>CM055979.1:8605000-8957500 GCA_029531755.1 Holothuria leucospilota
ATTGTGCACTGAAAAGGGGGACCAACAGAACTCTCACAACCTGACATCCATATGGGAGGAGAGATGATATATCACCTTCTTTATGGATTTCTGAAGGGTATATCTGGGTATTTCCCAGTTTAATGATATGAAATCTTTAAAACACTAAGACTTAATATATAATGCAGAGGAACAGAGGCTTCTTTCACCAAGAAACTGCCCTCAGCAAAACCTCCAATTAATTGGTATGCTATGTAACGTAGAGGTAAAAAATTAATATAGCAAATCCGTTTCCCGATTACTGCCAACACGTCTGATAGTTGTTAAAATATTCGTAAAAGTTCAGTTTTTGCATGTTTAGAAAGGTGAAAAAAGTACGAAAAGTTTGTAAAAGTTCAGTGGTGTAGGTCAATGTGAAAGTCACCCAAGCAGAGCAGTAAATTAAGTTCGCTGGCCTGGAACACTACCTCTGTCGGGGTAAGTTAAAAATTAAAAGCTTTATATTACCACTTGTTATCATGTTAGCAATTCAAAAGTTCCTCTTTTCATTCACTCAGCAAAACACAAAATATTATACAACAGTCAATACACAACTTATAATAAGTGAAATCATATAGTCATAAAGTATACACAAAGGGAAGGGGATAAAATTTTAAAACAAGGAAGGAAGGTAGGGGGCTATGAAAAGGCAAAGGTTTGATAGGCATCTCACCAATATTTCAACCAAATGTTGTAAATATTCATGTCAGCATGCGAAGTATACGTGCTTGGGTGCATGAGCTTGCAAAGATATTAAATATGGAGGTCAGGAAAGAGGATTTAAATCAGTACTTTAAATTTCTGGAGGTGCCGTATAGGGTTTACACTCTGGACTCCAGTTCTTCATATTGCCTATTACTCTGTTATATAACCACAATTCCAACTATTATTCGAAGTATTTAGACGTACTGTATCGTAAACATATTGTCTTTTATCCATCCCTTCCTTAGTGACCACAATGGCAAACGTGGGTGCCTGAACACGACGAAGGAAATACAACAAATATCGTCATATAGTACCAATGGGCGATTATAAGCCCTTTTGGAATGGGAGAGTCGGGGAGGAACACTTGTTGGTATAAACTGGTATATGATCGCAAACAAAGAAATATCACTACCACATGAAAAGTCTGCTAATTTAAATTATAAATATTTTAACATATTAATTAACAATTACAAACAATACACCTCTGTTGCTTCCCACTGGTCGTCGCCTGAGGTAACTTTGGGTGTTTGGCCCTATGCCAATACTGTGTGCTCGTTAACAGCTCGAAGAACGTTTTCATCCTTTTTCCTGACCAAGTAAACAAATGATATCAAGATCATCCTTACTGCTAAAATATATACATCGTTTGATCACCAGATTTTCTCCATGTTCAAAAGTTGTAATAATTTTACAACATTTAAGAGAATTTCGTGTAGAACTTCACAAAATATCAAAATTTGTCGTTTGTCGTAAAAAGAATTAAAACACCAGAAGAGAAATGTAATTCAACTTGAAAGGAAATTGCTTCTAAATCATTAGAACACATATCGGTAATAAACCAGTTTGTTTACAATCCATTTGGTAAACCAATGCAAAGGAGTGTCATATATATTGGAATGGCGTTGACGTAATACATTAATCCACCCACGCTGAAAAAATCACGTGAACCACGTAAACGTTTTGCTATTTAGCAAATTGTTACCAGGGTCTTTCTATTATATCACTTCATGATCGAGTGATATTCACAGTGCAAGTCTGTGGTGTCTTTAGTCAAAATTTTAGTGAACACGAGAAAACCTGGTTCGGATCGAATACCAACTGAATTTTCAACTTGAAAAGTAGGTCAACCTGGGAAAATGTTGAGAGATATGTTGAACAGATGAGATTTACTTTCATCCCAATCTTCAACCGCGGTAAGTTTCTAGTTTATCATATTATTTCTTTTTCTTTCTACAAATCAACTATTACTTACAGGTAGTTGTGGTGGGAAGTGAAGACTTAAACTGGAGAGAAAGCGACCACCGTTTCGGCCTTACTACATATAATTACTATAATAAACTGGCTGCCAGTCGCATATAATTGCACCGATTATTTTATGGAAGATGAACAGTGGAATCGGTGGGGTGGGGGTGAGGAAGGTGAGCACTGTGTAAATAAGGGGTTCGTGGTCTCCTCTTTCACTATCAATAATTGTAAACAACGAAATGCATATGACAGTTTGTTTAAGCAGAAATCATGTGGAATATATTGGAGTGAGAGGGAAGTTTAGTCTGTGTTAGTTATTGCCACAACAACTGGAGCAATATAGATTTTATGCAGAGTCAGTAACTTACTTTACGTTCAGTGCACTTCTATTGCAAAGTGATACGCCGATTGTGGTAAGTTTTCCTTTCGAGAAATCTAATCTAACGTGGCGGTGACTGTACACCTTCCTACAACTCAAAAATATGTAATTTGTCATTTCTAAAAGAGTTTTTGAGTAAACAAGGCAGTGAGGCAAAACGTAGACTGTAAAGTAATGCGTCTGGGTGATAATGGTGTGATACACACTTCGTCTGTGCACATGGAAGCGTGAAAGCATTAGTTTCGTATAAAGCTCACAATGGCAAAATGGATACAAAAGGCTTTCAATTCAGGATTTGACCTAGGACCCAGCTGGATTGGGACCGAGCTGACCTTAGAACGAGTTACTTGAGCCTAAGTATATGGGTCCGAGTTAGCTTGTTGACAAGTTGGGTGGGAGTGAGAGGCTGGAGACCTAGTTAGTTTAGACTAAGATGATTTGGGTTGAGGTTGCCTTCAATACTAGGAAGGAAGATTGGCAAGAAGAACACGTAAACTGAGGTGTAACATCTACAGTCAAGTAGAATGGAATCATGATAAAAGGAGTTCAGGGAATATCATCAAGAATGTACACACCTAAGACCTAATACTAATCTCAATGCCTTTGACCTAAATATCTGACTTAGAAGTTCTGGTAGCCACCAATGTCATTACTTGAAGCTACTAGACTTTTACCAGACTCGATGCCCACGGTTGCTTTTAACTGCGGACTCGCGGATCAGGTTTACTAACAAGGAATCCATGAATGAGGGCAAAGCCCGAGCCCGAAATTTGAAATTAGATGCACGTGGGATCTCCTGGCACGTGACGGTCATAATAGGAACACAACATTTGAAATGTAGCTTCAGGATCATTTTAACAAATAAAGCAGTTGCGGAAAAGGTTATGGCAGTGGGCATCAGGCGATTAGCTATGCAACCCCCCTTGGTTCCATTCCTAAGTGTGTGACCACTTGCCCTTTATTGCTTGTTATCCAGGGCAAGCTATGAAAACAAGAGTAAGTGTCTTCAATCGATATAACTCTGAAGTAAAGAACCTGAAAACAGATATTTAAAAAGAGAATTCTCATATACACGCTGCAAAGGTATCATATTTGCATTGACCATCTGTATGTCAGTGTTCCGTTTTCACTCTCTGAGTTCCCGACAGAGCACCTATGTAGTCACGAGCCTATGACTAATGCAAATGGCGCCTGTTATCAAAAACTTGATGATTGTGAGGTAAATCCAGTTTTCCTTCGAAAATATGTAGCCACATCACATGAAGAAGAACAAAGGTGAACACTTCTTTCAATTCTTCTAGGCTTCACAACGGGAAGGTCAAGGATTATTGGAGAAACCAACCGTCCTTAAAATGAGCAGAATTACACATCTAGGCACCCATTCTGTGAGGTAACATTTTTTCAGGTGGGAAAACGCAAAAGTAAGTAACTTTTCAAAAGAGAAAATTAGTCCAACAATACTAATGGCCTAGCTATCTCAAAGCAGCTGCAGTAGTGCCTTTAGGAAAGAGTTTCATTCTACCCTTTTAACGAGTTGATTAAAAAGTGTACTAGTGTTGAGTTACCGTTTCACCAAGGAGGCATTTTAGAAAGTACATCTCAATTCGTATTGTCTTCTGCACTCTGCAAACCATGAAAAGTATTTCATGCTTTTTAAATTTTGTAACTTTCGATAAAGTATTCTAAAATATGGTGCTGTGAGGTGGTTTTTGAAATGATAGAGAAGCTACTCTTAAAATTATCGATGGGCTCAATAAATAAAGCAAATACACGTTCGTTATAAACTTATATGTTTATTTTTAAATGACAGACATTCTAATGAAGGTTGAATTAAAAACACCCAGAGTGTAAAAAATGGTAAAGATTCTCTAGACAATTTATTATGTTGATGAAAAGTTTTTGCTGTAATAAGACGCCGGTGTATATGTAAATTTCTCTATTGAAAATGTAAGAGATGAATTTTGAGAAAAAAGGGGTCAAGAACGTCAGACGATCTTTTTCCTTTTATACTGAGAAGTGCCTCTGTGAAAAATACAAGGCTAGGGGTAGTGGTACATCAATTGTAGGAGATCCAAATCCACACAATGGCAGATTTGCCGGTTTCTTATATTGAAAAAATACCCTTCATCTTGGATTAGCAGACAACCATTATGTGTGATTCAGATTCGTCGATAGTGATTGCAGTAGATGTTTCCTGAATGAATTTTTTATTGAACATTTCTAACCAACAACTCCTGTTTTCACTACAGCCATTTTCAACACTGATGGTGACGTTTTGCAAACTTCAGTGCTCACAAATAAAGTTTATAAAGTTCGAGGAAGTGTGTAAACAGAAAATTTAGAGTTTGAACTTATTTAGCAAGAATTGGTTCCTTTTATTTTGATTTTCCGCAGAAAGAAATTTGTGCTGCACGAAAATGGAGAAACTGCATAAGCAAGTACTAGAAAGGTCAATGATTGAATTGACTAACGATTTAGAACCAAGTGATGTGATGCCTGGATTGATTGCAAAACAAGTAATGCGGATTGATGATATCGAGTTAATTAACAGTAAACCCACTCGACCAGAAAGGGTTTGCCAGTTCATTATGATTCTCAAAACGAGAGGCCCAACAGCGTACCCAGCTTTCTTACGTTCCTTGGAAGATATAAATTTTAACACGGGATTGACGGAAACTTTGACAAAAAACGAGAGAGCCTTAAAGGAAAAAGAATTTGCAGGTACAAACTTATTTAAATTAGCACCTAAAAGTTAACCGCTTTATATATATATATATATATATATATATATATATATATTTATTTATATATATATATATATATATATATATTTATATATATATATATATATATTTATATATATATATATATATATATATATATATACTGCACTCAGTAAATACATCTGGAAATTAAAGGATTCAAGTGTAGAACACTCCGTGAAATGGAAGCTTATAAACAAAGCTCGGGCATACTCCACATCATCAAAAACCTGCAACCTCTGTTTGGAAGAAAAGTTCTTCATCATACTCAAACCTTCCTTAGCCACTTTAAACAAAAGAAACGAACTCATCAGCTCTTGCAGACACAGAAATAAGCATCTGCTGTGTAATTATTCCAATAGGTAATGTATACTGACTCGACCTAATCACCGTGCCTGTTTTGTTTTCAAAAACAAACACGTCCCCAGTACGGTTCAACTGGCACGGATGTATTCAACGTTGTTGACACCATTCTACATCAGGCTTCTGAAGGGTGAGGACCTTTCAAATTGGCCCTTACGAAACAGTTCTGTAAAGCTGTCTTGTAGTAACCCGGTTACAACCTTTCAATATATATATATATATATATATATATATATATATTTATATATATATATATATATATATATATTTCTCTAATTCGGCACTTAGGGGGAAAGTTGTTGTTGAAAAGTCGACCTTAAGGGGAAAAAATTTTTCGGGTGAAATATAAGTTTCGCCTTAACGTTTCCACACACTTTTTCTATAGGAATACGTAAACTTACAAGGGCGCCCTCTTAGATTTACAAACTAGGTGCCATTACTTCAAAGTTGTCAAATTTACGGACACCTAGCTGTTAACACGAACGGATGGCTGGCCATTGAAATAACGTTAATTATATTTTTTGACGTTAGGGCGAATTTATTTCTTATGTATTTTATTATCTTTTTTTCGCCCTATGTACAAGCAGATATAACAATTTCCCCTTAAGGTGGGAATTAGCGTTATATATATATATATATATATATATATATATATATATATATATATATATATATATATATATATATATATATACATACATACATATATATATATATATATATATATCTATATATATATATATATATATATATATATATATATATATATATATATATATATAAACACACGTTAACGGCGTGGAGCTAGCACATTTATAGATCACGACAAATTTGTGAAGGAAACGTGCCTTCACTCTTCAGGTGATCGAGTGCAACTGAAGAACAGTGCCCCAGGGAAAGTAGCAGGTGGTCTATTCATGTATTAAATAGTGTTTCAAAATTTGTGTGGGTGCGATTGGAATGTAAGTGAAATTCATTTGAGTGTCTGTATTTAGACATTTACTTTGAACGCTTATTGATCGAAGCTTCTAAGGGCTTCTGCATCAAGTAAATTGTTTCGCACAGGCATAGAATGCATCGCTTAGTTATGCTGTTGCTAGGTTTAGCACGTTTCACTATTTTCCATTTTATGTTAAAGTGGATGTCTTGGTAATTTAGTAACCAGATGTATTTACTCAGTGCTGCTGTGTTTCGTTTGTTTTGGTCGGTCGAAGAACTCTTATGGTTTTTATACGAAACTTTTAATTCGGTATCAGCAATGCTGACGTAAGTCCTTCGCCAGTTTCTTTGGGTATTACAGTTGCCTGATAGACTATCCTTTCCCACTGCTTTGACCATACAGGAGGCACAGGGCTTCATTTCTATAGTTGCAAAGGGTTGAGGTGTGCTAGTCCGACGCAATGAACTTGTCAATACTATGCTCTGTACTCCATTGAGCACTTTTATATGGATTCATTATGTCCTTTTCTATATATCTCTTTTTTTCCAGTCTCTACTGCTCTTTTTTGCAGTCATTTTTCATTTTTACACTAGTGATCAAGGGCAGTAGACCTGCTCGAAACGTCTAGTAGTTTCTTATTGTATATGTGTGGTGATCGACATTGAACTTCTCTTGTATTTATTTTTCTGACTTTCTGTTATGGAGTTCTTCAGTTCGTCTCGTTATTTGTTGAGTGCTGGATTTTTCATGCTTATCTATATATATATATTTATATATAAATATATGTTTATATATATGCCTTTATCTTTATCTATCTATCTACATATATATAATTTGTTACGAACTAACTTATCACGTGATGATAATAATATTATCTCCTCTTTCTCTCACTTTATCCAATCACCTGGCACCTCTCATATATCCACCGACTGATCGGATGAAAAAGATGATTTCCCTCCCTACGAACCTCCGAAAGACGAGGAAGAACATTTTCCAAATAAAGTTGGAAAGAAGAACACTTTTGAAGACTTATTGGATAAAATGGGTTTGAAAGATATGTTTCCAGGCAAATTAGGCTTGAAAAGGTTCGTAACAGTAAAAAATCCTCAATTCATAAGAAACGGATCTGATCTCGTTGTATTATTCTGGCAGAAGCTTAGTAGTCTTGACTATCGGGTTCGATCAAACATATTTTTAAGACTAAATGATTCTTTCACTACCTGCCAGATGAGTATAAGAGATTTTACGTTTGCATTCATGCAATGCGCAGACCGGTTTCTCAGGCAAGACATAATAGAGAAAATGTCAGCATGTCATTTGGCTGTACCTGTTATCCTACCGGGTGTTAAAGAAAGAAAACCAGAATTTTTGCTTTGGTCACTTCGGCGTATTGTGAAGAAATGGAAAGAAGCTAACTCAGTTGCTATGGAACAGCACATTGTACAGGTTCCAGTATTTACAGTATCAATTTTGCGTATCGGTCACATAGAAGCTGTTTCCAAATCATCTATCATTAATAACTTACTAGGGCCATACCAGGGGAATGATTCCCATCCTTCCTTACTAGGGCAGAAGATTTTTGTGATGGTGCGTTTTCTAAAGGATCCATAGAATCAGTTTGGTACCTTCCAATGAATGCAAATGGGTCTGAAAAATTTAGATGGGTAACATGCTTCCTTAACCTACGCGGGGACTGCACCAAATTTCCAATAGAGACAGAATTTGCGTGCAAAGCAGCTAATGTAACGATAGTTTTCATAGCAATAAAAAATCAGGACGTGTATAGAAAAACAATAAGGTCTATCAAATCATTAGCTGAGAACTTCTTCTTTATCGGTATTAATGACAAATGTGACGAAGTTTCAAACAAGCAGAAGTATGCTCAGGCAACGGCGGATTGGTTATACTACCACTCTTTAGAGTTAGATGGAATATCAGATATTTTATCTTCCAAGATAATCCAGTGCCATGATAATTGTAGACAAAACAGCTACCCGAAATTAGAAGATCTTGTTAAACTTTGCAAAGGAGACATTATCAACGAAGAAGACATCGAAGAGTGCAACTACGCCAAAGATATGGTCAAGCAAATCATTGACCTCAGAAGTAAGGAAGATTTATCGGAATTTAAGAAGCGAGTGTTTCCTCTGATGGCCGTGTGGACGGACTGGGTTAGTATAGACAAAGAACGTCTTCGACCAGACACAGAAAGGGAACAATCTGTAGAGGTATCTCGTGATGACATAGCACGACGCAAAGCTGAAAAAAGACAGCAACAGATAGACAGTGGATTATCAGAAACGGTGGAAATTTTCATGGGAGTATTAAGGCATTCTCAGGACAACATGGGAAACTTTCGTTATTTCCTATTCTATCTTCAAGAAGCCCTTTTTCGATTAGTAGATGAGGCAACAAAGGCCCATTTCAAGAAAATAGCATCTTTTGACGAAGAAATTCAAAAGTTGGATGCACTTCTAAGGCCAAAACCTCTAAGAATGACAGATGCGGGCAAGGCAGACACTGCTCGAAGTCCAGAGACAGAATCGAGATACAAGCAGGATCGGTTGAGTTGGAAATCCCTGCGTCAGGAAGAACATGAAAAGTGTATGGAGAAAAACATTGGATGGGAACACTTTCTACGAGAGTTAGGACAGTGGCACGAAGCGCATACGGAACTAAAAGTTGATAAAGATGAGATTTGTATGTCACTACCAGGGATTGCATCGAAGCTCGTCTGTCATGGATACTCGATTGAAATTATGGATGGAGATACGGGAAGAGTCCCCCTCTCTTGGGTAACCAGTGTCTTAGACAAACTAGCACAAGATCTCGGAGATCCTAGAATTTTGGTGGTGTGCGTAATAGGTGCGCAGAGCAGTGGTAAGTCGACTTTGCTCAACAGTATGTTTGGTGTTAGGTTCCCTGTGAGGGCAGGTCGTTGCACCAGAGGCTTGTTTATTCAAATGCTGCAAGTTGAGGAAACCTATGCTCAAAAACTTGGACTGCGGTACATTGTGCTTATAGATTCGGAGGGAATTCGATCTTTTGAGAGAAATTCGAAGGAGGATTGTAGATTTGACAACGAACTCGTCACTCTGGCCTTGTGTATATCAGATGTCACAATTTTAAATATAGAGGGCGAAAATATTGGTCCCGAAATGACCGGTATACTGGAAATTGCTGCACACGCATTAATAAAGATGAAAGAGATAGACCTTTATTCGCGATGCAGAATTATTCAGCAACGTGTGTCAGATTTGACAGCTGGGGAAAGAAACAAAATCAACTTGAACCAAATAGTAGAAACGTTGAATGAAGCGGTTAGAGTAGCGGCTAGAGAAGAAGGGTATGGGGACCGGTACCAACAGTTTTCTGACGTATTTGATCTTTGGCTTGACGACAATTTACAGTTTATTCCATGTTTGTGGACGGGATCAATGTCACCACCCAGCCAGTTTTACAGCGATGTAGTAACACGAGTAAAAGAAGATATTTTGTGTGAGAGAGAAGTTGCCCCTCAGTTTACTGTGTCCTCCTTTACTCAGAGAATTCGTGACGTATGGAGAGCTGTAAAAGATGAAAAATTTTTGTTCAATTTTCAAGACAGTATTAAAGCAGTTGATTTCAATAGCATGTGTATGGAACTGAGTAAAATAATTACCACAATGAGGCTTCGGTTAGTAGAGAAGCGAGTCAAATGGCATGGTCTCATTCAAAGTTCAGAAGAAGAACCCAGTGTTACTTTGGAGGCCATAAAAGAAGATTGTCGAAGGGAGATAAATAACAAAAAAGAGGATATATATTTAGATATGGAAAGTTTCTTATCCAAGCACAGACGAAGGGATAATTTGAGGGCTTATCAAAATTGGATGAAGCAAAAAGTAGAAATGACAGTCACTGATATACAAAGCGATGTCTTGTCTGTTCTGCAATCTGAAGCTACCACAAAAATATTGCAAAACAATATTTCACAATGTGTTGTGGAAGCTAGAGCAGAACTTCAAACTTATGCCAAATCTGAAGGTAATCGTTTAGAGAATTCCTCGAGCAAAACAGCAGAAGATGAGTGTCAAAAAGAGTTTGATACAATATTTTCTGTGAAGTGGAATGCGTTACTGGAGAAAGGAAGAACCCGGTTTGCACGGAAGCTGATGTCAGAAAAGGCAATGGAAGCCAACTGCGAAGATCTTTTAATATCTATCACTCAAGATATGGCAGTTTCTACGGAGATACAAAACCTGTCTAAAGAGGAAGGTGGCATCAAAAAACACCTGGTTATTGAAGACTGGAGTAAATATTATCCAAGCAAAGCAGGGGAAGAGAATGTCAAAGAGTGGTTCTCTCAGAATCAGCTCATCCTGGAAGAAGTCATCCAAGACAGTGTATTGGAATATAAGGACAAATCTTTTGTCAAAGGCTTCGACGCTAACCTTTACCAGTCTATTCTGCGGAAAGTTTTACGGAAGTGCTCTCCACCATGTATGAGTGCAGATCCCCCGTATGTTCTGAAAGCAAAGATATTACTTCATATTGCTGGAAAACTATTTGACATCTCCCTTGAAAACCAACGCTTGTACGAAAAAGATAATTGTTTTGAAAGATTGTTCAACAAGGAAAGAGAAGATTTGCGCCGGGACTTTTTGTCATTCCTAAGAAGAGAAAGTCAAATTGATAGAGTAGTTCAGTGTATAGAGGGACATTTAGTTAATTGGGGGAAGTATCTAGTCGTAAATGAGTTGAGGAAGGCGTTTTCACTCATGGTGACCCAAAAAGGATTAGTTAACAATACTGCACTTAGTAACAGGGTCCTAAAAGAGTTATGTCGAGCGAACAAGCCAGATGATTTCATAAACTATACCAGTCACTACAAAGATTTCATTAATGAGTGGCTGAACCAAGAGGCAGTAAAACTATGCAGTGCCTGCGAAGATGGAAAACTTTCTTTGCGACTTCTTGCTGAAGGACATTTAACTGATAAGAAATTAAAAATGATTCATGTGGTAAAATTTATCAGAGAAAAAGCGGTCCAGGGCACTAATGTTGAACTACAGTTTAAGACTTGGGTGGATCACTTTAAAGAGGAAATACAGATGGCAGGCTTTACAAAACCAAATGAGCTAGCAATGGAGCTATATGCTTACGAACTCTCTGACCTAAATCAGTTTACTGAAAGACTGAAAAAATTTTTAAAGTCACGGTGGATAGAAAATGTATTCAAAGAAATCAAACTTCCTCTGGAATCAGAAGGAGGGAATATAGAAAGGTTCGTGAGAACATATCTAAGTTCAACTATCCAGGATCTCTTAAAGTACACTTGTTTTGAGCAATGTCCCTTTTGCAAAGCACCATGCAACAACGCGCTACCTCCAGGAATATACCACGAACATTTTTCGTATACACACTTACCTCGTGGAATCACTGGTGCACACACCAAACTAACGAACAAACTGTGCTTGGAGTCTTGTCCAACATGCGTAGCGTCTCAAACAGCAACGTACACACTTCCGGGTGACAAAAAGGAAATCAAACGCTTGTTCAGGAATTACAAAAAAGATTTTCCTACTTGGAGTATTACACCCCAGGCAGAGTTGACCCCTGATTATACAATATTCTGGAAATGGGTCATAGCAGAGCATAATGAAACGATTGCTAGATATTACAGTTGTAATATTGCTGAAATACCACTGAGCTGGAGAGAGATAACTATGCAGCATGCCTTGCAAAGTTTTGAGATACCCACACCAGATTTTTCTGTTTCAGGAGGAAGCCCTGTCAATTCACCAGTTAAACCAAAGTTTCCGCCAAAATACTATTAGAACTTTGAGAACTGAAATCCACGAGACCAAGGAAGTAGGCCTATATAGAAAGTTAATGTGATAATTCAAATTACCGTAGTCAAACATGGATGTCAACTACCATATCCAAACATGGATGTGACTCCTTTTGGTGACCCCGAAGTGGTGCAAGGAGTAGCTGTAGCACCAAGAAGGACCAATCATCATTGTAGGGCACTATAAACTTCAGTGGCTCTCCACATTGCCAGTGAACACTATACCTTTGTACAAGAGGGGGCAGGGGCAAGTGGGGAACAAATGACCCCCATGCCATCTTTAATTGAAGGCGCCTCCGTTCCCACAAATAATTTTAGCATCCTCTCGGTGCGTTGATGCCTTATAGATCCACTGATGAGAACGGTGGATGTAACAAATATGTAAATACACTGTCCAAAGGTTCATAATACCTCTAATAAAAATATTGGGCTTACATATTGCTGCACAACAAAATTTGTCAGAAGAGCTAAAGCCCTTGCCTTTGACATGTCCTTGTCTCACGCTCGTCATGGAACCACCACTTTGTTTAATCTCATCGTAATGGAAACTGTAGGTACAAGATATCTGAAGTTCCCTTTTAAAATTTGAAGTCATTAAGGGACAAAAATGTGGTATATCCATAGGCAGACGCTGGTTACAGCTTCTCGCCTAGGCCCAAGTGCCGCATCTGTATTTCAAACATGCATAATCTAAGCAGCCTTCAAATGCACTGAAAATCCATACAGTTGTAACAGCTGGGTAGGTATTTTACCAAAGGTTTGTCACGTTTGTGCTATGTTTTGAAGCAATTGTTCATTGGGGTGTATGCTTGAAATAAGACTGCGATTTCATGTTTATGTCATGCTGAACAACACTGATTTCTTGCCAACTCAAAGGAATAAATCGATAATATGCTGATAGGATAACTTTGTATTCAGTTTCCTTTAGTGTGGTTATAGACCTTATGCATTGACGTCACACTGTCATCATTTTGGAGGAAAACAATGAAACACATGTGTACGAACAGTTCGGGAGAATCCACTTTTCTCCCGAAAACTTTGTCATGGACGCCTGTTGTCTATTGTCTATTTTACCCACAACACCACGCGTTCTTTGTGTACATTGCCAGTGGCGAATGGGTTTTGGAACCCCCTGGCAACAATTCTCGGTCTAATGTAATGGAATTAAATGTATATTCGGAAGGTTATTGTCATAGCTACAGAAAAGCCATGTCCAAACCGGTGGTTCACCACGCCGTTTTTGAGTTTTTGAGTGGTTTTCATTCTTGCTTAACCTTGCTTTTGTTAGGCTGGCAAGCCTATACAATGTCTTGCATAAGTTTTCTCCCGTTCGGGAGAATTTCGGTTTTCCCCCAAACGGGAAAATCTCCCGGACTGACGAACGAGTAGGTTTCACACCCACGTGTAGTAGATTTAAGCGCGTATACGATTGGTTGACAAATCAGCTGTCTACATTTATTGGTGTAACTTGCAATGATACGCCATTTTCCTCCAAACGAGGGAGGACTTTCTGCTCTGTGACGCCATATGCATAAGGACATGTAAGATACCTATATTTGTAAACAATGCCTCATACCTCTGTAAATAGAAAACTGTTGTAAAAACTCAACTAAAGTTCATCAAATTTTACTAGAAAACAGTAGTGCAGTATGATGCAACTTTAAGAAGTAAGTAAAAATCAACCTTATGCATATGACGTCATAAAACAAGAAATGCGCCCTCGGGCGGAGGTAAGCGAGTATCATTACAACATACAATGGGTATTTGGGGATGAACAAGCGGGTTTTAGGGCTAACCATTTTTTACTAGACCAAAATATTATTTTTCGTCATAAATATTTATTTGAGTAAAAGAAAACGTGTGTTTTGTGCCTTCATCTACTACAGAAAAGCGTTTAATTAGATTAATAGGACTTTTCTGTGGTCTAACGTAATTGCAAGTAGCATAAATGTGAGAGTTATTAATGCAATTCAGTCCTTGTACAGAAACGCTTAATCATGTGTAGAAAATATGGGACAAAATCTGATTTTTATTTTATCAATTTGGGACTTAGACAGGGGAAAAACTTAACCCTAGTGCTATTTGTCATAATTTTTAATGACTTTTAAAGGTTTATTAGTCGCTATTTTAAGGTGTCACATGATTTAAGCGAGTCTTTTAAAGACCAGTTATGTGACAATGACGTAGAAGTTTTTCTCAGATTATTTCATTTGCTGTACGCAGATGATACTGTAGTCTTAGATGAGAGTACAAAGGACTAACAGCTAACTTTATATAGTGTACAAATGTATTGTGATACTTGGAATCTGACCGTTAATATAAATAAGACAAAAGTAATTGAATTTCTAGAGGTAAAATTAGAATAAAAACCTGTTTTCTATTTTGGGGATAAATTTGTTGAAGCCACTGACAGTTATTCTTGCTTATGTGTTCAATTTCCTACTTTTTCTCTATTAAATGGACTGTATTCATGTTGTAACTTAGTAACATTGTTATTTTAGTCATTTAAATGGTGTTCATAAACAGGTACAGTGGGTAAAGTGAAAAAAAATCGAAAAGAAACGAAAACGAAACTACGAAGAAAAAGTTTGAAAGGTGTGCTCACAGACTGAAAATAAAAGTACTATCTTAAAATGAATAATTATTATAATTGACGGTGAAAATCGTTTTATGGTTAAGCTCTGGGTACAAGTGTTAAATCTCGAATGGGTTAATTAACAAACATAAGCCTAAGAAAAACAACACTTCTTGAAACTTATTTAGCTTATTTCCTAGAAAGAGTGGCCATACACCCATCCCAGTAACGAAGTAGTGATACCACATTTCGATTTTCCATTTGCTTTGAAGTTAATTTAGTAAAAGGAAACGTCACAATTGATGCAGTGCCTTGATTCAGTTCAGTTTAATGAACTTGTGATAAAATCATGGTTAAAATAATATTTGAATAAATGTTACTTTGGCTACTTATTACTTCAAATTTTTAATCCGTTCATAAAATGCGATCGTCATATCAGTTGGACCAAAATTTGTTGTCTTCATACTTGTCATTGATATTATATCGTGGTTGTGAAAATTTTGTTTTTCTTCAGTATTTGTTGCCAAGTTACATTTTATGATAGAATATTAGTTTTTCAATTATTAATTTACTTGTACATCTCCTCACCGTTTGACTAGTGATAGTAGAAGTACTGGTTACTTCCTCTATTCACAGATATTATACTTTACAATCAATCATTAACACTTCCCCCTTTCGTACATTGCTGTTCCTCATAGTATTGAACAATTCTTAGTCAGCATAATGCATATTGTACTCATGAATGAATACTATTGTCATATCTTGAACTTTCGGCTTTGTGGTGGTTGCTATTTATTACAATAATAAGGTTTTGTACGATCAAATGAAACCCAAATTTACCATTTAGTATGTCAACCAGATAATATCTGCGTTTATCTTTGGCCAAAATTATTGTCACTGGATCCTCTTTCCTTTCAACACAAAACAAAAGAATAAAACTTGCAGCAAAACAGAAGAGAATTCACCGAAATTCGGAGGGGGCTGTCTTCTTCAGTCTGCCTTCTCTATTATCGAAAGTTTCTGTCAAATTTTAGCATAATCAATAAAATATATAGTTACTTGGGACGTTTTAGATGAGCGAGAAGGCCTAAGAATCATGTAATGTTTTAAAGAATACAAACTATAATGTAGTATAGAAGAACTATAGTCTCACTAAGATTAACGCTGATTTAAGTATGTATGAAGACTAATTTAGTTACAACATTTGGAATTTCTTGACTTATATGAAGAGAATGCTTCGGAATAATGTAATGATTTTGCATTTTATTCTTTTCACTTCTTATGAGGTTGGGAAAAGCAGAGCAAGTTCTCTGGTAACAAAGTTTTTTCTGGGACAAAAGTTTCTCAGTGCCCTAGAACAATGTCCCGTAAGTCCATGATATCCAGCAAGCCTATCCAACAAAAACTGCCGAGGAAGGGGCAGGACGGTAGCCAAGGGAGGGGGCAGTGAGAGGCGCCCCAGAAAACTCAACTAGAAAATTGCAAATTAAATTTACCTTGGGCCCGAAGGGGGGTGGGGGGGGAGCTCCTCTTTAGAAAAAATACATTAAGCACGGCTAAACTTTGATTTACACGCACATGATTTTCTTGTTATTTAGTTAGTAGAGAAACCAGGTACAAAGTTACAGGGGTAAGTTGCAAACTTTAAAGGGGAGCAACAGTGGCTAGTTGGCACACATAAATATACAAAAAATCTTTACCTGATGGAAATTTAAAGAAACCTTTATTTAAGAAAGATATATTTCAAATTTCCCTTGCTTTACTGACATGTTCGCTGACATAGTTGAAGAAAGACAACCAAATATCAGCCGATTGAAGACACCTGACGATTCCTCAGGTTTTTCACACAATTTCTAAAGCAAAACGTTGCCAACCTAACTACTTTTAAAAACACCTTCTTATCTTCTCTTGGTAACGGTTCAAAAATTTTGAATTTATAAAGTTTAAATTAAAGGATATTTTGAGTACAGTTAAGACTTCCTTGAGATTTTCGTCTCACAACTTAAAAAACAAAAACAGTTCGTGCCCATTTGTTATCAAGATGCTTCTTTCAGTGCTTCCATTTCTCCAAACTCACGGTATCAAGGGGAGCTCTGTTTTTATTTTGCCATAGTTCTTCGTAAAGATTTCTCTGTGAATGATGGTTTTCTCTTTTATTTCTGTGTTAAAGTATGAAAAATTGGACAATATATTGTGTGAGAAGCATTCATGAAAACCAAAAACAAGGAACTGTTCCTGGAAATTTTTGTTTGACTTGCAGAAGCACTGAATTTTCTAGAAAGCTCTGTTGTAACTGTGCGATACAATTGTTCTTGGCGTTCGTTCGAACAAAAGTCTTGTTATATAGCACAGGAGTTTTCAGCATTATATATATATATATATGTATATATATATATATATATATATATATATATATGAGTCAAATCAACGCTGTATTAAATAGTCGCATAGAGACCTTAGGCCATTTTTCCTCTAACAAAGCCCTTGCGTTATACTGAAAGAGGATATTCAAATGTGAATGGAAAACTTAGCCTGAGCTGACTGCAACCTCGTTGAATCCTTTTAGTCAACTCGTTTGATGAAGGAGAACATCCCGCACCCTTTCGATCACAATTCTGGACATAAAATTACTTCTACACGGAATTATCCCTAAACAAGCAGCGTCACACACATACATACGCACCCACACACATACACACACACGCCATCACCATCGCATAGATTCCTTGCCTGCCTTCGGCAAGGAATCAAAAAGGAAAACAGAAGTGTCCTGAAAGGAATTCAACTCCAATGGATCTTGGATCTTGAAAATTCTTGGCAAATTTTGCTTTTTGACCTCTGGTTACCCCAGATGAAGATCTTGGGAATACTTGGCAAATTTTGCTTTTGACCTCTGGTGACCCCAGATTACGATCTTGGGAATTCTTTGGGAAATTTTGCTTTTTGACCTCTGGTGACCCCATATAACAATCTTGGGAACTGTTGGGAAATTTTACTTTTTGACCTCTGGTAACCCCAGATGACCTTTGACCTCCACCAAAAACAACAGGGTTCTTACTTACATCATGAAAAATCTGTACACTAAATATCAAAAGTGTCCTTCATTCCTGCCTTGAGAAATTGTGACTACAAGCTTTTCGGTTTTTTAGCTCCTGTGACCCTAAATGACCTTTGACCTTCACCAACAACAATAGAGTTCTTCCTCTTGACATGACAAATCTGTATACCAAATATGAAAAGTGTTGGTCATTGCTAACTTGAGATATCGTGTTTACAAAGTTTTCAGTTTTTGACCTCTGGTGACATCAGATGACCTTTGACCTCTACCAAAAACAACAGCATTCTTCCTCTCAACATGAGAAATCTATATCAGTCATTCCTATCTTGATTTATCGTGATTTCAAGGTTTCGGTCTCTGGTGACCTCAAATGACCTTTGACCTCCACTAAATACAATAGGGTTCTTTCTCTTAACATGACAACTCTAGATACCAAATATGAAAAGTGTCGGTCATTCCTATCTTGAGATATCGTGATTACAAGCTTTTCACCTCCGGTGACCTCAAATGACCTTTGACCTTCACCAAAAACAATAGGGTTCTTCCTCTTAAGATGGCAAATCTATATACCAAAATATGAAAAGTGTCAGTCATTGCTATCTTGAGATATCGTGTTTACAAGCCGTTTAGGAGGTTTTCACAGTTTAACCTCCGGTGACCTCGGATGACCTTTGACCTCTACCTAAAACAATAGGGTTTTTCCTCTTGACATGACAAATCTGTATACCAAATATGAAAAGTGTTGGTCATTGCTAACTTGAGATATCGTGTTTACAAAGTTTCGGTTTTTGACCTCTGGTGACCTCAAATGACCTTTGACCTCCACCAAAAACAATAGGCTTCTTTCTCTCAACATGACAAATCTATATACCAAATATGAAAAGTGTCGGTCATTGCTATCTTGAGATATCGTGTTTACAAGCTAGGCGTCACATACACACAGCGTCGGCACACCCACATGCCCAGAGCAGCCTCAGACATACACACACAGCGTCGGCACACCCACATGCCCACAGCAGCCTCAGACATACACACACAGCGTCGGCTCACCCACATGCCCACAGCAGCCTCACATATACACACACAGCGTCGGCTCACACACACACACACACACGACATCACCATCGCATACATTCCTTGCCTGCCTTCGGCAAGGAATCAAAAATGGCGATCGTTAGGGTTAGCGACCCAAGAGATTTACAGCGGCAGTGTCACCGAGGGTGGGACAATTTGGCGTGGTCGCCTGGGGGGGGGGAGAACTCTGACTACCACAAATGAACCACACAAGAGTCAGGTTGAAAGAAAAGCTTATTGGATAACAAAATAAGAAAATATACATATATACAGTAAATCAATAGATGAGGGGTCGGACTGTTACATAATAATTACAAACTACCAAACTTAACTTCCTATGCTCTTGTGCACAAGATAATCTAGTTCTTACATATTGGGGAAAACCTGAACAAATCTGCTACATCTCTATAATGTGGTAATAAGGTATACTCTGATCTAATGTATGTGAATTACTCTATAGTGAGGAGATCTAAACAAACTCGTTACTTTTTGAATTCCTCTTAAACTTCGGGGTTAATGGTTAAGATAACATAAAAATGATGATGACAATCTGATTACATAAATACGCAATTAGTTTCCTCCTTTCACCATGGTGTTCGCCAGATGAGTTTGGAATAACAAACTACTAATATTGTATCACACTGTCACATGCTTGCTATTTCAAATTTCCAGTTCAGTTCAATGTACTAGAAGTAACACTTCTCATGGGTATACAGGTCAATATAATAATTCAATCACTCCATATAAATATACAGGTCGATACAGTGTACCCGACAACACTTCTCGGAGTCGTCAAAGTTGAGTGCGTCCGGTAGATAAGGATTTAGCACTCCCGTCCCATCACATGACCAAGACAAGCGTCAGTAGCGGTGATACGTATAGAATGTCAAATGGGAGAATAATGAGTTTCCCTTGGCGTCTCGCAAGGTCTCTCCAGGCGACCATACAGGCGGAGGTCCGTCGCACTTGCTCCCCTCAGTACATCTGGGTGTATCAACAGGGGCACCACACGGAATCACACATAAAAGTACTCGGGAATTCCTTCACCCGGTACACCATAAATATAGTAACAAGACTGGATAGCTAGTCCAATTAATAGAGCGGTCCTTCGCCTATGTAAATAGCGGCTTCTATCAGTCCATCGACAGAATTTTGCCCACTATTTCAGCTTGTACTACACATTTCTTCTGGTAAATATGCCTGGTTTTACGAGCCTTTTAAATGTTGTACCTTACAACAGCGATGGTAAAGCTATGTAGAGATCTTGATGGAATTTGAAAGCTGTCTCTACCCACGCTACAATAACTATTACTTATATACGGGAAAAACAGCTGTGTCTTACTTGACGTGTTTCCTATGACGACACATTGTATGCTACATGTCCCTACTTTGTTTAACGATGAGATTGGAATTTGACTAGCTTCAGCAGAACGAAAACAACAAAATCACGCGACACCTCGCCCTCAACAAAATCTACACAGTTGACTATGTACAAGTATTGCCTGCCTTTGGGCGGTGGTTGTACGGATGCTTTTATGTACCTGCTGCCTATACGTGATGCTAAACAGTACCGAGGTTGCTAATAACCAGAAAGATTCTTATCGCTGGGTAAACGCTTCGCAATACTGTAACAACACACTGCAGCTACGCAGATACTACCTACACTAATGCCGCGAATCTATCGCAGATGTGACAGGCAGATGACGCAGGTATGCAAGCCGTTACTCAGGTGAAAACAGAGCAATGTCAATCAAAGCAAAAGAACGTACGTTCGTCCTGCAGATGTATAAGGGTTCTCTTCATTCGATAAATCCTATGTGACGTCCATTTTGATTAGCTTAGATTTCCAACTACTTGGCAAACTTGACAACTAATTTGCCAGTAACAATATACCTTACATAAAATTCACCAAGTAACTAGAATTTGCATCCATTTGCAGAGCGATCGTACGTTCTTTTGCTTCGCTTGATCTTACGCTACTTGTTTTCACGTGAGAGACGGCATAGATCGCTGCACAGGTTACTGTCATGTAACGTGTTTTGTTATTGGCCAAGTGGGTACAGCCGTCTAAGCAGGCGCAAAATTCAGAATAGATTTTACAAAGATGTTACAAAGATGTTGACACTGAAAACTACTACAACTCAAAATCTTAAACACGAATTTTTCAAGAATAGGCCTATTTCTGAAACTTACTGAATGTCCCTCGGTGCCAAAAAATGTCGGTGTGTTAATTCTCACAATGCAATGGAGCCGTGACAACCTACGTTATCACAAAGGTTTAAAGCGAATGGAATAGTTTACATAAACCTTTTACAATCTTTGTCTTAACAACGGCCTTTGTTTCAAGATTTCTTGGATATGAAAGTCAGATCGTTCTTAGGAGGATTTAGAACTGTAGTATAATGGCCTATTGAGAAGGCGCAACCTTCATGGGTAACACATCTGTAAAGACGACAGATAGCAGGCTTTCTCAGTTTATGCTTTTATTGCTCACAAAAAATAAACAGCCTCCAGGGATGAAAATAAACAAACATGCAGTAAATCGAATATATGCACTACCTCCATTCGGACTACACCCAAAAGCTTCCTCTGATCTACATCACCCACGATCCTTAGGCTACAATATCACAACAACATTTGAAGCATCTAGAGGCAATACATAAACCAATCCGAGTAACGCTTTGGTAAACTTACCCACACATACCAGCATGAGCATTATTTTGTAGCCTTGACCAATTGCATGTGTCAGTGTACTATCTAGGCAGAATCAAATCGTCACATATTCCTGCACAGAAATAGCACATGGCCACAACACATATCTGATTGCACGATGCAAGAAAATAGTGAGCATACAAGATGTGGAAATTTAGTCAAAGTTACTGGAGGCAGATGTAAGATTCATCCAGGTGTGGTGACGTCATCCAGAGAGCTGCCATGCACAAAAACCATGAGCACAATAATTGAACATACATAATAATCATGTTAACTACCATTACTTTAACCGCTGGCTGAACTCCTCACTGCCAACCGATGCATCAACAGGTATAACAAGAAGAGAATACAAGAACTCCACCCTGGGGAAGACCCTCAGCATATCTACCCCTCATTCCCATTATAGTAATTATGTCACAGCGACTCACTGAACCACTACTTTAAGGTGATACCATTCACTTACACAGTGTTCCACCTGTGTCCAGCGTGGGGTAGCACTTCTAGATACTGACCTAAAGGTACAAAATGGCAACATATGATTGTAAAGAGAGGGTTAAATAGCGTTTGACCAACACAACTTGCACACTTGGTACTCCCCAAGACTCACCTGGACGGAAAGGTGTCCATTCCTCACAACAGTTACCAAGTAGTAATGAAAAATCAGAAACAATGCCAATGTCACAACACATTTACCAGAATAAATGTAATGATAAGCTGAGTGAAGCTACTATAACATTAAAACAAAGACTAGAAACAACAAACAAGTGAACTTGAAAGGCAGCCCCATTGTTGCATAACTAATTTGGTTTAGCGCCCTTTCATCATGTTGCTGAAGTGATGTATTCCATTTGTGATGTGTGTGTGGAAGGAAAGGAATGAAGTACTCAACATGCAAAAATGAAGAAAACTAAAGGTATTTCAAGCATTTCTTGAAATATATCCTTCCGCAAGGCAAAGTAGTATTTTGAATTAAGTGAAAAGCTGGAACCACCACCTAAACATACAATATGTCCTAGCTCAAGATCTCTCATACCGCAAATTTTAAATCATTGTGAAAGGTCTACTCGTGAGCTTTCATATGAGGAGAAGCTTGTGCCCGTTGAAATATCCTGCCAGGGTCTAGAGGCGAAACGGACAAAAATTAGTGTGTAAGTCAATGGAGGAATAATTAGTGTTGTGCTACCACCAGAAAGCTGCTTTTCCAGTTAGACCTTACTGTAAAAATCAAATAGCGCCCCCACTTTCAGCTTCGCTAGGTTTCAGGCAGTACTTATAATCTGTAACAGCACTGGCCTATACTGTCTGTGCTAAATTACGCCTGACGATTTGCAATTTCAGTTCCCAAAATCAACACATAACATAGGTACACATGTTTGCCTAATGAATAAAATGCAAAGTACTTTGTGAATACAGAATCAACCAGGTGTCATCATGAGAAAGGGTAAGACATACCCTTGCAATTTTTGTACACAGGTCACTTATATGCCAACACAGCGTTTACCCACACTTACCCAGATAAAGTAGGAGTTTAGTTTTGCAGTTTGTTGTGTCTTATTTTTGCAGTAGGGTCTTAGCTTGGCAATTAATGGGTCTTAGTTTTGCAGTTGGTTGAAGCTCAGGTTTGTACTTGGTGAGGTCTTATTTTGCAGTAAGGTCTTAGTTTTGTAGTATGGTTTAGTTTTGGAGGTGGCAGTGGAGAGCCGGAAGTGCCTAGCTGCTGGTATGTGTCCCTCTGGAGTAATGTAAAACCTTCACATTACCACATTTCTAAAGGCTTCATAGTGTTGACAGTTTTGTAGTATCAATTTGGATACTTGACCACAACTGGACAACGGATGACTGTTGACTGCTGTATCTAAGATCTGTCTCCAGGTGGAGAATCTGAGGAGTGCAGCTCTCTTTATACTAAATGATTGTACCCTGCCCTCGTGGGATCCGAAAGGAGTAAACTGTCATAAATACGTGAAAAGTCGAAACCACCCTCATCTTTGTTCAAAGTCTTTTTCCTCCGACATATAAACTCTCTGATCCGTCTCTAGGTGACGAAAGACTCACTGGCCAAGATTTTTACATCGCTCGAGTAGGGTATATGGTTATGACCAACCATCAGGCGCGTAGCCAAGGGGGGGGGGGGCGAAGGGGGCAGCCGCCCCCCCTTCAGCATACGTTTGGTATTTTTAATGATTATTTTTACAGTGTTGCTAGTGTTTTCTCTGTCTATATGCGGTAAATAGGCCTGGGAAGTCCCATTTTCAGCCATCTGGGAGACCTTTTGAGCCAAAATTTTCTTGTGCTTCGTGTTAACCCATGATGGCGCGGAGCGCTGAGAGTCTGTCTATGGGCTTCGCCCCCTTGACAAATTCTTGGCTACGCCCCTGCCGACCATGCAGTCTGTGATAAGTCTCTCCTAACATACCCTACTTGGAGGCTGTTCTTACCTACAGCAGTCACAACTCGCTGTTGCTCAGTTGCGATCAAGTTATAATTGTGGTTGCGGGAAACAGTCAACATTTCAAAGTCTTTGGTAAAGGGTTGTATTTATGAAGTTTACTTAATTAAAGAAGAAGATGCAATGACGATTTTCCCACATTTATGGTTAAATTAAATTAAACTGCATAAAATTACTTTTGTATAGAAAGCTTTTTTCTTTTTTCACAACGAAATTTCACATCATTTATATCTTAAAATTACAAAGATAAGCCCAATTTGCAACTAAACTATCCAAAAGAGGGTAAACTACGGTCGATAATAGGGCAGACAGTGTCACAACAAAATGACAGGTCGATGCATTGATGCTTATTGATTAGAAATTCAGAACCACTTACTTCGACTTGTTCCCGTTTTTAAACCAGGTAATTTTGTTACCTACAGCCACAAGCGAAAGACTGCAATAAAGGTATTTCGTTTACTTTGGAAGACAAGAATTTGATAAAAAATTGCTTTGCATTTGTACATGAGAGTTCCATATAAATATAGTCTCTACCTAAACCGACTTGTTCTGCAAAGATGTGAGCTCATTCAATGATATTGAATTCTTTCCAGGAGTGGGGAAAATCCAAAGAAATTGGCATGATCAAAATGACTAGTTTTTGTTTATTAACGACAACTAGACACATTTTAAAAAATATCTCTCTTTTAAGCACACTCTAAAAACACTTGGGTCACGAGGGAACTGAGTCTTATTTGGGTCATTATTTGACCCAATAATTTAGGTCGGTTCCCTCCTGAACCAATTTTGGCTCAAACTGACCCGTGTTTTGACAGCGTATGACATTGTGTTACAGTGCACATTAAATTGATTATGTAGTATGTTATGATGACGTCAAAATACCAAACTAAATACCCTTACAAAGGGAAATGGCATCAACATCCCATTTAGGTCAAAACACATGCTCATATTGCTTTAGCTGCCATTCATACTATTCCTGGTCCTTCATTTGTTCAAACCCTACCTTGGTTTGAAATGCTTCATTTCAAAGATTACCTTCATATTCCTCTGTGTAAAAATAAGCAATGATAAAACAATGAAAAGCGGTGTTTTAATTTGATAAAATTGCTTGCTTTAGCGAAGAATTTCATTAAATGTTGAACTATTCATAATAGTAATGACATTATAAACGATGAAGATATTGATTCTTCAACAACCTTTGATTGCTTTGCATAAATATTTTCTGTTTGGCATTTTTCTACCATAACATGTCAAAAGTTACCTTAATATTGTACGACCTTTGTAAAAGTAGCAATTTACTGCTTAACTATATATTTACAAATAAAAAACAAAAGATCAGAAAACCAATATGACATTTACTTGTTACTTTTGTAAAAACAACCGTACTAATTGTTTTTCTACCATAAAAGGGACTGTCGAAAGTTGATGTTATAGTCTGTCTCTTAAATTCAGTACAAACATCTTAGAAATTCAAAAGAACAACTTGTGTACCGTGATTATCTTCCCTTTCCTAAAAATAAATTATCAAATTGAGCGTCTTTGGAGCTACATAAATTTTGAAACGAATTTAAAAGTACTTAAAGTATCAATGCGGGAACAAAATCTGTTTACAAGTATTTTGAACAATGTGACTTTATACTTCTTGCATATGTAGGTATGAAAAATATTATTTTTTCCTGTAAGCTCCTGGTGTAAAATACCGATTGCTTCAAATGTTTTGTAAGATATCGAGCAGAATTTGAAAGCAATTTAACATGTTATGTGCAATTTTTCATTTAAACTCTTTAAAAAGGGAACATAGTTAAGAAAACAGTTTACAGAGAGTTTAAACTTTGTGCATTTGTTTGCATATTATCACGTTGGTTTCCAAATCATGAGGCGATTGTTTTCACTAAACATAAATCTCTCTAATAGACTTTTTACATTTATCTTAAGGAGCCTTCTAAAGTAAGTGTGCATTGTTTAAGTCCAAAATCAAAACCTAAAGTTTGTTATATTACTTTCGCTGAGTATCTGTCATTATGATAGGTTTAACTATCTTTCAAGAATATGAACATGTCCGAATGTTTGGAATGCACAGGCTTACAATAACCCTCTAGATCATTTGGACTCAAAATCCGGAGTGGCGATAATTCAACATTTCCTTCAACAAAGTAGAAGCAATTAGCTTTCAATGTAACATTTATTTTCCAAAAAGCGTTCTTTCAGGTGAACGATTTAAATTTAATACCAACGACGACGTAGCTGGTAAGGTCTGAATGCATAGTGGTTATTCAGAACAAACCGATTCCATACACTTGAGTAGATACTTATGCTGGGCCTTCCAACTGCACTTGTTGTACAGTAGATTTCCTATTTGTTGCAACTAGACGCAGTGCTGTTTAATCTTTTCTTTTATAGCGTCAAGGAACCGCTCATTGTTATGTGTATAGGAATAATAGGATATGTAGACAACTTAATTATTCTTCAAAAATTCAAAACAAATGTTGTTATTAACCTAATATTAATTAAGCCCCGACACCAACCGTAGTAACTACATGATGAAAGTAAGTAATATAACGATATAGTAAGAGAGAACACACAAACATCGTTTCTTGATTAAACCGTAAAGCGGTTATTATCCCTGACATATTCATTCTATTGTATTCATTTCCAAAATTAGCTAGTCGGAGATATTTGTTGGCGCGCAGGACAGAATGTTACAAAAGTTACGGACGTATTAAATGAAAATCTTTTCTCCACTTTCTACTTTATGCAGGTTTCTTTGAATGCATCCTGTGACTTTTACTGCATTGAAGGTGTAATATCATTCCTTGATCTACATTCAAGAGCCTATTGACCTGCAGTAATTCAGCTTGGCTCTCAATTCCTTTACTACTCCAATTCATATGTATTTTTAGAACTGTGCTAATTCAAGTTTAATCTTCCGCTTAAGTTCCTCAAAAAATCACTAGACGGCAGTAAAGATCTTCAGTGTGTAATAGCCAAAACTTTGAAAATACCCGAAAAGCGTTCAAAGACGTCATTCCCCGAACCTCAGGGCGTATTGGTACTATTCATGTTTTTCTAACAAAAACCATACCTATTTGCAAAAAATGTGCTTACAGTCTATTGATTTTTAGCATAATTACCAATAAATTTAATCCGTAAAATGTGTTTGAAAGGCTACCCCCTGTAGCCCTCACATCTTCAGTAACTTGTCTCTCCTATTCAGCATCAAATCGTTTGTCTGTAATCAAATCGGTTTTTAAAATTTGGTACCACTGCGAATTTTTTGCTTGCTGCGTGTTCATACATTAGTATCTGTACGCAAAAGCTTCAATCTAGTTTTTGCAATAACCCAAATATGCAGACCCTGAAGGATTTTGCATTCTTTTCGTGACCATGGAGGCTTAGACACCGCTCAAGGGTAGCGTTTCACATTCTCATGATGCCTTTGACCTCCTTTATGCCATCTGTACCCCTTTTGGATTTACGTGATCCACCACGGTGGGTTGCGCTTCGAATATCAAAACTATTTTGTGAAAGTCGGTGAATCGATTTGTGGTCCACAGAATGAGAAACCAACAGGCACAGTTCAATGTGTTTTTGCAATAAGAACTTGTCTATTGAGTTGTTTCTAAAGAGAGGCATTACTGAGTGAATTGTTGTTAAAATACGTCTACAAGAACTAAATTCGAGTTTTCGAGTACATGCCTCCCTCTGTCCCGGGGAGGTACTTAGCCATATCAGTAGAGTCGGTGGCTTAAAAAATGTAATTGTCTTCACCATCCAATGATCCTTGAAAGAAATTGAACTACAGTATATTTAGTCACAACATGCACTTCATGGAGCTATGATGAATATGAGAATAGTTTTTCCATGCTCAACAATATTTCTCTTTAACCTTGCAGGGAATTTTCTGCACTTCCAATGCGTGTTCTTTTCACTGTCACAGATAAACTTGACACGGCCATTTCCAGACTTTTCAATGCCTCCTGCTTTGTAATTCGTCTCCAACTTAGGGGAATCTTGTGATTTTTACAACCGTAATATTTGGCAAACTTTTTGTTGTGCTCTGCCATTACCCACTTCCAGAATATTGAGTGATCGGGTATCAACTCTGACTGGGGTGTAATATTCCAGTTCGGGAAGTCTTTTTTGAAATTCCTACACAAGCGATAAGTCCCTTTCTTGTCACTTGGATTGGTGTAAGTTGCTTTTGGGGACATTACGCATGACGGACATGAATCCAAACTCAGTTGAGACGTTCGTTTGTATTTTGCACCAGTAACACCACGGGGTAAATGGGTAAAAGAAAAATGTTCATGGTACATATCTCGAGGTAATGGATTACTACACGGTGCCTTGCAAAGAGGGCATTGTTCGAAACAAGTATATTTGAAAAGGTCTTTAATGGTAGAACTTAAAAAACCACTCACAAATTTGTTTAAGTTATTTACGTTTGGTTCATGGGGCAGTTTGATTTCTGCAAATACCTTTTCAACCCACTCTGAGCGTAAGAAATCTGATAGTTTTTCAGTAAATGGGCCCACATTCAGTTCAGAAATTTCAAAAGAATACAGCTCCATTGATAGCTCTCTATGATTTGTGAAGCCCTTCATCAGTATTTCCTTGATGAAGAAATCTACCCAAATTTTGAACTTTTCTTGGTTCTTAGCAGTGTGCTTTTCTTGCTCTGTCCTAGCCAACCGTACGAGATGAATGATATCTAACTTAAGTGGAGTCATGAGTGCTTCTGCCAGGAGTCGCATTAGAACTTTTCCACCCTCTCGACCGCTACATATCTTAACTGCCTCTTGGTTTATCCACTCATTGACGAAATCGTTATAGTGGTTGGTATAGTTTATGTAATGATCTGGAACATTTTGAACACATAACTCCTTAAGGACTAAGTTGCTAATAATGTAATTGTTTGTAAATCCTTTCTCTGTCATTAAAAGTGAAAACTTCTGCCTTAGACGATTCAGAACTAAGTCCTTTCCCCATTGAAGAAAATGGCGTTCAATGCACCGTACTGCTCTGTCAACTTCGCTTTCGCACCTCAAAAGTGACAGGAAGTCTTGGCGTAAATTTTTTCTTTCTTTGTTGAACAATTTTCGAAAGAATGTTCTTCTTCGTATAAGCGTTGATTTTTAAGAGCAACGTCAAACAGTTTTCCACCAATATGAAGTAACATTTTAGCTTTGAGGGAATACGGGGGATCTCTACTGACAAGGGGTTGGGAAATATTCCGAAAGGCGTTTTGCAGTATAGACTGATATAAGTTAGCGTCAAAGTATTTTACAAAAGATTTTTCTTCATAATTCGAAACACTGGCCCGGATGACTTCGTCCAAGATGGGCTGACTTTTAACGATCCAGTCTTTGACATTTTCTTCTCCTGCTTTGTCTGGAAAGTAAAGATCTCTTCTTTAATGAGCTTCGATATCTCAGTAGAAACTGCCATGTCTTGAGTCATAGATATAAGAAGCTCTTCACAATTTGCCTCCAGTGACTTTTCTGTTTTTATTTCCAGGGGAAATTGCGCTCGTCCTTCCGACAGTAACTTATTCCATCTCATGGAAAATATCTTTTTAAAGTTTTTGTTGACGTCAGCCGGTGATTGTTTATTTCCGGCGATCCCTAATCTGTTAGCTTCTGTTTTAGCATCACTTTGCAGTTCTGATCTTGCCTTGGCAACCCATCGCGAGATATTATTTTGCAATTTTTTTGTTGTTGTATAGGTTTTCAGCACAGACAAGATATCGTTATGTATATCAGTGGCTGTAATTTGTACTTTTTGTTTAATCCACTTCCCATAAACGCTCAAATTATCTTTCGTTTGTGCTGAGATATGAAACTGCTCATAGCACTTTGTATGCCCTCTTTTTTGGCCTGTACCTCTCTTCGACAATCTTCTTGTATTGTTCCCAAGGTTTCATCCGGCTCTCCTACTGAACTTTGAATTCGTTTGTGCCATTCAACTCGCTTCTCTACCAGCGAGAGTCTCATGTCAGTAAAATGTTTACTGAGTTCCATACACATGTTATTAAAGTCCACTGCTTTAATGCTGTCTTGGAAATTAAACAAAAATTTCTCATCTTTCACAGCTCTCCAAACGTCGCGGATTCGCTGATTGAAAGAGGACACAGAAAACTGGGGGATAACCTTCTTTCGCTCTATCTCGCAAAAAATATCTTCCTTCACCTTTGTTACCACATCGCTGTAAAACTGACTGGGTGGTGACATTGGCCCTGTCCATAGACATGGAATAAATTGTAAGTTATCGTCAAGTCGAAGACCTACTACGTCAGAGAATTTCTCGTAGCGGTCTCCGTATCCTTCTTCCTTGGATGCCACTCTTACTGCTTCATTCAACATTTCCACTATCTGATTCATGTTGATTTTGTTTCGTTCGCTTGCCGTCAAATCTGAAACCCTTTGCTGAATAATTCTACACTGTGAATAGAGTTCTTTTTCTGTCATTCTGATTGAAGCATGAGCTGCAATTTCTAATATGCCCGTCATTTCCGGTCCAATGTTTTCTCCTTCTACATTTAAGATAGTAACATCGGATATGCACAAGGCCAAAGTAACGAGTTCATTGTCAAATCTACATTCTTCTTTTGAATTTCTCTCAAAAGACCGAATTCCTTCTGAATCTATAAGCAAAATATACTTCAGACCAAGATTTTTGACGTAGATTTCATCAACTGTAAGCATTTGCATAAATAAACCTCTTGTGCAACGCCCCGCTCTAACTGGAAATTTCACACCAAACATACTGTTTAACAGAGTTGACTTTCCACTGCTCTGCACTCCTATTACACTCAGCACCAATATGTTAGGATCTTCTAGATCTTGTGCCAACTTGTCTAAGACACTGGTAATCCAAGATACTGGGAGTCTTCCTGTGTCTCCATCCATAATTTCGATTGAGTATCCATGACAGACGAGCTTCGATGCGATCCCTGGTAGTGACATACAAAGCTCATCTTTATCTACTTTAAGTTCGGTATGCGCTTCATGCCACTGTCCTAACTCTCGTAGAAAGTGTTCCCATCCAATGTTTTTCTCCATACATTTTTCATGTTCCTCCTGACGCAGGGATTTCCAACGCAACCGTTCTTGCTTGTATCTTGATTCTGTCTCCGTTGTTTTGACAACTTCTGTCTTGCTCGTATCAGGGACTCTTTGTGGCTTCGGCTTAATAAGTGCATCCAACTTTTGAATTTCTTCGTCAAAAGATGCTATTTTCTTGAAATGATCCTTTGTAGCTTCGTCTGCAAGTCGAAATAGGGTTTCTTGTAGATAAAACAGAAAATAGTCCAGGTTTTCCATGTTGCTTTGAGAATCCCGTAATACTCTCATGAATATTTTCATCGTTTCCGATAGTCCACTGTCTAACTGCTGCTGCCTCTTTTCAGCTTTGCGTCTTGCTATGTCGTCACGAGAGAACTCCACAGATTCTTCTCTTTCAGCGTCTGGCCTAAGACGTTCTTTGTCAATACTTACCCAGTCTACCCAAGTAGCTTTCAGAGGAAACACCCTCTCTTTAAAATCCGATAAATCTTCCTTCGTTCCGATATCAATGATTTGTTTGACATGTACTTTGGCGTCGATACATTCTTTGACATCTTCCTCATTATTAATTCTGTCCTTGCAACAAAGTTCAACTAAACCATCTAGCTTTGTATACTTGTCTGTACTACAGCTTGCATGGCAATCTGTTATCGTTTCAGATATTTTATCCAATATGTCTTCAAGCTCCAGCGAATGATAGTACAGCCAACCTTGCCTAGGCTGAGTATACTTCTTCTGTAAAGCTTTGTCGCATTCATCATTGATACCGATAAAGAAGAAACTGTTTGATGATGATTTGATGAGCTTAATAGTTTCTTGATATGTTTCAAGACTTTTTATTGCAATGAAAATTATCGTGACATTGGCTGCTTTGCACGCAAATTCAGTTTGCATTGGGAATTTGGTGCAGTCACCTCGCAGGTTGTGGAAACATGTAATCCATTTTAATTTTTCAGAACCATTGGTATTCATTGGAAGGTACCAAACTGATTCTATGCAGCCCTTTGAGAAAGAGGGGTTACAAAGATCTTCTTCTTTTGTAAGAAAGAAGGGATGAACATCATTTCCTTGGTATGGACCTAAAAAGCTATTAATAATAGACGATTTTGATACAGTACTTATTTCACCAATACGCAAAAACGATACTGTAAATACAGGGACATGCACGATATGTTGTTCCAAAGCAATCGAATTCGATTCTTTCCATTTCTTAACAGTACGCCGTAGAGACCAAAGTAAGAACTCTGGTTTCTGTTTGCTTATACCATGTAAGACAACAGGTACAGCTAAATGACATGCAGACATTTTTTCAATGATGTCTTGTCTTAAAAACCTATTAGAGCATTGCATAACTGCAAATGTAAAATCTCTAATGCTCACCGGATGTGCAGGGGATGAATCGTTCAGTTTAAGGAATATCTTTGACCGAATTTGAGAGTCAAGACTACTAAGCTTCTGCCAAAATAGGAAAACGAAGTCAGATTCATTTTCAATCGATTGCCGATTATTAACCTTAATGAACTTTTTTAAACTCAGTCTACCTGGAAACATATTGTTCAAGCCTAGTGTTTCCAATAAATCTGAAAAACTACGGTTCTTTGCACTACTTTTTAACGTACTACCCTCTTGTAGCTCTTCCTGAGGTGGGATGTAGGTAGGAAAAACCTCTTCATGAAATTTATCTGTAAAAAGAAAATGGATGTTTCCATGAACTGTGGTGGTAAAAAAAATGAAAATGTATTAACATGACATAACTTCAATTCAAAAATTTCCCTTTAATTTAGGCAGGGAAGCGAGTAGTGTGAGGTGGCACTTCAGTCTTAAACATGTGCAAACTACGAAGTTTTTCCCCATACTTAAGTTTTATAACGGAGAAAATAACGTTCTGAAGTTTTACAGTACACTGAAATTAAATTAGAATAAATAAGACTTACCCTGATGTGTCAGTTTTTGTTTAACTTCTTGAAATTGTCGATGATCATAGGTAAGGTTTATTCTGATGGGGTGCTCATCACCAGATTTCTGATTGCTCTCCTTGAGAAAGATTGGTTGCAACTGCTGAGCAAGATCTCCTGAACGAATATCACTTTCTAATTTGCCTAAATTGTCAACAGTTGATATATTCAACACAAGCACAATACTTTCCTTTCGGAGATCAAAGAGCCGCACTGCATACAGATTTTGGAAGAATTTCCGTAAGCGCTGCCAAGTATGAAATGACTCTACTCTCTCTTGCAAAAATATGTCATCCATGTCATACCTAGGTGTACTACGTATAACGTCTACTGATGATCTTACTGAAGCCCCCAACAACACCTCTGTTTCGGCAAATGTAACATAATTAACACGTTAAGGCTACTTAAGATACCAGGAATGCCTTTAAACTATCAAAGTATGTTTTAAATATTCCCTAATCTAACAGCAAACCATAAACCATAAAAATTAATTAATTCGCATAATTAGAGACGGAGCGTGCAAAATGTTACTGCAGGCATTTGGCGTGCATTTTTACCAAGCTTAGAAAATCCACGACTGATTCTCAAGCACAAGTAAAAATAATTTGGTACTAAATTAATGATCACAAAATGCATTTCATACATACGGTTACAAACCTGGAAACGAGAGTTCCTCTACATAGTCCTTTACCACTTCAGCAGCATCCTTCAAGCTCAAATTTTCGAGTGCTTTAAGAATAGAAGTAACACCATCTGTTGCGATAAATTCTAAATTGCCTACACCTCTAATGAATGTTATTCCGGGGTTCGGACTTCTGTGAATTTCTTCACAGATTTCCTTTGACAGCTTTAAGAGTCCACAAAGTTGCATTGAATCTCTCTTGTCAAGATGTTCTGCTAAGTTCAGTTTCATCTGAACGAATGCAAAGGTATCTTTGGTGTCAGCTGATGTTACCAGTTCTGTAGTAAATCAACAAAAACAAGGGGCTAAAAATTTTATTTGAAATATCTACAAGCTAAGTATGAGATCCCTTGAGGTTATCCTTCTTGAGAAGTTTTTCACAATTTTACTTCCAGTGACCTCAAATGACCTTTGACCTCCACCAAACACCATAGGCTCTTTAACTTTAATGTGGGGCATCTACGTTCTTAATATGAGATCCCTTCAGATTACCCTTCATGAGATATCATGTTTCTGGGACTCACTGTATGACCTCTATGACCCCATATGACATCTGGCATCACCGAAAACAAAAGGGTTTGGTACTCAATGCCACCAATCTATATACCAAGTATGGGAGCCCTCAAAGTTACTCTTCTCTAGGTGTCGCTTTAAAAAATGTACAAGGTTTTCCTAGCTTCACCTCTGGTGACCTCAGATGAACTTCAAACTCCACCAAAACAATAGAATTCTTAATCTAAATATAAAAATTTAATATAGCAAGTGTAAAAAGTATCTAACATGCCTATCTTGAAATATGGTGTTTACAATTAGTTCCCTGAAATAAACTGACTCCACATGAAACAATAGGATTCTTGCTCCTCATGAAAAACGTCTGTATACCAAGTATGAAAACTATCTATCATTCCTATCTTTAGATATCGTATTTACAAACTATGCGTTAAAAACCCTTTCATACGTACACACACTCGCCTGTGTGATTGCATAGATTCCTTACGCCATTGGAAGAAATAACCAGAAAAACCAAATCCCTAGTTATTCCTTCTCGAAAAGAATGCTTTGTCGCACTGATGTTAATCCCTCAAAATTATCCTTCTCGAGATAGCATGTGTTACGGTGTTTTCACAGTTTGACCTCTGTGACCTCACATGTTCTTTGTCCTCCACCAAAAGCAATGGGGTTCTTGTAAACTGCAAGTGTTGTCCACCTCCTGCAGATAGGATCCATTACAGTTACATGCCAGGTTTCACAGTTTGACCTTTTTGACCTCACATGTTCTTTGTCCTCCACCAAAAGCAATGGGGTTCTTGTAAACTGCAAGTGTTGTCCACCTCCTGCAGATAGGATCCATTACAGTTACATGCCAGGTTTCACAGTTTGACCTTTTTGACCTAACATGACCTTTGACCGTCACCAAAGACAATTGAAGTATTGAACGCAATATAAGAGCATCCACATGCCAAATATGATATTCGTCAAGAATACTTTTCACGATTTATCATGTTCACAAGAATTTCACCATACGACCTCTATTGACTCCAAATGAACAATAAAAAAAGGTTCTTGTGATTAGTATTTAGCATCCATGTATGAGATACTTCAGTTTACAAGGTTTTCGTAGTTTCACCGCAGGTGACATCAGGTACCTTTGAACTCTACCAAAAACAAGAAGGGTATTTTTCTAACTTTACCGCATCCACATTCCAGTTATGAAAAACATGGTTCCTAAGTTGAGTGAGATATAGTGTTTAAGTGGTTTCCAGTTTTGACACAGGTGACCTCAAATTACCTCTGACCTCACCCAAAACAATAGACTTCTTCCTCTCTGTATCAAAAATCTTTATCCCAACTATCATATATAATAGAACGCAAAAAATGAATAACAAAACCGGGAAAACTTTATAAGTGCTTGCATGGGATTCGACCCCGAGCCGTGAGAATGGATAACTGAGCACTTTCCACTACACCATCAACATACACGTTAAGTATTAGCTGTTTTTAATTAAAATATGGTCACAGTTATGCTTGTGAAAAGACATATGTTGCTCTCTACAACTTCATCCATGGAATTGTGCAACATTCAGTCCTCTCTTTTCGTTGACCACGAATCAATACAATTTGGAGGTACGGCCAACAGTCTATTCTTGAGATATACTGTTTACGAGTAGTTTAAAAGGAAAAGGTTTTCATAGTTTCACTTCTGCTGACCTGGACTTCCACCAAAACCAACAGGGATCTTTCTTGTAATATGACAAATCTATATACCATGTACGAAAAGTGCCCATAATTCCCATCTTGAAATACCGTGTTTACAAGGTTTTCGGTTTTGACCTCTAGTGTCCTCAAATGACCTTTGACCTCTTTAAAAACAACAGGAACCTTTAACGCAATATTAAAAGTGTAGATACCCAGTATGAAACTATCCACCAATGGCATCTTGAGGTAACGAGTTTTCAAGCGGTTTACAAGATTTTGTTTTTAGTTTTACCTCTGGTGACCTCAGATGACCTTTGATATCCACCAAAAATACGGTATTTCTTCATAACATGACATATTTATATACTTAGTATGAAAAGTGTCCATCATTGCTTCTTGAAATATAGTGTTCACAAGGTTTTTGATCTGTTGGCCAAACAACGTTCTCGGTTATTGTAGCTAACCTTTGGTCTCTACCAAGAACAACAGGATTCATTAACTGAGCATTAAGCATCCATACTCTAAGTATGAAAAGTGTCCCTACTTTTTACCTTGAGATACCATGTTTATAAGGCCTAAGGCTTTTGAAATCTGGTGACCTCAAATGACCTTTGACTTCCACTAAAAACAATAGGGTTTTTCACTTAATATGATAAATCTATACACCACGTATGAAAAGTACATCATTGCTACCTTGAGATATCTTGTTTACAATTTAAGCGTCACAAATACACTTACATACAACCTTACACACATACACACACTCGCCAGCTTGATTGGATGGATTCCTTTTGCCTTCGGCAAGGAAACAAAAATGCAGAGCAAATTAATATTAATTCCCAAGCAACATCTTGGCAAGCTACATGGTCGCAATATTGTCATTCTTAAGCTGAAAGGCTAAGTGATGCCTCGTCGAAGGAAAGCACTTGTCTGACTGAGGTTTCAAATTGACAGTTTCGTCTTTAAGTTGCTATGTTTACACTTAAATGTAAAATGGTTCCATCTTTTGTGAACCAAAAAATACGATGTAATTTATTAAAGACTTATTTCTATGATATCATGTTAACAGTTTGACATCTAGTGACCGTTGACCTCCAAAGAGACCTATTGGGTTCTTTAAAACTATATAAGCTTTGGCATGTATCAGGTAGGTGAAAAGCAAGAGATTCAGCAAAGCTTCCCTTTTTGAGATAGCACTATTTTTAGCTCTGGTCATATGAAAAAATCTTTGACCTGCACCAAAATCCATAGGCTTCTTGACCTCAATATGGAGCATCTACAAGTTAAGTATAAGACCCCTCAAAGTTATCGTAGTTTCACCTCCAGTGACCTCAGATAACCTTTGTCTGGTATAAAGAGTAATGACTCCTCTATTTACTAAAACACAGGCCATGCTAAGCACGAAGTACATCCATCGTTCCTATCTTCAGATATTCGTGTTTACAAGATTTCCGGTCTTTTTCCCTCTGTTGTGGAGGCTGAGGATGGATTACCTTCAGCCTATTACTTGCCTTAGGCAGACCCAGTAATTACAGTAACTCCACTAACATGTGATTAACTTGATTAAGTGTGTTAAACATTGCATTCTAAAGAGCACAAAGACTAGGCTTTCTTAAAGACCCACTTCTAACGCAGTGCTGCATAGAGGTGTATTGTTACCCTTTTCAAAATACTAATGAGTGCCCCTGGGTGGCACAGTATATAACTAATTATGATTATTCTTATTACCATATTAAAACTATAATTACAATTATCAATCAGCATGTTTGTTAATTGTCTTTTATTGAGATATACAAGGTTGGTCAAAGTAAACATTGATCAGTGATGGTAAATTTTGCTTGCATGTTCTACCGATGTTTTATATGGATCATTATACCATTTGTAAAGTACAAAACAGAGTATGCAAACTAGCACATGACTGTTTCCATGCATCTATGAACAACTGAGGATAGTAGTAATATCAGAAAATATTCATGAGGGAAAGGGGGCGGTGGGAAGATCTCCAACATTTCACTAGGGGCCTTCAAATACAAAATGTTTTTGGTTCACCCCTGAATTTTCCATTTGGGAGGCTCCTCGTGGGAAGAGCACGAGACTTGCATAGAACGAAGCCCCCTTTGCTATGCACTTGGCTCAAGCAGTTACTCATCAGCTGTTTTCTGACAGAAACCAATTCAAATGGGTGTTCCTTTAACTATTGTAGTTCCTGGAAATGATGTATATCAAGGGTCAGAGAAATTTTAATCATAAGGTTATGGGTCCGTTTGGTTTGGGAGGGGGCACAGTTTCTTTTGCCCAAATCTCTGGGCCTTTAAAGCAGAATTGTACCCGAAGTACTATTAATTCTGCCTAAATTTTAGGGTTGTCGAAAAAATTTCAGGGCACAGTACCCCCCTCTCATTTGTCATATGCCTATGCTTGAAACAATTTCTTAAAGCTGCATATTCTTTTTGATGTTTATATCATAACCAGTATACATAAAACTTCAAAAACAAGTCTGGTCTGCAAGTAACTGTAGTTGGAGATTGACCTTTGTTAATTTTTTTAATTGCAGCTTCAGAAGATGGGACACCTGCTGAGAGGGAATGCCAAGTATAACAAGTGATCGGACCAACCAGCAGCAGTTCTTTTATGAGTAAAGGGTTCGGAGTTAAGACTGGACATCTGTAGGAATACTGAATAAATCCAGACATTGCTTAACCGATTTTCATGGCATGACGGAGGTGAAATGTTATGTTAATCCTAGGTGGGCTATCAGTTCTGGTTGAAGCTCTGCTTGTTAAAAGTCATGTTTTAGGTAGGATCAGAATAAGGATGGATGGAAGCAGGCAGCCTCTGAAGAAACTAGAGTTGCATAACCTAGTTAGCATATTCAGGTTGTTCTGGCATTATACCATCTACAATTAATGTACATTTGGAAATGAAAGGTTACAACCAAGGTTCAATCTGATTGTCTGAAGGTTTTTCAAGCTCCATAATTTTATTAAGAAATGTAAAAGGAGCCTGCTGAAATCCTAGTAGATAACTGTCTTAAAAAAGTGTTGTTAAGTGATTATTGGTTAAATGTGCATGTTCCTACCATCATTTGTGTAGTGCATCTGACACTCAACATGACTTGAATAGATGCTGATATTTTCAAAACAGCTAACATTATTTGCTAACATCAGTCGCAATTTGTTTTCATCCTGTAAGTACTGTAAAGTCAATTGCTTTGGAAAATTATGCCCACCAACCAAAACACTGAGTTTTCTTTGAATCCTCACCTCCTGGCAGATTTTTACTGAAAAGTTACAAAATTTTTATTGTTTATTCCCTGAAATACCTGTTTACACAATCTGAAGCTTTCACTTTGTCTTTATCCTGTGCTTACACTTTCGTTGCGAGGTAGAGTTAGCCTTAGCAACCAATTAGTAAATTGTCATTGAAACATTGGCATTTGAGGTGTTTTCTCTTGATTTCTCTGGAAAAAGTAAAGACATTTATCCTTCGCTCCTACAATTGGGAGTTTGCATCTTGTGTTCATTCCCCAGTGTCTAGCATGCCATTGCTAGGGAAATTTTTCCAGGTTGCCAATCAAAAAGTGTATTTTTTCATGATAATTTCAAACATTGTGTATAATTTGTTTTTGTTTGAAAGGAAATGCCATTTCTTCTGTATTTTCATAACTGGAGGTTTGGATTTTGTGTGTATTCTGCTTTTTGACTACGGTTGCTAGGGAAACATTCCTTAGCAACCAAAAAGTGTAATTTTCAAGATAATTTCAAAAATTGTGCATAAACAGCTTTTATTTGAAAGGGAAATGACAATTATTCTGTTTTTTAGAACTGGAAGTTTGGATGTTGTGTTTATACTGCTTTTTGACTACGGTTGCTAGGGAAATCCAAAAATTTGTATTTTCATGATAATCTCAAAAATTGTGCATTAATTGTTTTAATGTTGTAAGGAAAATGACATTCTTTCTGTATTTGCATAACTGAAAGTTTGGATTTGGTGTTTGTTCTGTGTTTTACCACTGTTGCTAGGGAAAATTTTCCTTTGTAACCAGAAAAGTGTATTTTCATGATCATTTCAAACAAATATGAATTTGTCTTCGTGTTGAAAGGGAAATGACATTTTTTCTGTATTCCAATAATTAGAAGTTTGGATTTGTTTTGTTAATAATGCTTTCTGACCAGTTTTGCTAGGGAAAACTTTCCTTAGCAAAGCAAAAATGAAAAGAATATATGTAAATGAGTTTTCTTTTGAAAACGAAATGGCATTTCTTGTGTATTTACATAACTGTAAGTTTGGATTTTGTGTTATTCTGCGCATAAACTACCGTTGCTAGGGGAAATTTCCCTAGCAACCAAAATAGTGATTTTCCGTGATTACTCATAAATGTGCATATTTGGGAAGTGGGAACATGTAAAACATGTTTTAGGACATCGTTCCTAATGTATCTAGGCCATTTTTAAGTACTTCGGGGGGGGGGGGATACGGAAGTCAAGAAATAGAGCTACCACCTATAAGCATGACGAGTAACCAGAAGGTACCCATTATGCTCATACTGAGCCGCCACTGTTTGTGCTCCTCCCACAGGGTGGGAAATTTTTCAAATACCCCTTGCAAATTAAGCGAGCTTTGAGCAATGAGGTCATAAAACATTTGAGAGTGTTCTTGTTTCAGAAAAAGACTAAGAACCAGTCAAATGTACATTTATACCACCTACAACATACTCAGTGACTTCTCCAGAACGTCCTTTTAGGGGTGCCTGGGCGCAAAGCGTCTATATCAAGGGCACGTAGCAGCTTAAAGATGAGCTTGGAAGAGGAAAATAATCCCATAGTGTTGGGAACTTTTAAAATCTCACTGAAAAACTAAAAAGGTGTTAAAGCGATTGAACAAGGAAGGACATTGAATAACATGGGAATAATCTTCCGTCTGAGACCTCCAACCAGTAAAATGCACCATTTTAACTGGAAATGCTAAGGGATCAATCGCCATTAAATTGTCCAGTACATGACACACAAACATGAGTACTTAACTTATGCATTGACCAAATTTCCTGTCCCCTCCCCCATTATAACTTGCGGATCCCTTATTACAAATTCTAATGAGACATTACCTTTAATTTTGTTTTCGGTTTGGGTTTTTAATGTCCTTTCATGATCCTCCAGAGTTTGCAGCAATGTCTTGTAGTAAGGGATTGTTTTAAGTACGTGCAGGAAAGCTGGAAACGCTTCTGGGCCTCTTCGTTTGAGAATAATTATGAATTCCCAAACTCGTGATTTTCCGCTGGGTTTTCTTTCCAGTACTTCGATATCATCAGTTTTCATAATTTCTTTGGAGATCAATTCAGATGTTACATCCATCGGTTGTAAATCATTCTCGAGATCAATAATTGATTTATCCAACACTCGTTTGTGTAGTTCCTCCATGTTAGAGCTGTACAGACCTATTTAAAAAATATATTAAAAGAGGATTCTCAGCTATAATATCGCATTGAGGAACACACACCTGAATAGACTTTTCCATAAGGTCTTCCGACTGAAAATATGTGTTAATCGCACCGCTAAAATGACACCTACACTGTGTTAATGTTCTTTAGTTACGCACTGGATTGTATCTCAATTACAGTAGCCTAAGTTTATTATTTGTGCGGATATGAGGCATGGGACTTGCTTAACATGTCGCCTAGTTATGTTTTCATACCTGAAGTGATGGAGAATTAAGAGTAAAACATTGAAAAATTGACTTGCTGTGTGAAATTTTGTTCTGAAGGCTTAAGTTTGCGAACATTAAACAAAGTCATCATTTTCGAAAAATGTGCTTATTAACGGTACGTCCATACCACTAAGACAGAGCTGCAGTTACCGCACCCATACTCGTAGCAGTACTTGTGATCTAATGCCAGTGGCGCCGGCACGGGAGGGAGTTATCAGGGAGGACGCGTTCCCCCAATCGATTTGAAAATTTTGTTTTTGACATATTAAAATGATCCCAAAAGGCGTTTAAGCTATAAATTTCTGTAGGCGGTAGGGTGAGGTGTTGGTTCGAAGGAGTGATGGATCTACTGTAGTCATTTTCTGTCACAAATGGTGCGCAAACTATCAGAACTTTCACAAATCATCCGCAAACTATCAAAATTTTCGCGCACTCGGCGCCCTTCAAACTGTTCCACAATTGTTCTTATTATCAATATCTTCCGGTAGCAACTCACCGAGAAGCACAGCAGCAAAAGTTGGAAACTGTTTACGAATTCTCAGGTAAAAGACTAGCTTTGTGATTGGCATATAGGTTTGTTCGGAAACTGAAAGTGTCGCGATGCAGAGTATGAATGTAGATTTTGTCATGGAAATCTGATGTAATGAAAAATTTAGGCGCGCTTTGCGCGCATTCGTCACGATTTGCACTCCATTTCATGATCGTTATTAAGGTAGTAATACAAGCAACTATTCTGTAGGGGCCTCGCATTGATATGGGATCTTTCAGTCTCATTTGTAGCATGACGGAAGGTTGAAAGTACGTATTTGCCGTTATACATTTTTCAATTTTTTTTACCGCGGGCTTCGCGCGCAGCGATTATCGGTATAGATGGTGACTGGTAATGCACTTAAGACAAAAAAAAAACATTCTGAAACGCGCTTGTTAGTCCTTCACCCCTTTTGCTACACCTATCAGGGAGGTAACATCACCTCCCTGCACCTATACGCTCCCTCCCTCCCATGTCCCATTGATGGAAGCTCTTCGTCTGGATTTTCGTTCAAACGTAGAAAAATACGATGGTAGTAATTAAGTGCTCGGCATCTTGCTATATAGCATCATTTGGATGTCAGGTAATAAGCATCCTCTCAATACCGCATTTCATGTTATTAATCCAAACTTCCAGGAGGAGATACCCTTTGATAATGCACAATGAAGCAAGGAAAATTTTCGAAATAGTCCAAGAACGTTTCTGTGGACTCCACGCACTTATTTTTGCGTAAGCACTTTCCTCGAATAGAAGGCAGTAAATATCACCAACAGGAGCGCTTCAGGAGGTTTGTTGACAACATACCATTTTCTTAGATAACATAGTCTCCTCTTTTACCTAACAAAAAATTAGAATTCACTTAATTATGGACATTTTCCATCCATATACGATCAGTTCCAAAAATACCCCAAAGATAGCACCATTTTGCATCTAAGCAACCTTAAATTAACAAAAATTTCTCAGAGGGGAGGGAGACACCCCTCCCTTTACGTCCCTCTCCCAGGACGGCACATTTCGACGTCATCACCAAATTCTGGGGGGCGCCACTGCCTGGTGCACGAACGTATACCAGGACTCATGCCATGGTCCCCACACCCATATTCATACTCATAGTCCTGTATTCAAAAGCTTACTCACAATCATTGTTCAACCAGGGAGCTGCCACATGGTCCAAGTGGCAGCTCCCTGGTTCAACATGTTGCAAGTAGTTAGAACAGACTGCACAACTCGACACTGAGATAAAACAAACGTCAGTTCGGAAGGTCCTGACGTCTCACTCGACAGCCTCAGGAGGGTGCTTCATAAGTTAGTTCGTGTTGCGATGAGTAATTGTGACTCACCGTCTGTTTCGTTTGATTCCAGTTTCTAGGTTTCAGTGAACCACCTCAATACTGAAAGGCTTATGGGCGCGGCGGCCTGTGACGTCACAATACGGTAACACCGAACAAGCCGATGAAAACAAATACTACGTGTATTCACTACAACGTAATGCGGCCCGGTTTGTTTTTATCGGCAACACGACCTTTGACCCAAATGACCTTATGACTGCCCCGCCAACTGAAATTTTTTCTTAAACCGGATCCTAAAAAAGGTACGCAAAATCAAAATACGGGTCTAGTCTCTAAAGTCTCTAAAGGACCACGAACACAAAACAATTTTGTAGCATCAAAAGTCTGACCATATGAGTTTAAGGGGAATAAATCATCACCATCACTTGTGAAGATACACCAAGAGATTGAACTGGTCTTCGTGTAATATTTATTTGTAAGTTATGAGTGACAAAGGGGATTCTGATAATGTAGGTACTCATAAAAAAATGATTGGATTAAGAAAGATTCATTGATACCCCTTATGTACGCTTCCTTTAATTCATTTAACAAAATCACTGTCTCTTTTATTGATTTTTTACTTCCATCAAGAATAATGGCTGTATCATTCTGCATACTGTACTATCTCTACTTCTTTGTTATGGATATTGATACCTTTCATACTATTATTATTCTGAAATTTCAAGGTAGGCACCCCAACAACTAGAAATAATCAATACGGGCTTAGAGAACTGCAGCCTCGACGCACTTCTCTATCCACATAAACCAAAAAGCCCAAAGACTTAGTGATTCCTTGCCGAATGGGAATGCTTTGTTGCACTGAGGTTTATCCCTCAAATTTACAAGTATTACAAGTACCTAACACCCCTGTCTTGAAATATCGTGTTTTTCAATGCATTTGGTATTTAACTTCTGATGACTTCAAATGACCTCTGACCTCCAATGGATCTTGGATCTTGAAAATTCTTGGAAAATTTTGCTTTTTGACCTTTAGTAACCCCAGATGATGATCTTGGGAATTCTCAAGGAATTTTGCTTTCTGACCTTTAGTGACCCCAAATGACACTTGGGAATTCTTGCTTTGCTACGTCTGGTGACCCCATGACAATCTTGGAAATTGTTGGGAAATTTTGCCTTTTGACTTCTGGTGACCCCGTATGACAATCTTGGGAATTCTTGGGAAATTTTGTTTTTTACCTCCAGTGACCTCAGATGACCTTTGACCTCTACCAGAAACAATTGGTTTCTTTCTCTCAACATGACAAATCAATATACCATGTATGAAAAGTGTCCTTTATTCCTACCTTGAGATATCGTGATTGCAAGGTTTTCAGTCTTTGACCTCCAGACACCTCACATGACCTTTGACCTTCACCAAAAACAATAGGGCTCTTCCTCTCCACATGACAAATCAACATACTAAATATGAAGTGTCTATCATTGCAATCTTGAGATATCATGATTACAAGCGATTTACATGCTTTTCGCAGTTTTACCTCTGGTGACCTCAGATGACCTTTGACCTCTACCACAAACAACATGACAAATCTATATACAAAATATGAAAAGTGTCGGTCATTGCCATCTTGAGATATCAAGTTTACAAGCCGTTTATGACGCTTTTGCAGTTTAACCTCCAGGGACCTCAGATGACCATTGACCTCTACCAAAAACAATAGAATTCTTCCTCTCAACATGACAAATCTGTATACCAAATATGATAAGTGTTGGTCATTGCTATCTTGAGATATCGTGTTTACAAGCCGTTTATAAGGTTTTCGCAGCTTAACCTCCAGTGACCTCAAATGACCTTTAACCTCTTCCAAAATCAATAGGGTTCTTCCTCTTGACATGACAAATCTGCATACCAAATATGAAAAGTGTCTTTCACTCCTAACTTGAGAAATCGTGATTACTAAGTTTTTAGTCTTTTACTCCTGGTGACATCAAATGACCTTTGACCTTTACCAAAAACAATAGGGATTTTTCTCTTAACATGACAAATCTATATACCCAATATGAAAACTGTCGGTCATTGCTATCTTGAGATATCTTGATTACAAGGTTTTCAGCTTTTGACGTCTGGTGACCTCAAATGACCTTTGACCTCCACCAAAAATAATAGGGTTCTTTCTCTCAACATGACAAATCTATATACCAAATATGAAAAGTGTCAGTCATTGCTGTCTTGAGATATCGTGTTTACAAGCCATTTATGAGGTTTCCGCAGCTTAACCTCCACTGACCTCAGATGACCTTTGGCCTCTTCCAAAATCAATAGGGTTCTTCCTCTTGACATGACAAATCTGTATACCAAATATGAAAAGTGTCGGTCATTGCTACCTTGAGATATCGTGTTTACAAGGTTTTCAGTTTTTGACCTCTGGTGACCTCAAATGACCTTTGACATCCACCAAAAACAATAGAGTTCTTCCTCTTGACATGACAAATCTATATACCAAATATGAAAAGTGTCGGTCATTGCTAACTGGAGATATCGTGTTTACAAGCTAAGCGTCACATACACACCCATACACACCCATACACACACATACGCACACACACGACATCACCATCGCATAGATTCCTTGCCTGCCTTCGGCAAGGAATCAAAAACAGTGGAGAAGCTATCATCACAAATGCAGGCAGTAGCGTACCCAGGGGGCCATTTGGCCATTCCCCCCTCACAGATGCCGATTTTTTTTTCAGTTCCTAAAAAAGCTACAGAACAAGGTAAGATGGAATCTACATGTGGCCGACATCTTTCCCATCCATCCTGTTAAAAGTAGAGTTTTCATTGACCCTAATCTCTAGAACCTCTCTAATTAGCTGCATCCTTAAATGTTGAACTTTAACAACGCCCTTGGCATCTGCCCATAGAGGTGTGTGGTTTTTGCAGTGAGCATGCTCAGCCAAAGCAGAACCACAGTCTTTTTGCATCCAATCATGGTCCTTTGTCACTTGCCTTATCCAATGAGAAAAAAGATAAATCGGCCAATCAGATCACAGAATCCTCAATTCAACTGTTCAATCATAACACAGACAAATCAGCCAATCAGAACACAGAATCCACCAATCAGGGTTGCAGCATAACTATGTAACTTCACTGCACTTGCCTCCTTGAATCAGTCCTGAAGAAGTTAGAGCCACTTCCCGGAAGAAAAAAACAGTTGGGAATTTTCAACTGGTTCCAACTGGAAGCAGTTGGAAAATTTCCAAGCTGTGTTTTTGGACCAGTTGGAAAAATTCACAACTGTTTCCAGTTGTGACCATGCTTGCAAGCTGTGTTTTTGGACCAGTTGGAAAAATTCACAACTGTTTCCAGTTGTGATCATGTTTCCAACCGGGATCAACTGTTTTCAACTGGGGACCCTTTTCCAGTTAAGTTAAACTGGATCCAGGAGAACGGGCGCCCAATCAATGAGCACCCTTAAGACACGAATGTGTGGCTCAAAGAAGGGTAATTCAGACGTAATTGGTGAACTTCAAAATGCATTTGAGCATTTTAAGGCAAGTCCAAAACATCTAATGTATTACATGTAATGACATTACTGTGCTGTGTCAAGTCTTATGTATTTAGTATGTAGAGATTGAGATATACTTAACATAACAAAAATGATAAAAACAAATCAGTAATAGGCTTACCCTGTTATAAACTGTTAAAATGTGTTAATTGCAAATTTTGGAAATAAAATTTAAAAATAGAATCATCACAAAACATGCTACAAAATGGGTAAAGCCAGTTGAATATGCCCATTTGGAAATGGTTCAAACCAGTTGGAAACAGTTGAAACCAGTTGGAATTATTCCAACTGGTTTGACATGCCATTCAAAATTTTCCAACTGGTTACAATAATTACTGGAACCAGTTGAGAATTTGCAACTTTTTTCTTTCTTAGATTCAACTGGACTTAAAGGCAGATTTTCATCACCCCAGACAGTTCCAATTCTCCCAACCTACTTACTCCTAGCCCCTCCCGCATCTAACTAAAACTCATCTTTATCCAGACACAATCCTAGTTTATTGCTTCAGCTAGGGCATACACTAGTGAGCATACAATAATGTGTAATCAGGACACTCTCAGTGCATGCTGTGTAATATGAGGTACTCTGCATGTTTTGAATTTGATGTCAATCAAAGAGCTGTACCTATTGAGATTTTTGATATACATAGGGTGAAATTGTAGTTTGGTGGGATGAGTGACATGCCTTTAAAGAGATTCTCAAATGATTCCAACTATTTTCAACTTCGACTGATCTCAACTGCTCTCTGAATTTTCCAACTGTTTCATACCAAAAATGCAAAACAAATAAACTTCCATTTCCATGTATTGTTTCATGTCAATTTAATATAGGCGATCCAGTAATATGGAATACATGTATAGTCAGGACCGTTCAGTCCAAGGCTTCATTTAACTTCTGTTGTCTTGCACCAGTTATTTTCTTCACTGAATGCAAAATACTGGAAAAGTTACATAAAATATATATTTAGAAAGCTCAGTTAAAACACCAGGTTCAAACTGTATGAACAGTAATGTAGGGACGGGAGTGTGATGTAGAAGAACAGGGTAGCTAATTATATGCAATATAAGTAATAGGTAAAGAATATAAGTAGCCTAATTATAAAATAGCCTAAAATTCAAAGACCATCAAATAAAAAATATAGTAAGAGTAAATGATCAATACTTCAACAACACCTTAACCACTCGACAACTCAACTCTTGATACCCCCAACTAGTGCTGTTCTCATTCACAACTTGACACTACAGGTACATGGCTGGAATCCAACTGTACTCATCAGTTATTTCACCTATTTCCAACTGGACTCTTTTCCCAACAGTGTTTCAGTTGGATTTCCAAAACCCAACTGTGTTTCAGTACAAAGCAACTGGGTCCAACTGGTCTCGAAATTTCCAGATGGGACTTTGTCATGGTCCAGTTGGAAACACATGAGACCAGTTGGATACAGTTGGGATTACCAAGGAATCCAGTTGGAAGCAGTTGAGACCAGTTGGACACAGTTAAAACCAGTTGCAATATCCAACTGGAATCAACTGTTTTTTTCTCCTGGGTTCTGATGAAAGCTTGACTATTTAAGACCTTCGACTGCGTACTCGTTGAAATAATCTTACTAGTATGGATTCCCGTCGTGAAAGCCTGTCTACTTACATGAAATTCTATATCCTAAGTATGAAAATTCTCTCATTGTTCACTTGAGATATCGTGTTTTACAAGCCAGCGTCACAAACACACATATATACACATACATACACGCACACATTTATACATACAATCGGCAGCGTGGTTGCATGGATCTCTTTCGCCTTCCGCAAGGAATCAATAACACCTGCAAAATGAGATCTCGTCTTACAGTATACAAAGGAAGCGGCGTACCCACCAGACGACATGTTTCCTGAAAATGGCTTGCCTAGTTCAGCAAATTGCAATGGGAATTAGGAATTACCGATTCTATAGACCTTATGCATATGATGTTACAAAGGACTCCAGAAAGTGCTTCCTCGTTTGGAGGAAAATGGAGGAAAAGCGCGTATCGTTGCAAGTTACACCAATAAATGCAGACAGCTGATTTGTCAACCAGTCGTATACGCGCGTAAGTCTACTACACGTGGGGCGAAATCTATGCCGTGAGTGCACGTGTGCTTCATTGTTTTCACCCAAAATGACGTCAGTGTGACGTCAATGCATAAGGCCTATACTTTAGACTGCACAAGAAGTGGTGTCAAAAGTTGTTTTTAAAGAGGCTGTTGCATCACCCTAAATGTTTAAGAATATCTCTATATATCGAAATGCATTGGTAACTGCACTTGGCATTCATTCAAATAAAGCATCCTTCTGGTTGGTCAATGATGACTTGTGCAGTCAGCTTTATTCCCAACTAAGCTCAGGCACAGTTGTGTCAGAATATGGCTTTGTACAGTTTAAATTTCTTAGCAGTTGTCCATGGGAATTCCTAAAATGGACTTGCATGAGAAGGAATAGCAACAATATTACGAAAGTCTTCTCAGATTTCTTTCTTTCAAACTTTTATTGGGTTAAAAAATGAAACCATGTAATTATAAGTTAGATATCGTGCGACAGAGTAGTAAAGTACGTAAACCACAAAACAAGAAGGAAGAGTCAAAAGTTGTTTGAATTATGACTTTCCAATTTCTTAGACCGATAAGGGAACACTATGATTGTAGACGAGTCCTAGTCCTCAGTTGTTCAAAATGGAGTGACCAAGTTTCTGTGTGGGATTTAATTTAACTGACAATACGCATTTACATGATACGTTGATCATACTATTCAGTGAATATAACGAAGCTTGAGTTTTCTTTATTACAATCGCAATATGCCTCTTTAAGTGCACTCTCGCAGGGTTCGGTAGTATTGTGGAAGCTTTTCCCGTAGACTATGGACATTTGTTTCGGCTATTTTTTGAGCTCATTTAGGGATCGAAAAGTCAGAATATTTTAAACAGTAAGTAAAACAGTCCCTTTTAAAATGGATTCATACTGAGTAACGCGTTTGTCTTATAGCTGTCGGTGCATAATTATGCTGAATTGACTCACTTAAATTAGTAATATGGACATGAACAAATCCAAGCAATAACTTGCAAATACATGTCTCTCCTAACCAGGTAAGCAGTTTTTTCACCACCTTTATTATAATGGCTGGATTTACTCCCCCTCTTACGGACAATCTCTTCAAAAAGTTCATGAAAGGCATACCGTACACATTGTATTGACTTCGCTCAGTCCCTCAAGATGGCTTGACTATCACATGCATAAATTTAAATGCATTGCTAAGCAACACAGGGGTACGAGACACTTTTTCCAAGGGGAGGGAGTGAGCCATTATTGCCGGACGAAAACCTGTGTTGTCCGACAAAACCCTTATTGCCTCAGAGAATTGAGCAATTTTTTCCCCAAACCAAAAATCTGCCTGAGAAATAAGTTCTGCCTCTTCTTGGGGTACATCCCCGACCCCTAGCCCGTGCGCTAGTGATAACCAGTGATGTAAGTCATATGGGATTGCAGGGTTGCAGTGAAATATAGATTTCTTGTTTAACGTTTGCACTCGGACCATCCAAACATGGCGGCCAACCTGTTCCAACAGTTAGATTCAAATTTTTCATTACTCAGCATTGCAATTTAAGGTTACATTGTTTTTGTCCACGGAAGAAGTCTCATTGTGCTATGAACATCTGTGAGAACATAACGATGATTACATCAATGTTCATGAAAAAAACAACTTGGCAGGGACCTTTTATGAACTTGATCGTGTTCCTGCTTATTTCTTCATTTAAAACCGAAAGTTTTTATTTTCTAGACGAAGAACCATTTCACGCACGCAGAGATCCCTCAATATAGACAGTGATCTACAAATTTATATTTGAGTTGTAAAGAAGACAAACAAAAAATAACAAAAATGAACTTGTCTGACTCACTCCATCCCAAATTATTCCATCAATGTACCATATCCCCTCTAGAATTACAAATCGAAGACGTTTATATATTGCGCCAAATTAGTCAAGTTACACTTGTTTACCTTTTTCTCGAATTTCACCCATAAACGCAGTCATTTCCACTTAGTCGTATTAAAAAGAGCAAACATTCTAGGCAGTTATGGAAATTGTTTGTAGAGTTTTTAGGTAGAGTTATTTTTAAATACTTGCGTTAGCGTATGACTAAACATATCATATCGTAACCAGCCAATGTCTGAACAGTGAGAGCGGTAAGATGTGTACCATTACACGATGCGAATGTAGCAAATTATGCGAAACAATCTTACTGATCCTTGCTCTCCCCCATATTTATAAGTCAAATATATGATAAACTAAAGTAGAAGATTTACAAAGAAAAACTAACTCCTTCTGAGAAAAGGTTATTCTATAATTACAACTGTTAACATAGCTACTTTCTTACTTAAAGGGCAATTTTCATCATTCCGGACAGTTCCAATTCTCCCAATTATGCAAATTGTGGCTCCTCCCATAACTGTATAAATGTCCTCCTTGTGCAGACACAAACCTATTTTATTGCTTCAGACCATGTCCTGGTGAGTATACAAAGCTATAATGTGCATTCCAAACACTCTCTCTAAACTGTGTGGAATGTAAGTTACTCTGCACCATTTGAATTTTCAAACTTTGATGTTAATCAGGGAGCAGTAACCAACTGAGAATTTTGATACCCCCACACTAAAAATGTACTTGGGAATGATGACTGCCTGTCTTTAAGTAGCACATATGATACTCTTAACTTGCTTTGCATTTGTTACACATTCTTTTGTGAACATACGTAAGTTACGCGCGATAATATCACAATGTTTCTGTTTGGGCCTATGATTACAATTACTGCTAAAGGTTTAATTCATATGCAAACATATTATAGTATAATTTCCTTGTATTTGAAATTTAAAACCCCTGGTTACTTGTCTTTAACCAATTAAAACGTTATCCAGTGAGGAAATAGTATAATTAATCAAAAACCTACCAACGTTCAAGGCCAAAGGTGCATACTCGTGTACTCATCAGATATTTTGAAACAACCTTTTTGTAAGCTATAACTCCCTCTGTTTAACACTGTAGAACATATCAGTACATAGCCGAGTACATAGTCTTGTCACATTTATCGTAGTGACTCTACTGCAGCTGCAAACCGAATTAGTCAAATCGAAACCACCTAACATACAGACCGCATATGTTACAACCGATAATGTAAAAACAACCGATAATGTAAAAAAAATTACCGATAATGTAAAAAACTCTTTGAACCGATAATGTAAAAAAAATTTACCGATAATGTAAAAACTCTCGTCTACCAAAATGTAAAAAAATTTACCGATAATGTAAAAACTGATCTGAGGACGTTTTCACATAGAATTGGAAACGTGGAATTTTATCCAAAAAGTCATACGTTAATTCAGAATGGTCGTAAGTCATACCCCAGGGGAAGGGGCTCTCACCCTATTTTACAGCTCCCTCTTGAAGGTATATTTCCCTTAAAAAGGTACATTGAAAGACAGCAGAACAATTAAAGGTCACTTTTTCTCAATTGTCAAGGCCAAATACATAATGCTATTATATTTCTCCTTCATATACTTAAAGCGTCCTCACTCTCTGTTGTTCCGCAAGCTCACCAAAAAGGACAAGGGAAAACTTTCACTCCACATTTACCAAGTGCAATCGAAATCATATTCGTAAATTTTAATTGGTAATCATCTAGTATGAAAACTGGGTGTTTTGAAATGCCTAAAATCTGCTCTTGGGGACACTGCCCCTAAAGAGTGGGCCTTTTGACGGCCCGCACACCCCACTATGACCGAGAGACGGAACGACTGACTTCGGATCTGTGGTCAACGTGGTCGGTAACCTCTAGGATGCAATTCTTATCAAGCGTGAGTAGCTTCGATCTCATCCCCTTTTTCCCCTTGGGTGGGGAACGGGTGAGAGGGAATAACCTTCCTTCAGCTTCAGAATAACGATAATAACACTCCTGGGTTTTCTGACATGCTCATTTCAAAATATAATTTTCAGTCCTTTATTTTTTGAAATATCTGTTTTTTATTAGAGGGCGCCCTCTATTGGACCATACACCTATGCAAACAAGCTGTGCCATCAGTATGACCCACCTTAATGTTATAAAATATGGTTATTTTTTATCGTAGATATGTTCTTTCTGGTGAGCTTGCGGAACAACAGAGAGTGAGGGCGCTTTAAGTATATGAAGGAGAAATATGATAGCATTATGTATTTGGCCTTGCCAATTGAGAAAAAGTGACCTTTAATTGTTCTGCTGTCTTTCAATGTACCTTTTTAAGGGAAAAATACCTGCAAGAGGCGCTGTTAAATAGGGGTGAGTAGAAACCCTATAGTGGGAGAGATTGGCCAACTTATTTCATGGGCGCCATTTTGGAGCCAAATGTCACCTATACCAGATATCATGTACACTGTGTGGGCACAGTTTTCCGTACAAAATGTATAACAAAGTGAGTTACAGCGTTCTGTTCTCTTGGGACAATCATTCGTATTGGTTGACTCTGGCTGGCACTGTCTGCCGGATCCTTTAGTTTGTCACCCGGTGCAAGAAAAGCGGTCGAGGGGGAGGGGATAACACCCTCCATTTAGAGTAATTTTTGCCAATAGAAAGTGACGAAAATGCAGAATGGTGAAGGCTATTTTGACAGTTTGAAAAGTGATTTTATTTAAAAAAAAATCTCATTTTAGTGTGTCTTATTTTTGTGCTGGTAAGAAACGGGGTGTGGGTCTATTCTGGGTTGGGTCTAACCCATCTTTCTGAGAAAACTATTAGTCCGTTAATGCAGGATGGCATACATGGAAAATGGTGCTTTTTATGGAAAGTTGTAAGAAAGTTGAACTAATCATTTAAGATTTTTCATCATTTAGTGAAAGTTTCAGGAGAGGTCTGGGGGAAGGGGTAAATATAGGGGAGCACTTCCTAGTGAGACTTTTTTATATGGAAAGGCCTAGGCCAAGGTTTTATAAAATTGGGACCGACCAGGATGTATTCCATGTAAAAACCTACATCAAAGTCAAAGGTACGCAAATTTTTCAGTTTTCTCATGCTACTAATACATCCAGGAGCAATGTTTGATCTGTTATTGTGTCCCCCTCCCATTGGAAATTTTTGAAACATTGAGTGTCCTTACATGCAATCTTCCGCTACATATGCTACATTTGAGGTAAAATGTGTGTTAAAAATTGACGTATTTTTTAGGAAATAAAACGAAAACATCGGCATTAGTGAAGGGGAACCATGGCCCAATAAAGTGCTCCCTTCCCTGTGAAAATTTTTGAAAAATAAAGTGTCCTTACATGAAATCTGGTTTCACATATGTTACTATTTGCAGTAAAATCTGTTTTAAAAATTTACGTATCTTTAGGAAGTAAAAAAAATCGGCATCAGTGAGAGTTGGGGCATGTCCCAATGAACCCCTGACTAGGCCACTGTTCCTACACCTATGACTGGGGACTGCAGCTCTGGTATTCCAGCCATTGGCTTAGGAAGCGGGGCGGGGAGCTTTAGCCCCCCCCCTCAGTCAAAAATGTGAGGGGCTGAAGTATGCTTCTGCCCCCAAGATCCAAGGGAAAACCCCCTTATTTGTCTCTTCTGTAAGAAATGTCAAAAATTTGCAGTAATTTTCCTTAAAGTTTGTCATAAATGTTGCACCAAATTGCCTCTGAGGACCCTCAAATACCAGAAAATTTTCCAAAGGAGAGGAGGACACTCCCACCCCTTAGACCCGCCTCCCAGGAAGGTGATCCGAAGTTAATGCCCCTATAATTCAATAGGCTCGTTTAGCCAAAGTTTCCCGGGAAAAGACCGTTTTCCCCCGTGAAAAATAAAGAAGTCTTAAGTCGCCTGATGGCTAAATCCCCCTATTGAATTCTAGCCTCATGTCAGTCCTCCCCCCCCCCCCAGTCTCGAAAAGCTTCCTACGCCTAGATTCCAACGTCTCTATGGGGATGTTCCGACAACTCTCCAATAGGGTTAGCATTAGGATTAGGGTTAGCCGGTTAGGCCAAAGGGTTCATTAGGAGTTGTATTTGAGTTTATGTGTTGGAATATCAAGCAGTCGGAATATAGAGACGGAACCGCCGTATACGGTATAGGCTAGGCCTTGTACAGAACGTCGTAATCTAACTCTAAGGCTAAGCCTACTCTAACGTTAGGCCTACATGTACTACTAAGTTGTATACTGTAAAGTTACATCGCATAAGCGATAGCTATTTGATGGATTGCAATTGAACCTTCTAACTTTTGGAGCCCACCGAAGCCTTCCTTTTGTACAGGATGGGAATCTATACAACTTGTACCCTCTTCTGGTCTGTTCGTGCATCCAAATGTAGCACAACCCGGCCGCAATTTTGGAAACAAAACAGGAGTACCGGTAAGGAATTCACGGGATTTCCCCATGAGCTTGGCTGACCTCCAACTCACCCGGTAGACGTACGTGTCTGGAGGGCGGGCTGCTCGCAAGGCAGGCACGTGCAATCGCGCGAGACTTCTCATTCCAGTGACGGAATTCTCGGGCAGCTACGCCAGTTTCGAGCCGCGCGTGAGGTGTCTGTGAGTGCACACACATGCCCACAGCAGCCTCAGACATGCACACACAGGTTCGGCTCACACACATGCCCACAGCAGCCTCAGACATGCACGCACACCCATACTCACCCTCGCTTCCTTAGCGGTACGCGGGAAATGTACCGGTAAGGAATTCGCGGGATTTCCCCATTAGCCTGGCTGACCTCCAACTAACCCAGCAGACGTACGTGTCTGGAGGGCGGGCTGCTTGCCAAGGCAGGCACGTGCAGCCGCGCGAGACTTCTCGTTGCAGCGACGGAATTTTCGGGCAGCTACGCCAGTTTCGAGCTCCGCGTGAGCTAGGAAAGACGTGCGAGAGCGGAGCTCTCGCCGGCTGTACCGTGTCCTGTTAAGGACGTGTTGCTGAGTGCACCCATAGCCACAGGATCGCTCACACACCGCGGGTGCACCCATAGCCACAGGATCGCTCACACACCGCGGGTGCACCCATACTCACCCTCGCTTCCTTAGCGGTACGCGGGAAATGTACCGGTAAGGAATTCGCGGGATTTCCCCATTAGCCTGGCTGAGTGCGGCTTCGGCTCACCCACATGCCCACAGCAGCCTCAAACATGCACACACAGCTTCGGCTCACACATACGCGCCCTCGCTGCCTTACCGGTACACGTACACAGGACCCGGTAAGGAATTCACGGGATTTCCCCATGAGCTTGGCTGACCTCACTTCTCATTCCAGTGACGGAATTCTCGGGCAGCTACGCCAGTTTCGAGCCGCGCGTGAGCTAGGAAAGACGTGCGAGAGCTTAGCTCTCGCCGGCTGCCTACGTCCCGCTAAGGAGGTGTCTGTGAGTGCGTCCGGCCGTACGTACAGCCCGCACAACTTCTCGAATGCCCATAGGCGACACATGATCTTGCAAGCTCATACTTTGGCTCCAAAATGGTGCCCATACATTTCGTCCAATCAGAATGCGTATCTGAGAACAATGGTTGGCCAATCTCTCCCACTATAGGGTCTCTAGGGGTGAGAGCCCCTTCCCCTGGGGTATGACCTACGACCAATTTGAATTAACATATGACTTTCTGGATAAAATTCCACGTTTCTAATTCCATATGAAAACGTCTTTAGAACAGTTTTTACATTATCGGCATTTTTTTTTTACATTATCGGTAGACGAGCGTTTTTACATTATCGATAAATTTTTTTACATTATCGGTTCAAAGAGTTTTTTGCATTATCGGTAATTTTTTTTTACATTATCGGTTGATTTTTACATTATCGGTTGTAACAGCATATACATTTCCTGAACATTAGCCATCATTTTTTACGAGTGACTGGACTACGTTGTTGATATTGCAAAAGAGTAAGCACTCGACTGGAAGCGTTAGGAAGTTGAAGGACTGTGGTTGCCATGCAAACAACAATTATGACTAAATTATTTTCATACATAAAAAATTGAATTTGTTGTGTTACGTAGAGGTGATGAAATATTTTTGAAATGTAAGAAAGCGACCATAGTGATTATTTTACAAAATATTATGATTTAGGAACGTTTAGGGGTGTAGAGATTTTCGTATGCGTGCAAAATGTGATTACGTATTAGAAAATTTACCGATAACACAGATTTGACTTTCAGTCAAAGAGATAATAACAATCGTGCAAACAAAATCAGGTTGGCCGTGAAAGACCTTTCGATTCTAGGCTTCTTACAGAAAATATTTAGTTCATTCGTTGGTCAAATGGTGTCCATAACCTTTGTGCTAACCTAGTACGTTCCATCTCTTTTTCCCTTTTAGATTGGTTATGAACATGACACAACACGTCCTCATGAGTATTAGCTTTGACCCCAGAATTCCCTTTTGCGTCAATGCTGACATTTTGACATCTTTTGTTTTATTGTTAACGTTAGTTTTTACGTCTGAGTTCACGAGGACAAAACCTGTGCAATTCACATTACAACTGTGTTAACAGAAAACTCCCAGTTGGAATGCAGGCATTGAGTTTGGGGTTTACCTATCAGGTAATAAGAAATCATTGTGCTGTACAACCAGTTTGACTGCTTTCAAGACTAGGCCAGTCAAACTATTCAAGATGAGCATATGTTTTGATCAGGCTCAAGGTAGCATATAGCCACCGTTAAAATCACATGTGCTTCGATACCATTCTTAAGTAATTCCTGACCTTGAAAATTCTTACCTACAGTTTAGTTTCTGTGATTTCACCCCCTACATGTAATATATAGAGAAATGAGTTATTTTTCTTTCCCTAATATCAGAAATGTAGAGTTGTGTGAGTCTGAGTATCTGAGGGTCTATTGGTGTGTGAGCAAGAAAACTATGTCGCAAAATCCCCCTAAACTATAAATCCGATCAAATTCAAGCCTAGAGGAAAGGTACCTGACCGTTACAAGTTGTAATCGATGATCGTCATATACCGAAGGTCAAACACCCTAAAATTGGTTCTCAGTTAAAAAGCCGGCCTCCCACTTAGCGACCAAGGCTTGCGAGCTTTTGCGATTTCTTGGGACCTCCTGCGACCTCGAGAAGATTGCTAAGTGAGAGAGGGTTTGCTCGCAAGAGGTCGTAGATCTCAAGCCATGATCGCAAGAGCTCGCGAGGTTTTAAATATGTTTAAAAATCTTGCGACCGTCGCAAGAGCTCGCAAGAGGTCGTAAGTCGATCGCATAGTGTGAGAGGGTGGTCGTAATTAAGAACTCGCAAGAGGTCGCAAGGTTTTGCTGCACGAAAAGTGAAAATTTCTATCCAAAATCGAAGATGCTGGTAATTTTGAAAAGAAGGTTCCTGCCGGTACGACAGCGTATGTCATCTTATTGTGTTCAAAATAGAGGATTTCCACTTACTGTGAATACTGCTGAGCATGCCCCTCTTTTCCTAGACAAGGAAATCGTCAAGAGAACTTGAGAAGTACCGGTTGCGTGTTTCATTAAAATATAGGGAGAGTTGAGAGTGTATACGGGCCGCGGACTTTGTGGACTAGAAAGAGAGGTCTTCAGTAAACCACACCTTCCCATTTTCATGGTTTACAATAACATACTATTGTAAAACATTGAAATTCCCCTGTCTTTGTCACCTTTGACACCTCCAACCATATTCATTTGGTAACTGAAAGCAAATTTCATTTTCATCCAAAATCAGTTTGATAAATACTATGTTTGAGTCTCGTATGTTGGAATTCAGTCTTGGTCAAAGGTCCACGTTAATTGGTATGTAGCCTACCCTGGCTCTCATCCACCAAAGGGTGCGCTTCACAATGAAGGAAAAGGTATGCTCGTAATCCTGTTTGTGAAAAGTTGCTTAAAAATAGGCCTGTATTGGTAGCCTCATAATCCAGCTCTGCAAGCTGTAAGCCCCTATATAGGACACTTAAATTTTCATTCGGGACGGTTCTACAGGGGTAGGGAGGGCTTTAGCCCCAAACCTTTTCTGAGCCCACCCCCCCCCAAAAAAACGGGCAAAATTTTGTGTATAGTCCAGTAGTGGCGTGTTCATTTCTAAACATCTCGCCTATAAAGGAAAGATTTAACCCCCACCCCACCCTCTTTAGAAGGCTACCTTTGCCGGCTACGTCTGAAAATGGTCTTCAAATTTGAAAGATGGAAGATTTATTGGCGTAAGAAAAGATCTTGTGTAGGTCTAGGTGTGTCGGGATTTTTCAAAGAGTCCAGTAGGAGTGCCCTGTTTATGGGAAAATTCTTCAAGTCAAATAAACTTGTTGCTAGGAAACGGAGTGTAATCACCAGATGAACTGTAGCAAGGATTGGTATTCTCATTCTAGTACATTCCTTCTCGATCATTGGTAGAACCTTATTCAACAACTCCTGGAAGAACTCTGGGCAAACTCTCTGGAATGATACGTATCAAGGTATGCCCTCAGCAGCCAGTTCCTGCATAGGTTCCTGAACAGGTATATCTGCCTCCAAACAATTACTGATATCATCATGGTACCTAGATAATTGTGAATGTCTCAGGAGTGTGGCTGATAGGTTTGGCGTTGCAAGAGTTACTGCTTGGAAATGTTGTCAACTGGTTTAGTACCTTTTTTGAACAAAAATATATTTTTATCAAGTGGTCATTTCCAAATACATCACATATAGAAGCCATTCACCAAAAATTCCAAGCCGTCAAGCAGTTGCAAAAAGTTGTTGGGCTATTGATGGTACTCATATTTACATCAAAGCACCAAGAAGAACACCATCAGCTTTGTAAACAGAAAAAAGTATGCTTCAATCATTCTCTAAGGGGTCTATGGAAGTGGAATGAACTTTATCGACTGCCTAGTTGGATGGCCGGAGAGCGTACATGATTCAAGAGTCTTTTCAAAACAGTGGAGTGTACTCAAGCGTCTCCAAAATGGCAAAGACTACTTTTTTGTAGGAGAAGGGTATTTGCTAGGTTATGGTGCATATCTTCTGAAAGAGTGGTTGACGACACCTTTTAAAAACTTTGTACAATTGACCTAGGAACAAAAGGTATACAATGAAGCCCACAGCAGCACAAGTTGCATATTTGAGAGAGATTTTGCTTTACAGGCAGAGTCAGACGAGGTTTTACGGCTCAGTGTGTAAGTCGGGCCGGCCAAGGCCTTTTTTCCAGTTGTGGCTTACTGGCTTGTTTTCCCTACTCCATTGCTTATGCTGAGCACCAACCACAATGGCAGTAGGTTCCATTTTTAGTCTCCGGTATGACCCGGCCAGGAGTCGAACCCCAGACCTTCCGGCTGCAAGTCGGATGCTCTAACCACTTGACCATGCAGTCGGTCAAAACTTAAAGAAAGGAAGTTTTCCGAAAACTCAAGTACATGGATGAAGAAGTTTTGGAAGACATTTCACTTTTTGTCATGGCAATCAACATCTTACAGAACATATGCATTTGGAGAGTGGAAGATATCCATGACATAACGGAAGAAGGAGAGAACCATGTAAATGCAAATGATGGTGATGGACTGCCTGGACAACTGGAAGATTACGGCAATGCTGCTGCTATTCGAAAACGTCTATACCTAGTGATGTAGTTCAGCAGTGATGTTGTCAGATTACGGGCAGGGGTCGAGTTAATAAATAAAGAGTGAAAAAGGAAATGAGGGTTGGATTTGTACTGGTTCATGTTAAAGTCACATCCATGGCCATATTCATTAATAGAAAATATTAAAGGGGGTCCTTTTCTTATACAAGTAAGCAGTGAAAAAAATTACAACGTTAAAAAGGCATATTTAACATGAAAAATATCACACTGAAATTTTGTTGAACAAGAAAAGGGGGTCATTTGCACCCTGACCCCCATGCAAGCTTTGGGTGGAAAACTGGAAACTGCTATTGTAGTGCTTTGAAAACAAAGTGCATTACCGTCCACCCCAGCCTCACTTTGAAACATCAGCTACCTTCAAATCTCCTTTTTAGTTTCCCTTACAAGTGTCTTTCATGATTAAAAGCACAAGAATTAAAAGGAAATTATGGAGTAGTCTCGAATGACTTTAAGACCAGAGTCAAAAGGAATATTGTCACATAATTAAAAATGGCAACACATAAATCAGACTTATGTATTAGACCAGGGTGTATCTAAATTCAAATCGGGGTAACATCTACCTCAGTTTTTAGATTGTCTATACATTTGCTTGGACTGTCAGAGCTAGATTTATCCACTGCACACTACAGGATTTTTTACATTGTAATTCGATTACATTGCCGGAGTGTGGAGTCGGTCAAACATGTGCAGTGTATGTGCCACAATGACTAAGACCAACCAGCCTTTTATAAGGCTGCATTTAAGTAACATCAGGTTTTCCGGACTAGACTCATAATACTCGTTAGGTTTAAAGCAAGTTTAACAATGACGTATCAGCATGATTATTTTACACTGCCTCGAAGCAAGACGGTTCTAAGATACCATCGTGCAACCTTGGCAATGTAGGATATTCAATTGTACACAGAGTGTGGTGCGACCACAGAATTATATACCTAGACCTGGCTTTATCCCTGTAGTTCTGCGAATTGAAAATTTGCGTTGCACCCAAAAGCGATGCAGCTGTTTTGCATTGACCGTGAACGTTAGTCAACGGAGCGACATATAAATTTGTCTTTTTTCTAGAGTTAAGGGGTTTCAAAATACTTTTAACGAAAAAAATATGTATTTAGTGTTGAAAAACACATGGAAATGATATGTGGACCAGGGATAATTCCATTTATTCTAAACGCAAGAAAATTTATTTCTGCGAAACTACTGTGTATACCTATGTACGTACTACAGTACTGATGGTAACGTTACTGTATGTAACTTAATACTGTAATGTAGCAAATATCTAATCGATTAAAGCCGCTAGAACACCACTGGCCCGGTCATTATATGCTTTATTCTACGTTGAAAGACCAAATTCATCGCGCTTGAAATTTCTTTTTAGCTAGAATCTTTTGTGCAAAGGACAGTTTTGTTAAGCCACTGTTTTGAAATTGAACACCGGTACTAAGTCTGGCTTTTAGTGCCTATAATGACTCAAGTGCCTTGTTGCAGGGGAGTCAACTTCATTTTGTGTATGTGTATAGGTGTGGGGGTGTTAGGTGAGGGGGTGGGGAACTTTTGACTTGAAATGCAAGTGCTCTCCCGTGGAGAGGGGTCTAAGGCGAGGACACTTCATCCCTATGGCAACGTGGAGGGTACCAATCCCCCATTAGAAAATTTTACGAAAAACTGGAGCCAACACTTGAGCAAAAATTTTTACTTATGTGAAATTTCATAATGAGGCTTTAAATAAAAAAAAAGTGATGGAGACAAATGATTTTAATTCAGAAGTTGAATCCTCTTGACGTGTGTCTGGCACTGCAGGCACCGAAGGTACAAGATCTGACACCAGAGCTGCAGACATGGTGGTGTCTGGGTGCCTCTTTTTAACTTTTTGTCCAACTAGTCTCTTCTAGCAGCAATGGACCATTGCCATTCACCACATCGTTTGTGTCGGAGGTTTAATATGACATGTATATGAAATACTCTAGCTGTAGGCTTGGACCAATATTTTATTTGTAATTTTGTTTGGTGCTCCACCTCCACCAAGCTATCCAGGGTTCACCTTATCTGTAGATTACACGATATAGGACAACATACCCACTGGGGTTCAGGGTATTAGAAACCTTGGGATATTGTCAGACTTGGGGACATTCGTCCTAGCTACGAGTTAGCTGTCTAAATTGAAACCATTCAGGCCGTCTTCCCCTTCCCAGCTTTCCAACGCCAGGCTGAGGTCCCTGGTTTGTCCTACGCTCTCAGTTCGCCTGCCGGTTTGATTACAAATGTTTTGTTAAGTAAGTACATGCTACATGTAATGAAAAATACTGTAGTCATGTATCAATTTTACCTTGTCACTTTAATTTTCATTTACAGTACGTGAAGGGTTTATGTAATGCTTTGGCAACTGGTCCATAGTCTGGCAAATCTAGCTTTCCATTGTTACTTGCCTTCAATAAGATACATGCAGTATTCTGGTCTACTGACAGAAGATTATTTGTGATTTTTCAGTTGTTTGTAGCAAACACAATAACCCATACAGTTGTTTCATCTTCAAAAGCTTTACTTGGTGAGCAACAAGAATTTGATGCCATGGCAAAAGTAGCTCACCATTTTCAAATGTACCTACCTGAACTATAAGTGTTCTCTAGGCCTCACCCCAAAATACAGGAATTTGCTTTTTCTCGGTTAGCAAAGCGGCCTTTGACTTTAATTTGAAGAGCTCTTTCAATTCAGTTTTCTTCAGTTGTTACAATTTATATGCTATAAATATAGTCATATTTTTTATTTACATATTTTAAAGGTTGCTACCCAATTAGCCTGGGAGGCATGGCCACAGGTACTTTACTTGTGAATAGCAATACAGTTTTTTGTAATATTTAAGTCGTAAAGCACTGTCAAAAATTTACAAATATTTTCAGACACGTTCACTGTCCAAGGGCAAGCAACAATATGCCATTGTGTACAAAACAATGTGGTCAATTAGAACCAGGCACTACTGTACATAAAAAGGTACCAGACTCGACCAGTGCTTTAAAATTTGACATTTTGTTGGAACTTAACAGAGTAATTTGCTATGTACAGATTTCAGATCATTTTGGATGCACTATGTAGGAGGACATGAGCCATTTTCCATCCCTTCCAATTTAAAAAGGGGATGGGGGATTTACAAACTTAAAAGGAAAAGTATGCCCCACTTTAGTGTAACTGTTACTAATATATTGATTCTTATTCTCTACTTTCATATATCACTCCATAAATTATTTTGAAATGTCATCTAGATGGTTTAGTAGGCCACCATCGCTAAGCCTTGAGTATACCTAGGGTGTATACACTCTACCGTTTAGTAAGGTTAGTGCTCCGTAGTGTTGCCTTAGTGTAAGTTTACAGTGGTCATTAAAGCAATTTCTGGCGACAGTAGTACTTCTTCAATTAACCCTTTGTTTGAGGTTTTTGAGTCGCATTTGCCCCTGAAAGCACCAAAATTTTAATTTCCATAAAAATTTGGCATAATTTCAAACAAAAAATGATTTAGTGTTGGAGAAATTTTAGCAAATTTTGATGCTTATAGCCGACTTCGTCGAATTCACGTTGCTATATTGTTTAAAGTAAATCCGCGAATGTTTGTTTTGGGTAGATACTGAACTTGTTCAAGTCCATTCAATTTGCTGCAAAATTTACTACATGCGCTGCGTACGATCCCAGTTCTAGGTAAATATTTCTGTGGGTACGACTCAAAATTGTGACGATTGCAACTTGCAGACGTAGTGTGTGGTTAGCGTTAGAAGTTTCAGAATGCTATGGATATTTTCTTGCTCCACTTCATTGTTGCCATGCAATGGTGGCACCAGGATTTTGAAAGAGGGAAAAGGAGGGCAGACAAAATTATTGGACTACAATGGGGGAGAATGCCCCAAAGCTTCCTCCTTGCAGCAGCCAACGTTGAGAGAAGGATGGTTTATACCATCGAAGCTTGAAGTAACTTAAGCACTTGTCAATTGACAAATTGCCCACTAACCCCAGTCAAGGCGAGTCATTCCACACTGGTGTGTCTGCAAAATGTGTACATTGACGTACCCCTCAGTTTGATTTGTGACTGACACTATGTAAAACGACACACCACTCGGTGAAAGAAGTGATGCACATTTTTTTAACATATAAGTCACAGAAATGACTGACAATATCCAGACTCTACTGATCTAAGTCAGTGTAACAACAAACCCTACCAGGGGTTAGTGGGGTGAGTGACTCGTTGACGAGTGTAGTTATGAATATGATACAATTGATTAAAGGACCTCAGGTCTCACCCCAAATATACTTTTGTAAACCAGAATAAGCAATTGGTGATTGTACTTTGATTGACATATAAATGGGGAAATTAACTATGCTTTCAAATACTGGCCTAAGCCACTCTCATTGCTCAATGACATGCAAGTCAGTAGCTTACAATGCACAGCGAACGTAGCCCTTAGATTACAAGACTAATTTAGTATTAAAATCACCCACCAGGCCCGTAGCCAGACAAGGTGCTGAAGGGGGCGAAAAAGCTTATAGGGAGGGGGCGAAACATACTGAAATGCATTACGGCAATGCTAATTTTTGATCTTCTGGGGGGCGAAAAATTTTTCAAGGGGCTTCACCCCTGCCCCCCTCCCCTTGACTACGGGCCTGTCACCCACAGTACTGCCTTCAGCAGAAGTGGCCTTGGTAATGAAACTATAAGCCTATGTCGGGCGGTACCAGTCAGTTTAGACAGTTTTCTTAACAATTGGGGGAGGGGCTAGAAGTAAACTTAGCTGGGAGAATTTTAACTGTTTGGGACGACGAGACTAATGGCCCTCTAAGTGTTACACGCGATTGCAACAAGGTACGCACCTATCGAATTTGAAGATTTAATATTGTCTGTTCCCCAACAAATTCTTTTGCCCCCACTCCCCCCAACCCTTCAAAACATGAGGTGGTGCTGCTACTGTCTGAAATGTATTTTAGAAAACATTCAAGTTACAAAACCAACAACACAAAAGGTAGCTTTTGGCAATTTTCCAAGTATATTCCCCTCTTAATGTCAATTGTCTTACTACATTTTATTATAACAGACAAATTTATGTAATATGCAAATAACAAAGCAACATTCATTGCAATTCATTTCCACTTGAAATTCTGTTTACCAATACATCGTTGCAATTCACAGTAAAACGTGTTCTATGCAGCTGAATATGACTCTAACGTCATAATAGAGTATTTTCCAAATCAGAATTATCCAACATGGAAAATCAACAAAATTTGTCTCCTATAGATAAATGTGATTTATATAGAAATGTCAATATGTAAATGAAAAAGTTCGGCTGGTAGTGAAAGTATTTATGAAGGCTAGATGAATAGATAGCAGAAGTATTTTCTCTCAAATGAGTACTAAGGTACATCACAACGGTAAATGTCATGTGTATATGAAAGGGTTGAAGGTATATGTAAATGTACAGTGTAACCAAAAAAGCTGTTTCACTCAGCGGTTATAATATCTGTTAAAATTGTTTGAAAATATTTTTATTATATATTTTTAATATCTTTGATCATTCTTATATTCATGTGGAGTGCTACATCCATTTCACTGTCTGAAATGAAATATGATGGACAAAAATATTAGAGCAATTTTTTAAAAAATCAATCATGTTCCTGTTTTGATTATAAGTAGACAGATATGCAAAAATTACCAATATGTATTTGAAATGAATAACTTGCATAAATTGAAAAGGACTTATTTTATGCAGAACTGACTGAACTTTAAAACAGGGTGGTTTGAATGAAAACAAAATCTGTAATCCCTGTTTTATACCCTCTGAAGCTATGCGTATGTGCATGCAGGAATGAACAACTCTTGTCTAGAATAAATATGATGCCTCTTTTATCTGCTTTAAACGTTATTTTATTTAAAATAAATATAATCAACTCGTGTAGATTAATTTGAGGTATCTAAGCAGGATCATTTCCATCGAAAATGTGTAATACATATGTCAAAAAGATAAATACGATGCAAACCGCAAATATAAACAATATTTCTTGAAGATGACTTATATTAATATATTGTAGCGAAAACGCTAGTTAAGGGCCCTCTATTGTTGCGTAGTACCTTTAATCTGTCTCGGGAAGTAAATTGACCCTTGAAACGCGCGTACCTCTAATAAGTAGCTATCGTGGGAATTATCACGCGCTGGTGCAGTGGTTCTATTGTTCCACTGCTGGGTCCGGATGTCACGTGTCCGGATTCCCGCCGGCTTACTGTCGCTAAGCCTCGTGTGTTGAACAGAGAGTGAAGAGCAAGCGCTGGCCAAGGAAAGACGTTGCACTCCCTCGGTCTATTAATAACGTGAGTTAAGCAGTAATTTTTAAGAGAAAATTAAGAGATTGGAAAGTAAGTCTCTTCAAGCAAGGTAGAATGAAGTAATCAAAGTAAGGAAAATCAAGTTCTGTTCAGACAGATGTGTATTAGCAGGCAGTCTTGTGTTGATTAACTTGCCGTCATTGTTGCTGTGTAGGCCCGTAGCCTGGACTCGGTAATGGCTACGACGCCTCGTTGACACACTCTGTTGTATAGTAACGTTAGGACTGAAATATTTTGCGCAGAATAGCGTAAACAATCTCTACATGTATTCGAGGCATTACGTTTACGGTAGCATGTTAGCGAATCTTAGGCATATATATACCCGTGACCTGGGATTTTGAATAGTGCAGCAGTATTGAACCTTAAGCCTCGAGAAATTTAGTAGGGGCACGGTACCTGTTAATAAGGAGTGAGTGTAAGTCCACTGTAATACGAGAATTTAGCTGACCAGCTAGGTACTTGACAGTGAACGTTAACTGGTTAATTCGAGTGGTTTTAGGGCGATGTGGCCCAAATATCTCTATGTCCTAGACATGTTTAAGAAGCTTATCACCTGGTAAGGCCATCCAAGCATTCTCCGTTCTCACGAGTAAGTAGTGCTCACGAGTAAGTAGTGCTCACGAGTAAGTAGCGCTCACGAGTAAGTAGTTCTCACGAGTAAGTAGTTCTCACGAGTAAGTAGTCCTCACGAGTAAGTAGTTCTCACGAGTAAGTAGTCCTCACGAGTAGGTAGTCCTCACGAGTAAGTAGTCCTCACGAGTAAGTAGAGCTCGCGAGTAAGAAGGAGTGATGCTCATGAGCGCATGTGTCACGAGTAGTTATATCCAATGAGTAGTTGATGTCCATGAGTAGTGCTCGTGAGTAGTTTAGGTTGCTATTGCTCACTACGGTTGTTCAGGAATGCTTGCAATAGTAATGATTGTATATAATGGATTACGCTTACTCACATGTACTATCATAGACCGAAGTGGCTTGTTCTTTACTCATCAATCACACTGAATCAACTTGTACAAATTCTGAATAAAATTGATTAAGACTGTACCCATACCCTGTCTTCATCTCTGTGTGTGTGTGCTTCAACATCGCTACCCTTTGACTGGACTGGCTGTGTCGAGGACGACGGCGAGCGTTACACGTGGTGGCAGCGGTGGGATAACTGACCAGTCCAGATGTCCGAGCACAGCCGGGAAAGCAGTCAGATGGACAGATCAAGCCCAGTGTCTACTTCTGCAGAGTCGTGGGTGGACATACTACAGAGGCACACAACAGACGGGGATCCGTACAGACAACGTGAAGGTGCTGTTTTCAGTCAGGCAGGTGGCGATATCCGAGTACCTTCAACAACACGACAGAGAATAGACTTTACAGAACCCTTTGATCTCTTTTGACTCAGGGGGTATGCAGAGATCAACGCAGCGGACCGAGTACGAGGTGCTGAGTACCACAGAAATAGACGGACCGACAAGGGCAACACTCCTGGGAAGTTACGAACAAATACTAGACGGAAACCACACATGGAAAGGCGACGACACAAGAGAACAGCCACTGCAGTCCCCAAAGAGACTAGGCGTTAAACCGGAGCTGTAAATTCATGGCTAGATGAAATGATGAAACGTAGAAATTATGAATATAGAGGGCGTTCTGGTATCAATACAAGGGAACAGACAAACCCATTCAGTAAGTTCTTGCCAATTGAGACAAAATACCCTGAGAAGTGTGAGGCACCAGGGAATAGGGGTAGGCCAAATGTCCTTCCACCTCCATTTGATGGAACAGGAAATTGGAATGATTACATGGTCCAGTTTGAGCTTATAGCGGAACTTAATGTATGGGACCAAGTACAGAAAGCTTTGTATCTGGCTGCAAGTTTAAAGGGGCAAGCTAGGGCCATCCTTAGTGATCTGGATAGTACACACAGGAGGGATTATAGTCAGTTATCAGCAGCCCTGTCAAACAGATTTAGTCCTGCTAACCAGACACAATTATTCAGGGCAATGCTGAAGAATAGGGCTAGGAAACCAGACGAAAGCATACCACAATTGGCGCAAGAGATTAAACGTCTAACTTTGCGTGCATACCCCGAGGCTCCTTATGAGACGATTGAAACCTTAGCCAGGGATTATTTCATTGACTCCCTGGGGGACACAGACACCAAGTGGAGAGTGTACCAGTCGAGACCTCGGAACCTCTCTGATGCTGTGGTCGTAGCTGTGGCAACCGACTTGAAAAGGAACAGTACAGACAGCTGAAGGAACTGTTGATCCAGTATGGTGATGTGTTCTCTATGTCTTCCAGTGACTTAGGGCGAACAACGGTTGTGAAGCATACGATTGACACGGGATCTGCCAAACCGATAAAACAGCCAGCACTAAGAGTTCCTGTTCAGCAACGACAAGTAGAGAGAGACCTTGGAAAAGAGATGCTCACGACGGGGGGGGGGGGGGGATGGAGCCATCAGCCAGTGCCTGGTCGTCACCAGTGGTGCTCGTCAAAAAGAAGAATGGCAAGACTCGATTTTGTATTGATTACTGGAAGGTGAATGCAGTAACGTCCAAGGACTCTTACCCTATCCCTCGCATAACAGACTCCCTCGATGCTCTAAGTGGTGCACAGTGGTTCACGACACTAGATCTTGCGAGTGGATACTGGCAGGTCGGCATGGATGAGAACGATAAAGAGAAGACAGCGTTTGTGACTGGCGAAGGATTGTTCCAATTTCGAGTTATGCCATTTGGCTCGTGCAACGCACCCGCCACTTTCGAGAGACTTATGGACAGGGTTTTGTCAGGTCTTCACTGGCAGGTGTGTCTCGTCTACCTAGATGATGTGATAGTGTACGGGTCTACGTTCGAGGAAAGTTTGGGAAGATTGAAAGAGGTCCTTGGTAGACTGAGAGCTGCAAACCTGAAGTTAAGTCCCCGAGAAGTGCAACCTTTTTCAGCCCAGTGTTACATATTTGGGGTATGTGGTTTCCAAGGAGGGAGTAGCTACCGACCCACAGAAGGTTGCAGATGTGAAAGACTGGCCAAGGCCACAGAACCTCACAGACATGCGTAGCTTTTTGGGGCTGTGTGGCTACTACCGAAGATTCATTGAAGGATTTGCTGACATCGTCGCCCCTTTCTTCAAATTGACGGAGACTAAGCAGGCATTCGATTGGGATACCGATTGCGAGACAGCTCTCCAAAGGTTAAAAGAAGCTTTGACTTCAGCACCAGTCCTAGCGTACCCAGACTCTAGCGGCAGGTTCATTCTTGACACCGATGCCAGCGATTTTGGGGTCGGAACAGTCCTGTCACAAATCCAAGACGGGGAAGAAAAAGTAGTTAGCTACTTCAGTAAAGCAATTACGAAACAAGAAAAGAGATATTGCGTCACCAGGAAAGAGCTCCTTGCAGTTGTTAAGGCAGTGAAACAGTTCCACCACTACCTTTATGGAACCAACTTTCTAATAAGAACTGACCATGCTGCTTTAAGGTGGCTGATGGCGTTCAGAAATCCAGAAGGACAGATTGCCAGATGGCTGGAGTTACTGAGTACATACCAGTTTGACATCCAGCAACGACCTGGAAAAAGTCATGGCAACGCCGATGGTTTGTCTCGAAGGCCTTGCGGAAGTGATTGTAATCATTGCAATAGAAAGGAAATGCCCGGTAAGGAGACAGAAGAAAGGCCATTGTCCTTCCCAACAAACAGTAAAGTGAACGAGCGAAGTAAGGGAGTACAGAGAAATAGCCCAAAGAACAGCTCTTTACCACAAGACACTCTGGTTGCAGCTGTCACGAGGAAAAAACAAGAAGTAAATGACCCTCCATGGTTACAAGAATGGTCTTTGGAAGCCATTAGAGAAGAACAACTCAAAGATGTGGAGACAAGAAAGATCATTGAATGGAAAGAAGAAAGCAAAGTAAGACCGGAAGCTGAAGGGATTGCTCGGGAGAACAAAGAGTTGAAGAACTACTGGGCACAATGGGAAAGACTTGAAATAAGGGACGGTGTGTTGTGTCGCAGGTGGGAGAGCCACGATGGGAGAGAAATAAGCTGGCAACTAGTATTACCCCGAGGACTAAGAACAAAAATCTTGGAACTCCTCCATGACAACCCCACGGCAGGCAACATGGGGATCAAAAGAACAGTACAGCGGGTGGAGAAACGGTTTTACTGGCATGGTTGGAGAAGGCAAGTGGAGTGGTGGTGTAAGGCATGCATTGTCTGTCAAGAGAGAAAGACGCCCAAGACAAAAGGAAAGGCAAGCATGAAGGTTGAGCGGGTAGGAGCACCTTTGGAAAGAATAGTTATTGATATTCTGGGTCCGTTACCGGTAACCGATCGAGGGAACAAATACATCATGGTCGTTGCCGATTACTTTACCAAATGGGTAGAAGCGTACTCCATCCCTAACCAAGAAGTTACAACTGTTGCCGCCGTCCTCGTTAATAAGTTCATCTCTAGATTCGGGGTGCCCGAAAAATTGCATACAGATCAAGGCAGGAATTTCGAGGCCCAAGTTTTCCAAGAAGTTTGCCGCCTACTGGGAATTCGTAAAACTCGTACTACGGCATTGCACCCACAGGGTGATGGGTTGATAGAGAGAATGAACCGTACCCTTGAGGAGATGTTGTCAAAGATGGTTGATAACAATCAGAAGGACTGGGACTTGTGCGTCCCGTTGGCCCCAATGGCCTACCGCTCATCCCGACATGACACAAGTGGGTTTTCCCCGAACGAGATGATGCTGGGGAAAGATATTGCTTTGCCAGTTGACTTGCTTTTTGACAAAACATCGGGCCAAACAGATGACCAGAATAAAGAGGCAGTGGGGCAGAGCCAGTATGTATTGAAACTCCAAGAAATGTTGAGAGAGACCCATTACTATGCTCGAAATTACATGGATATTGCAAGTAATCGACAGAAACGAAACTATGACAGGGACGCTAAAGAAAACGAGTTCGAAAAAGGTGACGAGGTCTTTCTGTACAACCCTAAGAGAAAACGGGGCTTGAGTCCAAAATTAGCTCGAGACTGGGATGGGCCATGGGTTATAACGGCTAATCTCAGTGATGTGACGTTTCGCATCAAGAAAGGAGACACAGGTCGAATGAGGGTTGTCCACCACAATCGACTAAAGAGGCTGGAATCCCTAGAAATATCGGGGAGTACGACCAAGAAGAGGCCCATGTTCTCCACAGCAGGTGTCCAGACTGACCGGACCGAAATGGCATAAGACCAAAGCTCTGAAGATCGGAGTTCATTGGAAGCTAGCAGAAGACAGAAACAACCCCACAATCCAGGCTCCAAGGAAACGAAAACCGCCTCAATGGCACCGTGATTATGTCATCTAATCTGCATAGGTACCTCAAAAACGTTATCTCCAAATTAAAATATCTTTCTGTTTTGTTGCAGATGGATTACACCGACACCATGGGAGAGAAGGAGCTTGAGTCGTCCCGGGAATATAGGTGTAGGATCTGTAAGGAAAGGTGCAAAACTGTGAGCAGGCTGAGAGAGAATCTTCAGGAGAAGCATAAATCAGCTAGGTTCAAGTGCAATCGGTGGGATTACAGCTCAGACAAGGGGAAATCTATCCAGACACATCGAAGTCACACATTCGAAATCCAAAAAGGCAGTTGGGAACTTACCAAGCACTTCCAAGACCCCGAGTGAAACAGAGAACAAGGACAAGACCCATTCTCACGACAGCAGGCGTTGTGTCCCGAGAACCCCCAAGGTGCAGAGAGAAGTGTTGCCTTATGCTCCGAGTTTAAAAGAACTACTTGCCGAAAGTCCAGAAGAATGTAGGCTGAAGGTCAAGGAATCTGGAGGGTCTCCGCAGGAAACACGGCAAAGTGTAACCGATAACCCAGAGAGCTCAGACCACCAGAGTTCTAGTGCAGAGTCACCCAAGGTCATTCCAGTTGACAACCTTACAGATCGAGGCCCAGATCCACGACTCTTCAGAGGCTTACTGTCAGGCAACCAGACGAACACGGAATGGAAGGTCAGTGAGGCGAGAGTGAAGGCACGAGGATTGTCCAGCGATTCCACATCATGTACCTGGCAGATGAAACGAATACCAGAAAGTGGCAGGTTTTTCGTGGTGACGACGGAGACGGCAGTCAGTCCAGGTGGTACTTTCTATCGAGCGGTGAAGGAGCAGTATGGAGACCCGTAGGCGTCTACTTAGAAGTTGTATTCAGTTTAATATGTTAAAAGTCTAACATGCATTTATTCTTTTGATGTATAAATGTTTTGAAAAGTGTTTTGTAATTAAGTGCATTGCAGGTAAGTGCACTGAAAGCAGGTGTATGTAGCTGTAAATGTGTTTTAGAATTTTATGCTCGTATTTTTGTACGGCTGAGGTTGTGCAACGCCGAATGCGTGGAAGCATTCTTTTTGTTGGAGGGGGTGGTGTAGCGAAAACGCTAGTTAAGGGCCCAATATTGTTGCGTAGTACCTTTAATCTGTCTCGGGAAGTAAATTGACCCTTGAAACGCGCGTACCTCTAATTAGTAGCTATCTCGGGAATTATCACGCGCTGGTGCAGTGGTTCTATTGTTCCACTGCTGGGTCCGGATGTCACGTGTCCGGATTCCCGCCGGCTTACTGTCGCTAAGCCTCGTGTGTTGAACAGAGAGTGAAGAGCAAGCGGTGACCAAGGAAAGACGTTGCACTCCCTCGGTCTATTAATAACGTGAGTTAGGCAGTAATTTTAAGAGAAAATTAAGAGATTGGCAAGTAAGTCCCTTCAAGCAAAGTAGAATGAAGTAATCAAAGAAAGGAAAATCAAGTTCTGTTCAGATTAGACGTGTATTAGCAGGCAGTCTTGTGTTGATTAACTTGCCGTCATTGTTGCTGTGTAGGCCCGTAGCCTAGACTCGGTAATGGCTACGACGCCTCGTTGACACACTCTGTTGTATAGTAACGTTAGGACTGAAATATTTTGCGCAGAATAGCGTAAACAATCTCTACATGTATTCGAGGCATTACGTTTACGGTAGCATGTTAGCGAATCTTAGGCATATATATACCCGTGACCTGGGATTTTGAATAGTGCAGCAGTATTGAACCTTAAGCCTCGAGAAATTTAGTAGGGGCACGGTACCTGTTAATAAGGAGTGAGTGTAAGTCCACTGTAATACGAGAATTTAGCTGACCAGCTAGGTACTTGACAGTGAACGTTAACTGGTTAATTCGAGTGGTTTTAGGGCGATGTGGCCCAAATATCTCTATGTCCTAGACATGTTTAAGAAGCTTATCACCTGGTAAGGCCATCCAAGCATTCTCCGTTCTCACGAGTAAGTAGTGCTCACGAGTAAGTAGTTCTCACGAGTAAGTAGTTCTCACGAGTAAGTAGTTACTCACGAGTAAGTAGTTCTCACGAGTAAGTAGTTCTCACGAGTAAGTAGTCCTCACGAGTAAGTAGTCCTCACGAGTAAGTAGAGCTCGCGAGTAAGGAGTGATGCTCATGAGCGCATGTGTCACAAGTAGTTATATCCAATGAGTAGTTGATGTCCATGAGTAGTGCTCGTGAGTAGTTTAGGTTGCTATTGCTCACTACGGTTGTTCAGGAATGCTTGCAATAGTAATGATTGTATATAATGGATTACGCTTACTCACATGTACTATCATAGACCGAAGTGGCTTGTTCTTTACTCATTAATCACACTGAATCAGCTTGTACAAATTCTGAATAAAATTGATTAAGACTGTACCCATACCCTGTCTTCATCTCTGTATGTGTGTGCTTCAACATCGCTACCCTTTGACTGGACTGGCTGTGTCGAGGACGACGGCGAGCGTTACAATATGTAAATATTAATGCATATTAGTTAAAGCAGAATACCTTTTCAGTAGCAGTCTGTAATGTATTTCGATGTTTCAATGTAAATATAAGGCTAACATAAATGTAAGAGTTACAGTAACAACTGCAGTCAAAATTGTATTTATCTTGTGAATTTTGATTGAAGAACATGAATACTTTTCATATTCTGCTAAATGGACAAGAAAGTGGTCCATTTTGTTCATTTTCTCTCTGTGCATTTTGTCAAATTCTTCCATACTCTGCTCAAGACATTGTAAAAGTAAGTCAATTTTACTTTTAGAGAAACGCTTTGGGGATACTGTTGGTGCTGATACCTTTTGAGAGCTCATTGTTTTTTAGTCTGCTTGGCATTGAGGGTTAACGGCCTTTTACAATCTAACATTTGATTCATCTCTTCAAAATACTTAAAATCATGCCTCCCAAGACCCACTCTAATTGTTAATAGCTTTAACTTTAGTAAAATTAGAGAACAGGTATCGCCAACGATTCCTGAACTTGCCTGCAGAAACATCAAACCCTGCCTCTTTCATCTGCTTAGTAATAATATCCCAACTGCTCTTCTTGGAATCTTTGCATTGCTAAACATATTTATGGTGTCACCGAATAAGTGTATCAAAGCCAGATTTGTCCCATCAGATCCAAAATCTTGGGATAGATTTGGTAAGTCTTATGACGGGAAGGATAAACCAGAGGAGACTCAAGAGATAGAAGATGAGGGGTTCCAAGATTTGTTAATATGAAATGGAATGAGTCCCCCTTTCTGTAACATCCCCAACTTTCAAAACTGATTATTATACACTATACACAGAAACTTTCCAAATGCAGTAGCAAGTCGGCTACACATTTCCAATCTACTTTCAAATATGCTAGACTTTGAAGATTCCAGGCAAATGCGATAATTTTTAACTTGTGGGTTGTAGGCCTAGAACCTCTTGGGTCTAACTGGGTGACAGGAATTTACATTGGGTATTGGCTTGTACAATGAGAGGCTAGTAGGCTTAGCTAGATTAATCCTAGGCTAGTAAGGATCAGGAACTATAAGAAATCCTCAAAAGGTCCCTGTGAACCATGATTCCCTAAAAAGAGAACTGAAAAGCTCCTTAATCCTATTGCAAGCTTTGAAATGTGCATCCAAAGAATTCTTTAACCCATTTAAACAATGCGCCAGAACAACAGACTGGCAAATAATTCCACTCATTTACAACCTTCCGCGAGAAAAAAAGTTTCTTCTATCCTCCAGTCTACAACGCACTTCTTAAGTTTGAGACTATGACCTTGTAAGAGAAACGTGGGGAAACTTGAAGAAGTCATCACTACCTATCAAGAGCGTTGACAATCTTGAATACCTGGATCAAATCACGTCGTAACGTCCTAATTAAGTTCAAGAAACATAAGATCAAGCTTTCTTAGTTTCTCCTGATAAGAAATCATCTCAAAGTAGACACGCCTGTACTTGCAGGAAAGTACATATCGACACTTCTTGAAGATAACACAGCTTAGAAATTTTAATGTTATTACCAAATGAAGGTTGATACAAATGTTCCTACTATTGTCAGTAACCAGCTGTAAGTCCAATGGAATGCCATACCAGGACAATGAGATCACATTGTGCCACATTTCTCTCATTAACATAAGTGAAGAGATGTGACAGTAAAATGATACTGAGCTAGATTGGTATGAAAAACTGTGAACTTTAGCTTCCTTGGCAAGTGAGTAACGTTAGGCCTTGACCAGTCGTGAAGTACCACGTTATATCCTAATGTGTACCAAGCTAACTGCCAAACCTGTGGGCAGCCGACCCTGATCTTTCCAGTTAAGTAGGCCTACCCTGCACCTAATATGATTATCTAAAGATCACTGTGAGATTATCTAAAGATTACTGTGATTTTCTGAAAATTCGGGAAATCGGCGGTTTATGATGTTTCAGGAAGACTGATTCCAAAATCCTTACGTTTAAGTTGGAAATAGTTTGTTGCTGGAATACTGTTCTTTACATGTACCTTCGTTTTCAGCCGTCGTCTTTGTTTAGCCTATTTCGCACAGTATGCTAAAGACAGTAATTCCTCATCTTCAACAAAGACTTGTTTGAAACGGTCAAAATTTTCTGCAGTGTAATAGATATTTACCAGAATTGTCCCTGGATGGTTGCTCGTAGGCAAACATTAAGAAGATAGAACGAAAATCCTTCATAATTACAGTTCTGTTCCTTAAAGAAACAGGAAAAATTACTCAAATGCTAAACACTTTGGACACGAGTGGAAAGACTGATTTCCGTAAATAACACCTTCCCCCGTTGAACCATCAGTATAGTACAATGAACATGTACTGCACGGATTTTAGAGATAATCCATACTACGCTGGCGCAACCGCACCAGCCTATGTGCTAATTATTGCTGTAAATTTTGCACGGAAGTCGTACTGTACTTTTTACTGTCTCAGTGAGAGAGACAATTTGGACTTTTCCAATACGTAGCAGCGTGCAGTACTGCTCAATATACAAAAATGGTATCTGTGATTCAATGTAAGATTCATAAGTTGTGTCGGTTACGGAGGGAATTTGAGTAGCAAAGTAGAGCAATCCCTACAATCGAAGCTGAGGCTTCGATTAATGACTGAATGAGCCGGCATATGAACCTTTACTAGCACTTCCTTACCCTTTGTAGCCTATAGTAAGGACTCCAAGCCTGTACAGCATACACTGTTAGATAACGGTGTAATTTTACAGTAAAAAAACTGGCAGCTAACGTTATTTTACAGCTTGACTAGATCTTATAGTAACTGTAGGAATGTAACCATTTTTATTCTCGAATGCTACACGGGGAGGCCTGCACAGTGTTCAGGAATAAAATTGGCCACATAGGTACAGTTACTATAAGATCGGGCACCCGAATCCCAGCTGCCAGTATTACCGTAAAATAACGGTTATTTTCTAACAGTGTACACGAGGTCTAACTGATTTTTAAGCCTAACTGCAATGCTTTACTTGAGTACAGTACACTCTAAAAATTTATTGCCCAACCTGGGCAAAAAATTTACCCAACCGTTGGTTCCGTATGCCACCTAACCGGAATTGGGTAAAATATTGCCCAACTTAGTTGGTTAAGGGTTTTACTCATTAGTTGGGCAATTTTTTTGCCCAACCATTTGCCCAACTAATTAACCAAACATTTTGTCCAACCAATTGGGCAAAAATTTTGCCCAACTTTTAGGTAAAATATTTAACCAACCAAGTTGGGTAATTTATTACCCAATTTCGGTTAGGAGGCATACGGAACCAAAGGTTGGGTGAAACAAGTCACACAACGGGGTTAGAACTTCTCAGAGAAGTTACGTTATACAAGTTTTAATAGCTACCGGCATTGCTAATGCTAGCCACTTTTTTCCAAAAGTCCCCTGACTCTCTGGCGAAGAGCTAGCCACTTTTAAAAGTAGCAGGATTTTAATTAGGAATTCATATATAAATGAATGTTATGGTCTGGCTATTATATATATTCAGTGAGACTTAATTGTTATTATTAACGATTAAAAATACAATTTTCTTCACGATATTTCATTTCTCCTTTTTTATGTTGTATTGTACAACTGAGAAACACAATTTTCTGTAAGAATTCACCATTGCCAGCTTCAATTTATATCAATTAGACCTGCAATAAAGGATAAACACAAATTTCCTTTGAAAAATTCGGAATGTTCCATTCAAAGGATAGGTATATAAACATTTCACAGCATTTTAAACATGCACTTTTCTAACATTGTTGTAGCAAAAATTCCCACAGTGTAAGTAAACGTTTTGCAAAATGTTAATTGTGAATGTAAAAATCTAGAAATAGGTGTTATTAAAAGAATTAATTGGCGGCATGTTGAACCAGTGTTGGGTAAAGAAATTCACTTAAACCATTTCACCAATAGTTGGTCAATAGGTTTTTCGGTTCTTTTGCCCAACATTGTACAAGTGTACGTAGGTACGTACGTACCGTCCGTATACTGCAGTACAGTATAGTACCTTTTCATTAATCGTGTACGTACGTATGGCGCGCAAATCAGTTCACTTTAACCAACCTGGGTTATATTGCAAGAGAGATGGACTTTACCCAACCTGAAGGTTAACCAACCCACTTGGTTAATCTGTTGTACCACTTTGTTGGTTACCAAACTGCCCAGGTTGGCCACTTTGAATTTTAACCAACCCTTTTTAACCAACTTTTTTTAGAGTGTAGTTGAAATTGCGCTTAATCATATTCAGAATTCTGCTACCCCTTTTTGCCACAGTGGCACACTGTCTGGAGGATTTCATCATGAAAACACCAATATCCCTCTCCACTAACACCTCCTCAGGCTCGAATTCCTGCCCATTCAAGTAGCAAGTAATCTTCGGATTAAATTGCCAGCATGCATCAAAATGTACTTCGATGGCGTCTCTGCAGCAAGAGCTGAGCATTGTTTTAAAGTTAACGCAGTATACAGGATGAATAACAAGTATTAGTTGAAAACCACTTTCGACGGTTGTTGTATGAGTAGCCAGTACAGTTAATGTATACCAGGTTTACCAGCGGCAAGAGGCAGAAAAACGCTACATTTGCCAAAATAAAACGCCAGAAAACGCTAAATCTGCATTTTTCACTAACTGTGTATTTTTTCCAATCATGCGTTACAGTTTAGTGATCATTTTTAATAACAATTTACAACGGTCTATTATTATAAGGAAATAATACAAGGAAATTAACTGTGGATTTAACAAAAAGACCGATTTAAGTCTAGTAATGAAACCCCTAAGTATGAAAAGCATTCCATCGTAAGGTGACTTGCCTTGAAAAGACATTCAGAGTTGCCAACTGGTCACCACAAGTCTGCGCAAGGCTGTATAATCATGCCATACAGCTATACGTATGCGCGGTTTCAGTTGCCTACAAGTCCACCTGGTGCAAACGTGCGCGCGCAGTGCAGCTTGTACAGCCATTCATAACAAATGAAAACAGATTATGCGGTACTGTAATGTAAAAGCCACGGAAACATAAGAATAGATTTTATTTGGTTGCAAAGTGACAATTTGGTATAGAAAGTCTACGAAAACAAGTAATTAATTTTTGAATTACACATTTTGAGCAAAAAACGCTAGATTCCATCAAACTTGAAAAAAGAACGTACGCTAGAACCCCAGAAAAGTAAAAGAAAGCTAGATCTAGTGTAAAAACGCTAACGTTGGTAACCCTGATATATGCAGCTATAGAAAAACACTAGGAAACGTACGTTACTAGCTTAGTACCCGTTACCAAACGTAGTAGTACTACTATGCACTTCATGCGATTTTGAACGTTGTCGGTAAAAGGGTACTTTTCACAGCACAAAATCGTCTGTTAGGTTTGATATTTGTCACGTGGTACGAAAATGAGGGCGTGTGTTTAGAAAACACCCAAAAAACACCCAAAACAATGGGATAATGATATGATATGATATGCATGTCAATCAAATTCTAACACTAACAGACGACAAAAATTACCCATACACCCATGCACGCGGTACACACAGCCCGTGATCACTGCCCTGGATGTTTACTTGCTAAGCTTGGCTCCGAACCAAGCAAGGTACCCTGAAAGGCTGAAATTTTTTTGTGGTAGGCCTGCGTGCGCGCAGAAATTTTTTTTACCTTTGTGTAAATATTATGATGTATTATTATGCATATCTGCCATGACAGTATTATTAACAAGTGCGTTAGGTACAGCGCAAGTGATATGATACGTGTGCGTTTCATACAGTGTACAGTATCTGAGTTTTTTCAACCAACATACGTAAGAGCGCAAGGACTTCAGATATGTTTGGAAGATAAGACAGAAGACGTCTTCGAATATTTTAACTCATTTGAAGGGTCAAAGATTTGGTTCATTAACTGCTTGAGTGAAAACAGTGACTTGCCGAATGAAACCACTGGACTGCAACCTAACGTAACTAAGTTGATAGAGCAAACACATAGACCTTACGCCAAATGGGAGATCGTGAAGCATAAAATGATAAGGTCTATGAGCATAAAATGATGCACACTGTAACGTTAGAACACGTTCAGTTTAAGAAACATGCCTAATGGTATACTTAGTGATGGGTCTAATTTGACATTCTATACGCAATAGATAGCAGGAAAACGCACTTTACAACCCAAATTTTCCACGGTAGTACCTCCCTCCCATGCGTGTGTCACCAGTATGTAGAGAAAATTTGGCACCCAAGCCCTCTTAATTGTAGGAATTGCGCTCTCAAAGCACAAATTTTTATTAGAACAATGCCTCTAAAATGCGAAGTCACCAGTACAGGGAAAAATGACAACCTAATCACTCTAGAATGGAGATAATCCCTCTATAAGCATAATCTCGTACAGCTAGACTTTTGGTGTCCACCATGTGTGAATCACCAGTTGACCTATGAGAGAAAATGTTACATCCAAATGCTCCACATAGCACGCACGAAATACACATAAAAATATTCTGGCTTTCTCGAATCATCCACGGACGGCACTATGGCCGCCACTTGAGAACCGATGTCCTATAGAATACGAGTCGTCGGTCTACGGGAAAATGTTTACGAAGACCCGGCTTGACTAGAATTTCCTGTATTAGATAAAACGTCGGTGAATATCGACCACGGTTACAACTATTTTGCCTTTGGGCTCTATTTAAAGCCATAACAGCTAGGCTATGAACCATGCTAATTCATTTGGAAAAATGGCGGAGCCTGCAACTGCAGACTCAGAACAGCCGATTAGAATCACCGACAGCATACTTTTCAAACATTAAAATTAGTACCCATATATAATGTCTTAATAAGTGAGTTCGATAATTTGTAAAACCCCATGGAATTGTGGGATACACGAGGGTTAAACTGAGCCTAGCACATAGTATTTTGGGGTCCCAATTTTCGTTCGTACTCTACTTTCGTGCTGTATTTTTGGCTAGCCTAACTGCAGAAAATAAGGGCATCCACCCTACTTTGTGACAGATCATAATACAAGTTTTGTATACCAAAAGGGCAGTCAGTGCGCAGTCCATGACAAAAAATCACCTTACATTTGTGCGATGGATTTTAGTAGGATACTTCGACAATTTTCTAAAACAAAGTCATATTTTGGAACACGTGTTTACTGTTGTAGGTACGTGCGTGTAATATTAATCCAGACGATTTTGAGGATGTGCGCATGCACCGTTCAATAACAGTATCAAACCCAATCATTTAGAAGCACTTTAATTTAAATGCGCTGATGGCAAATCAACACCAGAAATGATTGTACATCTGATTGAAGCTAATTCAACATCCCAAAATTCGCGGTGCAAATGTTCGTAAATTTAAAGATTTATGACGAAATGAAACATTATACTTCTTAGTGGGAGGATCTTATATTTGTGTTTCTTCAAAATGATCGTTACCTCATTATATACATAATGTATTGTTGTATTTGGCACATAATGTATTATTAGATTTAGTTCATTTTGGAGAGATAAATTAATTATTTACCTTGCTTGGAAATGTTTAATACCATACATATTACCAAAATATCACATTTAAGTTTGTAAATAATGATAACATCATTCGAGAATTGTTTTTTTGGAATATAAAATCCCCAAATGAGTAAAACACTGTCAGAATAAACAAAATTGCCCGCTTTAAGAACGTTTTGACCTAAATCTATTTCCTTTAACAGAATGCTCTTAGTTATTACACAAACATCTGACTTAAATGGTTAATGCCTTTTTAATACATTACTAAGTGCAAACAAACGGCAAAGAAAAACACCGTTAGAAATCGAAATTTTGAGAATATAAATAAACAGACATGATCGAGCGTACATTATAAAGAATGTTTTTTGTATTTAACCATGTTAAAGCAGATATTTTATGACAAACCTTTAGTATATCCGACTTTGTAACAGTGTTACTGAAAAAAGGACAAAGAAAGTGATTTTCCAGTAAATTGATTTTTTACAGATTGTATGAAAACAGAACAGGAATCGATTGAAAATTTGTGTTTGGTTAATTTTCAGAAGTAATTAACAGTGTTTTTTTGATTGGCGTTAGTGCAAGTCACTTACCTGAGACCAATTATTCGTACGTTTGACACAGCCTAGTCGCTGTGGAATGCAATGTTATACAGACTTAGGTACAAGGGCGTGGATCCATCTCCAAAGGTGGGGGAGGGGGCATTTCACCATTTGCAAATCGCCGTCCTGGGGAAGGGGCTCCCCTTCGAAAAAAGGAAATTGGAAGGTGCCAATATGGCAAATGGTGCCACATTTAGCTTGTAAAATGTAGTATCCATTCGTAATCTATGTTATATTATTGAAAAAGTGGGGGGACTTTTTAGAGATGTCCCCCTTCCAAAAAAGTGAGTGGGACGCTTTCCCCCGCCCCCATGATCCACGCCCATGCTTAGGTAGAAAAACAACTCTAGACAAAACAGCACACCTATATAAAGAATAAGCGTTCGGAAGAGCACGGGACTACCAATACTTATCCCGATGGGCAGGAGGGGGAGGGCGGCTACAACACTACTGCCCGAAATTTTGGCGCATGTTTGCTTAATAGCATATACTTAACCCAGTGCGCGTATGAATATATAAAATCTCAACTTCCTTACAGCGAACAGTACCGCACCTACACCATCTACAATCAGGCAATCTTGAAAAAAAAACTTTTGGAACACTGCTCGCTGTTATTTGGTGTGACAATATGAACGGTTTACATTACCCTAACCCCTGTCCCATCCATTGTCGAGTTCCAAAGATAATGAATGATACCGGCGTAAATCCAAACGCCCATCTGCAGCATCATACTGGGAACTAGGGTCTTCCAGCTTGTTTTGTCCAGGATTGTAGGTCACGCTATCGTAGGTTGGGTAAATCATTTCACCACGTATACCGCCCAAGCCCCAACTTCCCCCACCAAATTCTAATTTCTTTACTTAACATACAGGTGTACCTCTAATATAAAAGGATGTGTGTGAGTATACTTGGGGCGTTTCTCGTGGCAGTGATAGACTGTACTTTTGTGGACATGGATTTTTCCTGGACGCGAATTACCAAAATGGATGGTGTTCTTCCTTGATAATATAAGATGTTGGATTTTCTATATTCATGATAGTATCTTGTAGTAATGTGCTGAAAGTTATATTACTGTTCTCAGCAAGCTAACTACCATTGTGGGGACGTGAGAGGAGGGCTTGGACAGTTTTGCCGATTCGGAGAACAGCTTGTGCTCGGCTGAAGCGACAATCTTTGTTTTTTTTTCCATTTCTGAGAGACTGCCGAAATTGGCGAGTTTGTATCGAGGGCTGGGTGCGAAAGCCCACGCCAATCGTCACGTAGAACGTTCTGGCAAATCAGTTTACTCTTCATAATTTATAATTTAGTTCAACAATAACAGTTCGTATGCTGTTTTTCACAGCACACTTATATCTGTTGGTGTTTTTGTAGTAACCCATTGTGACTAATTTATGCCTAGGTTTAGAAGTCATTTTGGGCCGTGCGAGGGACACTTTAATTCAGTTTATACTTCACAATATTTACAATAAAACCAGAAAGCCTTCACGGAAAGTACTCTGCAAGAACTTACACAGTCTGATTTCTCACTTAGATCTCAAACATCTCAAATCATTTTAGTGCATGCCGCGGGCTGTGTGCCTTTGTTCAGAACCAGAGTTTATTCCAAGTAACGTCGGGAATTGGAAGAAATATCATTGCCTTCTTACCCCAGTAGGCCTCAATCTTGCAATTTTTTGTTTCGTTTTAACCATTCCTAGTGTTGCGATATAAAAGGAAAATAACAAATAGAAAGCCTTTACCGGTACACTGGACTTGCCTTAGGCTAAGGGGAGTCCAGTGTTCCAATTTTCATACTAATAAATTACACCATCAAGTTGCGACCAAATTGTGGTTACATCAAAATATGTGTCTAAATAAAAAGGTTCATAATTGATCAAATTGTTCCATGCTTAGGAAAATGTGGATACATCCAAGTTGTTCCATACATACGAAAATGTGGATACATCATCATTTGTTTTAAAGATAGAAAAACGTTGATACACTGAAAATGTTAAAACCATGGATACTCCGTCAGTTTGTAGACTAGTTTATGCAATTGTGAAAAGTTAACCATTGCTTATCTTATTAGGCTCGACATCAAGTACTGCCAACACTAACTTGCGAAATCAATGGCAACAGTGACGTTTCGTTTAGAGGTGTAGTTCTGGTCTCACCTACATTCTAAAATGAATTATTTCATAGCACTGAAGGGTCGATTAGTCGAAAATGTTATTTCAACTGTATGTTACCGTCAATTCTTATCATACTTTAACCTAGCCTTGCCATTGTTTTTTTGTAAATTGACCCACAGCTTCTTAACTGATACTTAATACATTCTATCATCAAGTCGCCATCAAATTTTGGATACACTAAAATCTGTGCTTTAATAACAAGTAAAATAAATGAGCAATTTGTTCCATATGTAGAAAATGTGGATGCGTCTGTCATTTATTTCAAAGATAGGAATATGTTGATACACTGGAAATGTTGAAACAATGATAATGTGGATACACCATCAGTTTGTAAACTCTAGCCTATGCAACTGGGGAAGTTAATCATTGCCCCTCTTAAAAGGCAAGATATCAAGTAGTGCCAACACTAACTTACTAAATCAATGGAAAAAATGATATCTCGTTTGGAGTTGTAAGATTCTTCTAACCTACTTTCTAAAAGGAATTATTTTCATGGCATTAAAGGGTTGATTAACGAAAATTTTATTTCAAATGTATGTTACCGTCCATTTTTATCATGTTGCAATTATGCAAGTGTTGAATAATGAGCGATTTGTTTTCTCGTTAAGTCACCCACAAGTTCTCAGCTGATACTAATACATTATATCATCAAATCGCTACCAAATTGTGTTTGCATCAAAATCTGTGCTTTAAAGAAGGAAGCCTACAGGTTTAGTGATTCCTTGCCGAAAGGGGACGATTTGTTGCACTGAGGTTAATCCCTCAAATTTATCCTTATATACTATACCATAGGAATTACAAAGGATTGTGGGATAGAATTTTGGTGTGCATCGTTTTTTGCCACAGCAAAATGCCATTGACAACAACATCACCTACCACAACTCCATCCCACAATCCATTGCAATTGCTATTTGGAAAAGGGCCTATGTTCTACGATTTGCTCTCAGTTTCACCTTTTCTAACCTCACATGACCTTTGAACCCACCAAAAAATGAACAAAAATGAAAAAAAAGTGTCTTGTGTCTTGGAAGGATTCGACCCAGGGCCGTCTGTGGGAGAAACTGCGCACTTTCCACTTCGCAATCAACCAACTCGCTAGACGTATGATATTTCTAATTATCTTATAGCATCCTTGAACACGCGTTCATAATTTGGTAAATAAAATTTGAATTGTTTTATTGTGACAGTTATGCTTGTGACAAAATAAACGTTGTTCTCTACAATTTTATCTTTGGAGTAGTACAAAAATTCAGCCGTAACTTTTCGTTGGTCTCGAAACGATTTGAAGGTACTGTCAATTTTACTTTACGAGGTTTTCCTAGTTTTACCTCTGATGACCTCAAATACCTTCCACCTCCAGCAAACCCATAGGGTTCTCTCTCTTAAAGTGGCAAATCGATATACCAAGTATGAAAAGTATCCATCATCCCTGTCTTGAAATATCGTGTTTTTCAAGGTTATCGGTGTTTGACCTTTAAGGATCCCAAATGACCATAAGGTCCTTCCTTTCAATATGATAAATTTATATACCAAGAATAAAAAGTGTTTATCGTTGCTATCTTGAGATATCGTGTTTATAAACAGTTTCTAAGAACTCCATATTTTCACCTCTCGTGACCTCAGATATCTTTCCTTTTCCAAAACCAATAGGGTTCATCATCTGACCATAACGAGTTCACATGGCAAGTATGGAAAGAATCCATACTTCATGCCTAGAAATATCGTTTTTACAATGTTCTCGGCTTAGGACCACAGGTGTCTTCGCATGATGTTTGATCTAAACTAAAAACAATAGGGTTCTTTCTCTTTATATGATAATTCCATACACAAAGATTGAGAAGTATCCATCATTGCTATCTTGGGATCTCGTGCTTGCAAGCCAAGCGTCATAAACGCACATACATACACACCCACATACACTCGCACACACACGTGACTGTATAGATTTTTGCCTTCTGCTAGGAATCAATAAAGGGTAATAAAGGAACAATTTGTTTCATGTGTAGGAAAATCTAAATACATCCATCATTTATTTTTACCATCATTTATTTTTAAGTGAGTTGAGTCAGGGCTTACGATTAAGGCAGTTTACAGAAGCCTAATTGACCTGGCTAATTGATCAGTTCTGAAATCAATGGAAATGAGTTCGATCTTTCAGAACAGTGTACATACCTGTACGTTGTTCTTAAACAGTGCTTCTTAAAACGCTTATAGGTCTACACCCATATTGGTTGGGACAGTGTATGGCAGCGGCTCCATACGGGACCAGCAAGGTGACCTTAGCCCCCACAACTGGTGGTATTCAAGGTAAGAAAAGACTCCCAAAGATAGCTGACTGCCTTACTTTGGTGCGAATGTCAAACTGCTAAAACTCGTAAAGTCGCACATAGTCTTTCTGCTGGAGAGACGGGGTTCGATGAATGATCAACGGAGAATTGTGACCAAAAAGTTGCCTCGGTGTTTAGAGTGTTGCATTGGAGAGGCCCTGGATCAGTTCCAGTTGTAAGCACCCGGAAATTCTCCTCACTCAACTACGAGCTCGGCAAATATAAAAGGTATATACCATGTATGAAAATTATACATTTTTCCTATAGTGTTAAAAACAAGTTAAGCATCACAGTCACACACGAATACACATAAACAACACACGCACACACATACCTACACGCACACGCCACTGTGGTTACACGGTCTATTCATCTTCGGCAAATATAAAAACGTTAGTTACCCTTTTGTAAATAGGTAAGACAAATTTGCTGCGCTGCTTTTCTACAGTGACTTTACAGATTACAGCTGGTAATTCAACGAACGGGTAAGCACTCATTCCGTGAAAGCACACTTAGCATGCAAAGCCTTGTGGAAGTATATTCTCTGTACAGTGGCGTAGCTAGGCTTTCTTCCGGTAGGGGGGGGGGGGAAGCACCTAAATTTTCCTATTTTTTTTAAAGTGTGGGCATTACTGTATTAAGGAACGTTCTGCAATCTGCAATGTAGGTTACAAATAACACATACCAAACACATAAGTGTCATTTTGCAAAATTTGCCATGGCCGCCAGGGCATATTTTATTTTGCATAAGGTCACTTAATACTTCAAGAGCCGAGTTGTGCACTGATAGTGTTGTTTTGAATCTGAATCGTGAAATTGCAACGCCCGCGAAGCGCACAAAGATTTTTGGTAGGCTTACGCAAAAACCATATGTAATCATAAAGAATATAAAGAAGAAAAAGAAAAGATGTAGGGGTGTAGACCGTTTCGGGGATTACATACATACCTGGACAAGAGCCAAACTGCTCCGAGAGTCGCCCACCAACTGACCGTACACATGACACATACAAGGAAACAGGAACTAGGCTTTGCGATATTGGATGAAATTTACGACCTCTTCATAAACTGTGTACTCTGTCTACATGTTACTTGTTAAAGTGGACAAGACTTGTGCTATCTACCTATGTGGAATGAAACTAATGAAGAAACGAAACTGGAGTGACTCTACAGCGCGCGTAGAGCGCCGAAAATTTTGGGTTCATATTAGAGAAATTGTCATCTTGAGGGCAAAAAACAGGTAAACTGTCGGAGCGACTAGTCGCCGTCAGGGACTGCATCCTTTATCGTAAATTTCCGAATTTTTCATTTTTCAGAGCCAGGAGGGCAATTGTCCCCCTGCCCCCCTGTAGCTACGCCACTGTCTCTGTAGGCCTACGTCTCTGTACGAAAAATATACAGTTCTGGGAAACATAATTTGGTGGGAAAAATAAAAAGTTATAGCTAAATTTTTAGTCTAAACTGAAAATCAGTAAAGGGGGTAGCTCAATACATAAACCCATCTCAATGACACGCTGGTAGATTAATTATAATTGGAAACCTGCTTCACAGTTGGTAGTATTGGACCATAAATGAATAAATATCGGGTTTAAGGCATGCTGGAAAGTTATGTAAATTGACCCTTTCCCAAATAGCAATTGCAATGGATTGTGGGATAGAGTTCTGGTAGGCGATGTTGTTGTCAATGGCATTTTGTTGTGGCAAAAATTGATGCACACCAAAGTTCTATCCCACAATCCTTTGTAATTCCTATTGGGAAAAGAGTCTATGAGTGTGATTGATTCCTGAGGAACACCACGGTTAACATTTCTAGGAAGAGAAGACTGGTCATTAATGTTATCATTTGACTTTTTTCTGTCAGGTAACTGTAAAACCAGTCAAGTTCAACTTCACGGATCCCATGGTTAGAAACTGAGCCGTAAAACCTCATCAGACTAGCCCATAGAAAGCAAGCTTCAAAAGTAGAGTATTGTGGTGAAGCTTATCGAAAACTATCGGCGGATCAAGAAAAATACCAATACAAATCTCTTTACTATCAAAGCCTTTGGTGATGTAATAACAGTGTTCAGGGCAGCCATATATGTGGGCTGGCTCTTACGAAATCCAAATTGCCGATGAGTGAGAATGTCATTATTCTCTAAAGAATAATCAAACGATTATACATAAGTCTTTCAAGAGATTTGGAAATACGCCTACATCAAAGAACAGATGGACGCAAATAAGAAAGTGCCTAAGGGACATCAGTTTCAGAGATGGGGATAGTTCTAGCGTCCTGTGTTTTTTGAGGTACAAATCCGGTGGATAATGAGAGGTAACAAATGAAGGTTAACGGAATGAGAAGAGGGGGTCACCAGCCTAGATCGCAGAAATCCCGTTTTTACCAGGGCAACACTTTTTCGTAAGTTGTTCACTACAGAACTAACTTCTAGATAATCAATGGTACAGATGAAAAAGTAAATGGTTGGTTGAACAAGGGAAGATACGAGAAAAAGGGAACATCACAGGAAGGAATACTGCTGACCAAGGTTTAACCAATCCTGAAAAAATAGTCACTGGTGGAACATTCAGCAACTTCAAAATCAATATCAATTTCCCTGTTATTACGAATAACTTTTTACTTTCTAATTTGAATGGATGTCGTTTTGCCAATGAGATCATTGAGTGTTTTCACCTTTTTCTGACATCATTCTTCTAAGTGGCGAAGACAGTTGTAAAGTATAATTTTCTGGAGGGAACAAATTAGGGGTTTCCGTCCTTGAATGGAGGAGAGGGCGTATGCTTCCGACCCTTCATTCAAGGACGGAAACCCCTTATTTGTTCCCTCGATGGAAAATGTCAAAAAATTGTAGCAATTTTCCGTACAATATTTCCAAATATTGTACCAAATTGCATCTAAGAATCCTCCAAAACTCAAAATTTTCCCAAAGGGAGAGGACAATCCTTCCCTTAGCCCCTCCCCCATGACAGTGGTCCCAAACAACGTCGAAATCCCCAAGCAAAAACAGCTTTATACGCCTATGACAATACTCAAACGTGATAAAGCGTGGATTGATGTTCAACGATATTTCTAAGCTAGCTGCATTTCGAACAATTTAGATCTATTTCGTTATTTGAAGGCGGAAAGCATTTGCCCCAAGTTTATTTTCAAAAATCTGCTAAATCTTGCAAATTTCCTCTTGTTTTGCTCACAAATACCTCACTACCTTTCTGTATAAAAACCATTGAATATTGAAGGTAAACCAAGGAGTTATTCTGCACTAAATAAACAAATAAGTAATAAAAATATTGTCACATGGTTGATAGGAACCAGTCCTGAAGTAGGATGACTGGCTACACTAATTTAAAATGGGGGACCACATTTTCCCTTTAATATTAAGATGACTTTTAACCAATGAGTTACATAGCATGATAAACTTTCGAGAAAGTACTCCTTGGAGTGAGTTAGAGTTAGATTAGGTTTTACGGCTCAGTTTCTAACGAATTGGTTTAAGTCGGGCCGACCACGGCCTTTTTTCTTGGAATAAAGCCTGTCTGTCTGCAATTCAGGATCTAATGACCACGTGCGACGTTTTATGGTAACACATTCAACGTAGCCATTAAACTACAATCGTTGCAGGAATAAAATTGTACAATTTATCAGAACGGCTTTCATTAAATTGAACCCTCCATTGCTAAATTAAATAAAATGGTAATCCTAAATCAGGTTTAAAGGTTGACTTGTGAACAGCAACGGAAACCACTGTATCGTGTTGCAAGCTCTTTCAAATTCCAGTGGTGTGAAGATATAAACATTTCAGCCATATATTTCATGTCATAGTCAGCCAACTTGTTGCTGCAGTCTTCAAGGGGAGACATGCTTCGTTAACAAATTTCCTTTGAAGACTTCTCTTTCTCACTTGTTTCCATTGAAATCTATAAGATACTAACAATGCACCTCCAATAGCATCTGCTATACCCTAGTAAAACTTGAAAATTCTTCGGCATTAAAGGCACGCGAGCAAAACTTATTCCAACTTCTTCCACCTTTTATCTGATAACTTTCCTTGACGACGAACAATTTCGACGTCCATCGCGAATTTCGAATTCACTAATGCCCAACAGAAAGTAGAACTATTTGCCGCCAAGAAATTTTCGATGTAGAAATAACGATCAGGTGATTTTTCTGCAACAGCCTTACCAATGCACTTATCCCAAGTTTCATTTAAAAGTTTCCTAAAAGTTTTTAAGTCCTCTTGAAATGTAGGTCCATATTCTTCCACTTTCCGCCAAAACACTCTCAGGAAGTGATTGTAGAGGGCAACATCGGGTGCACTGTGACGCAAGATTTCCTTTCTCGTGGCCTTGTCCACCACGACCTTGCTTGGTTGTTGACGTTTCTTCACATACAAGATGTCGGTAAAATTCCAGCAAAACATTTGTTTCATTAACAAAAGAGATTCGTCGAAGTACTCTGTAATTAAGACTAGCGCCAACTTTTTGTCCAATCGTTGTATGGCCTCATTTAAAGCTTCAGGTGAACCATAAATTACTGCCGACTTAATGCCAAGATCATGAAGTTGCAGATTAAAGTAGCCTTTCCCTGGCGGCAATTGTTTAATGTATGGTAGTATTGTCTCCGATAAATTGTCGTACTTGAGACCGGCATCTTTATACTTTTTAAAATATGTAAAATAAGAGAGCCACTGCTGGGATGGTTCTCTTAAAATTGTAAAATATTTCAAATCAGCGGCAGGATACATAATTCGTTTGAGTGTTCTTTCATTAAAAGAAAGATGAATATTTGAAATATTATAATTCTTATAACTAGCATAGTTTCCTCTTGGAACGCCAATTGGTGGTAAAATATTGGACGAATTTTTGCCAAACTTGATCGAAACTTGATTCAAATGGCCGATAATTCCACCTGCGCCTAAAACAAAGGATAAATTCCTGAAGTACCCAAATCTACATGTCAACGACCTCAAAGTAGAACTTCCAGTCTTGTGGGTCTTGAGGAAGACGAAATTACTGGTTACGTTGCACCTGTCTGAGACTTGAGAAGAATCATCTTTGTTTTGAATAGTACGTGAAAGTGAGCTTTCAGATGGAGGGACCAGTAACAGTATCTTTCGTGATAAGCTGACGTTTTGCTTGAATGATGGTAGCAGAGATCTGAAAATGTAATACAAACAGAATGTTAAATGAACTTTTTGTGTTACGACTCTAATACAGAGACTGCGTTCACACCACTTGGGTAAGATAACCAAGATCATGATTACACAAGGGGGATCAAAATGGATCGACTTGTCATAATAAAGGATCCGGTACTCTGGGGAGGTTCTAATCCGACACAGAACTCACAACTTTATTTCGAACGACTAGACAATCTCTTCTCATTTTGCCAGAAGCCCAATTTTTGCATGGAAGCACTACCCTAGGTAGTACTTCCACGATTACAGATACCAGACCTGCAGATTGCTGGGGACCGCTAGACAAGGTGTAATCGCTGTTTCGAAGTTGAGGTAATTTCCGACGATCAACGACACATGCATCTTAAGCTCCCTCAAACACTTTTACCTTCTCTCAAGTAGGTGGTAACTCAGTCAGCTAACATATTTAGACCTTTCGTTGAGATGTACAGATTGGTGATGGACTCCTACCAAGATAGGGTTATGTCCGATTATTGTACTTACGATAACGTAAGGAATCGCGTGTCGTGCGGAAATGCAAAGCAAACGTTGACACTCTGTAACATAGTCCGACATTACGTCATTAAGTAGCATACACCAAAGGTAATATTTTGACTTCTGCATAGTGCTGTTAAACTGAGGCCGTATGGACACAAATAACTCAAAAAAGGCACTTGAGACTGTAGAAATGTGCAATGCGCTCATTACGACCCCGACGTAATATCTGATTGATTTACAGTATTAATTAGTAGTGTACGCCTAACAGGTGAAAGCACATGAAAAATATCTACGGTTGTAATTACGATTACGATAGGGCTCTGCACTATTTTTCATGGTACGAGTACAAAATATGGCATTAGCACCAACGTGCTTAATTTTTAAACTCTGCAAGTACTAGTACATGTAAAAATCCAATCTGAGTACAAGCAAAATAAGTATGGCACGGTGTGAACGTGTGTGCGGCCTCAGCATAGAAGTCAGCAATTAAGCGCTGTCCCATCCTGATTATGCGCCACTGGCATTATTTTGTTTACGTTCCCAGAGATCCCCTTTTGGTTCAATACACACGTTAATTAAACTTTCATATCAATTTACTTTATGGCTATGGGCACATGGGGCACATGGGACTCAAGGGAAAGGACACATCGAAAACGTTTACAAGCATGGATATTAAAAATCCAGTCCAAATAAACATGAGAATTGCAATTAAAAGTACTTTATAAATTCGCATGGGCGACATGTTATATCGTTTGAGGGTAAACTATTGTTTTACTCCTAGTTTCTTTCCCCTTGACTACGAGTATTTCATACCTAAGTTGCATATGAAACGATAACTTATTTTCAAACTTGACGATCTTAGATGCTACTTCCTAGCACCTGGAATTCACGAATTCGTGCTTCATATCTTGAAGCATTTTCTAGTGATATCGTGGGATATTGAATGAATTGTGCCTACTCTGTAATGATTACTCATCAGTCAAATTGACCGAGTTTTTGAGGTCCTGTGTAGGAATCTTTTGACAATACACACTGTTAAGATACCATTTTGAGACTTCCGGCTATCAAGATAAGAGTAAAATTGATATAGAGCAGCTGAGGGGTCGAGTCAAACCCGGAAGTAGTGGCAAAGGGATCATGGGCCCGGGAAACTTCCCATTTATCGGAGCCTAGTAAAAATAGACGTTACGTTTTCTGGTACAATTTTTTTTAATTATGTTACATTTCCTAATTGAATGCAAATACTGTAGAACTCAATGACGTTTTCATAGGTATACGAGGCGGAGAAGCAAGGGGAACTGGGCACCAGTGTCGTAGTTGAGACCAGCATGTCCGAGACCGAAACCAAGACCGAGACCAGTGGGTGTCGAGACCAAGACCGAAACCGAGACCAGGCGGAAAATTTGAGACCGAGACCGAGACCAACAAGGTCCGAGACCGAGACCGAATGTACATAATTGTATTGGAAAATGAAACAAACTGTTCAACTTTCTGAGTACATTTTTTACCTGCTATACTATCTTATGCTCTACAAACGACCTATAGCACCAAGAGTGAATCACTTCATTGATATATACACCTGTTTTCTATTATCACATGCCCAACATAGTTAACATAATTATTATTAACTTAACATAATCATTAATTTTTCTAATGTGGCCCTTCTCTTTAAATCAGAGTCAGTCAGTGCTACAAGTGTTCAGTGCCGATGAACCAATTGGTGCTAATTAATACATCATACGTAGTGAGTTTGTCCAACCCACAAAAAAATGAGTCACAGAGCTCTAGTTAGACAAAACCAGTCTTTTACCTGAGAATTAGTAAATAGCTTTCAACTTTTGTTGCTTTGCTTCTGAGGGAGTTGCTACCCGAAAATATTGATAATAAGGACAATACTGAGGTAAGGTTTGAAGCGCGCGGAGCGCCCGAAATTTTGATAGTTTGCGGAGGATTTGCGATAATTCTTATAGTTTGAGAACCATTTGTGATAGAAAATAGTTTCCATAGATCCATTACTCAGTTAAACACACCTCACCCTCCCCTCTACAGAAATCTATTGCTTAAACGCCTTTTGGGATCGTTTTAAAATTTTCAAAAAAAAAAAAAAAATCTGAACTCCATTGGGGCGCGCGCCCCCCATCCCCCATGCCGGCGCCACTGGAGCCTAGGATAGGACTGCAGATAACTATGTGGGCTTAGCACATAAAATACGGTAAACAGTGTGTAATATTTATGCCTAGACTCATAGCCTTCAGAGTTGCCAGATAGTTGTAGTATATCTGATCAAGATGGCCAAATGTTTAACAGTTGCACTTTTTTCCTATCTAAGAAAGAATTCTGGTCGATAACTTAAGATATTTATGTATGGAACTGGTATATTAGTTCATTCTACTTTTTCAATAGCAAAATGATCATTAGTAGCCAGGTTGGGTTAAATATGGTCATGAAAAGGCCAACAGGCAATCCTGAAGAGCTAGGAATGAATATCACTGAACAAACACTGAGAAGGGTATTTCAACACACTCATATGCAACAGTACCAGATTGCCGCTATTCTGATCATACTGAGTAACCTGACCTGTGTGCTAGTCCAATGCACTATTATCCCCATTGACCAAGTTAAAGACCCACTCACTAGTTCACGAAAAAAAGTTCAACCCATAATATGGATGAATGATTTTTTTCTCAATGAAAGTAAATGAAGCAAAATCTAGTTTGGAATAAATGAGTTTATTGAAAAAATAAAAAATAAAAAAAAAAACCACAAGTAGTATGCCGGTCTCGAAGCGAGACAGGAAAAATTTCCGAGACCGCAAGGGTCCGAGACCGAGACCAAGACCGAGAGCACAGGGTGTCGAGAACAAGACCGGGACCGGGAAAAACTGGTCTCGAGACCGGTCTTGAGTACTACATCCCTGCTGGGCACTCGTCATGCTCAATTTGTACAAAACCAATAGGTCCATTCGGGCAGAATGAGAGAGCCAAAATGATGAGAAGCAAAACTATCGTTGTTTGTTCAATTGTTCCATAATATATTTCTCATTTGACAAAAAGCCATATAGATCACCGTGGTTTCCTACATTCTTTCTTAAAATGGCAAAAGTGTAAAAATTTGTTGTTTGCTATTTTCGGGCAAAAACATGGCTAACGCGCATAACACTTCGGGCAAACTTCCTCAGTCCCCGAATTGAAAGTGGTCCCATACAGTTGTAATAGCCACTCTAAATACAGGTGGTTGTCCTCACCTTTAAGGACGCTCTATGTTCAGAGTTGTCATTTTTTACTTTCTTATCCCTTGTCTTGGTGCTGGCGATCTACGGTTGTTGGCAAGGTTGTTTTTGTCACGTTTATTTAAGCTTACATTTTCACTGACGATCTGGTGACGCCATCAGTCGTTATTATTGCCTTTTCCTACATTTGCAGTTACGTGTTTAGCATACTAGCTTTATCTCAGATTAGGACTGGTATGTAATCTATGTAAACTGGTTGAAGTCCTTTGTCAGCTTATTTTAACTTATAATGTAGTTTTTTATTTATTTATTTTTTTTTTTGAGGTGGCTTGGATCTAAGAGTCTTTTTAAGACGAGAATGTTCTTCATCACGACTTTTGGCCAGGGGGTCCAAATAGAGACACCACCCTACAGGGCTTGCCTACTCGGGGATGTTTATTACTCCTGCATTCATGTTGGTTACATTTTCGATACCATGTTGGTTACATTTTCGATACCATAATACGCACATTAGAAAGGGATACAAATTCGACACCTGATCGGAAGATCACCCTAGAGACTAAAGTGGAAATCTATGATTGCTGTCTGGCTTTTTCTGACATTGGTAGACTTAGTCATAAACAATCAAGCCGAACTTGTATTCCCTTGGTTTCATTTACGTATACCCTGACTAAATGATCAGAAGTAGGACCGCTGTGTACCAGGGAGATGACCTCCCTGTGTGCACCAACTTATTATTCGCTGCATTCAATTGAAGAACCCGGCAATATAAATTTCCTCAGATGCATGGGTGTCAAACTGGTCACTCAACATGGCACACCAAAGCATGACGTGTGAGACGTATTGTGTAATGTTTGACGAGCAAACAATTTTGTCAATTGCAGAACACTGACATTTAGTTTCAGGGCAAAGTTGTTGTCAGGAATGACCGCCATTCAGGAAAAAAATACAGAATAAACATCGTCTTCCCCAAATTTCTTCGCAAACGTCTATGCATTTGAACGATCTATCCTACTCCCGCAGAAAATGAACATGCATTCGTGTTAACCTTACCTTGATATTCAGTTGCTAAATGATTTTTTTCTGAAATAAAACCATCATAAACGTCCCAGAACGTTCAAATTACTTATTAGCGAAAGGTATATAAGTTATTCCATATCAAACCAGAAAGCCAGAAGGTTTAGTGATTCCTTGCCCTACGGATATATTTTAAACAAACATGAATCACCGACATGACAAGCATAAGATCCCTCACAGTTGTCCTATTTGAGATATCATGTTAATAAGGTCAAAACCGTTTGAAATCGTGTGACCTAAAAGGACCTTTCACCTCAACTTAAAACAATAGGATCACCTTACCTATGTAGACATCTACCTGCTAAGTATGAACAATCCACAGGCCAAGTATGAATCCCCACAAGTATCTTCCTTCAAACATATTGCTTACTAGGTTTTGACTTTTGTGACCACAAATGACATTTTAACCTCCACGAAAAATGATAGGGACCATCTACTCAATAGTAGCAATCCACTTACTAAGTATGAGATCCCTCACGGTTATTCCTTCTACAGGTATTGTTTACAAGCTTTTGACCTTTTGACCTCTTGTGACCCCAAAGGACCTTTGACCTAAATCAAAACAACAGAAAGTATCTCCTCAATACGAACAATGCACATGTCAAGTATGAGATCCTCACAATTACCCTTCTGCAGATGTCGTGTTAACAACGTTTTCACCTTTTGACCTCTGATGAACCCAAATGACCTTTTACCTCCACCAAAACAATAGGGATCATCTACTTAATATGGCAATCCGAAACCTAAGTATGAGATCCCTCACAGTTACCCGTCTTGAGATATAGTGTTAACAAGGTTTTAACCTCTTGACCTCTGGTGACCCCAAATGATCTTTGACCTCTACCAAAGCAACAAGGATCATCTTCTCAATATGTGTAATCCACAAGCTAAGTGTGAGATCCCTCACAGTTACCCTTTTGAGATACAGTGTTTACAAGGTTTTAATTATTTGACATCTGGTGACCCCAAATGACCTTTGACTTCCACCAAAATATAGAGATCATTTAATTAATATGGGCATTCCACATACTAGGTATGCAATCCCTCACAGTTATTCTTCTTGAGATAAAATGTTTACAAGGTTTGACCTTTTGACCACTGGTGGCCCACATGACCTTTCATCTCCACCAAAAACAATAGGGATCTTTAACTTAATATGCCAATCTACATGGTAAGCATTAGATCTGTCACCTTTATCCTTCTGAAGATAACGTGTTCACTAGAAATTTCCAGGGTATTTACTATTTGACATCTGGTTACCTCAAATGACCTTTGACCTCTACAAAAACAATAGGGATCATCTACTTAATATGGGCAATCTACATACTAAGTATAAGGTCCATAACAAGTACTCTTCTTGAGATATCCTGCTTACAAAGTTTTGACCTTTTGACCTCTCGCGACCCTAAATGGCCTTTGACCTCCACCGAAAAGCTAAGTATGAGATCCCTCAGGGTTACCCTTTTTGAAATATCATGTTTTCAAGCAAGGCGTCACATTCACACATACACACACGCACACATGACATCACCATCACATAGATCGGCAAGGAATCAACAAGTAGTCGTGGAGATGTCATTAAGCGAGGCCGTCATTTAGGATAGAGTTTTGGGGAGAATTTTCCTTCAAGGTCGACATATGGAGTTGAATTATAATGTTTATAATTTGTAAATACACACAAGCTACCCTCTTATTGAAATTTGACCGTGTTCTCCACCAGAGACAACTCACCGATTTGAAAAGTATGGACAGTACCTCCACGCCATTTGAACCCCTAGAATTACACCAACTGATAAAGAAATGAGATGTGTTAGCCAATGTTTCTGCAGAGTAAGAAAAATCAATGCAAATTAAAAAACTGACAAGTCTGTTATCATTCATTTAAGAACAATCTTCGTTACATGTGTTCTTTGTGTGACAACGAACAAAACAAAGTAGGAAAATTACCTGACTTGTTCTCATAGAACGTATGTTGTCACAGCGGAAGGTAAACTTGAAAATGCTGCATGACGCATTTTGCTTGGCGTCACGTCTTTTCTTTTTATGAAGTGCCATTGACAGCCAATTTGTATTGGTAAATTAAGCGTGTGATGTATGCCCACTGCTAACAATGCAATACATATGAGACAGTATGCCTTTTGATTAGCTACACAATTTGTCTTTCCAATGAACTTCGAAAAAGTGAAAATTCTTACTTCTAGCAAAATTCGGCTTGCAAATGTTGTTGGATTCAGCTGAAACGGCATTGCGTAATTAAGAAAGAATATATTTGTCAGACATATTGCTGCCGTTAAAGCATGATATATTCTTAGAATGACTATCTCCATTAATCTTGACCTTGTAAATAACTCATGATGATGCTAACTTACATTCATTTTGGTTCACAATTCTCCTAGATTGTTCCAACCGGATTGAAATCGCTTAACCCTAGACTCGGCAAGATAGTAGGCTATCTATACACTCCTGCATGAGATAAAACAATACAGTTAACTTAATCTCATTACAAATGCATTTTGAACTTGTGCAGTTTAGTCAGACCAATTATAGTTCTTTCCTTCACTGGAGACATTGTTTCAAGACGGTGACTATTTTTTTCATAATGAACAGATATTTCACGGTTATTCATACGAAACTCTTGTTTTAAATGTAATGATTCATTACAAACAAGTCAAACAAGTTTTAATATCAAATTGATTCTTAAAAAAATCTATGTCTCCTTTCAATTCAGCTCATGCATATGCCTTCATCTTAGGCCTAGCCTAACAATAGGCCTCATGCAAACAGGCTACATGCGGTACCAAGTCGGAACTGGCACCAGTTTGATGCTTTCCTGGAGCAATAGAGCTTCACGAATTATAAGAAATGTACTTACCACTTACTCATATGGTTGTAACAGCCATTTTAGTGTAATTAGTGCTTATTTCTTGAGATTTTTTGATAATTACACTGTGGTAGTAATGTTGCAAACACACACTGTCATTTCACAGTGTTTAAATGTATATATATATATATATATATATCACAACTTGATCCTAAACTGGTAACAGATGGCGCTATATCACTCCAGGTCACTAACGTTCAGCTAAATTTTTGTAAGGAATGCCAAAAGAATCATTTTGGCTTTTCAATGAACAAAATTAGAATTTTGGTTGTGTGGTTGTGGATTTGTTTATGGAAGGTAGTTTTTGATGTCGTTTTTGACAGTTTTTCCAATTTTTACAAATTTAAGGAGATACTTTTTGTTGTATACTCCAAACCCTACACCCCTCATATTTGGGCTTCTCTCAGCATGTTATGGATGTCAGGCGGTACTTCAGGAAAACAGTTGAGTAGGTTGCTTGTTTTATAAGTGCTTGAAATAGATTTTTGAAAATTATGATGACATTTGGGCATTTTGCCAAGTTCTTCCAATTTTTTCTAATATACAAATTCAACCTTACTTGTCTTCCAGCTCCCTGCTTTTGCAATACATATGAATGTAACTCACCCCAAGTGGTAGAATTAAATAGACCCTTTTGTTATCTTTACTTTGGTAGTTAAATGAAGGCTGAGGAGTGTATGACGACAAAGTTATGACTGTTTTAAAAATGTCTATAACTTGGGGTAAAGGGTTTACCCCGCTGGACTGCATGATTTTTATGAAATGTTTGTTTCCTTTGAGATAACATACAAGAATGCCCGAGAGAATGCCATTTTGGCCAATAACTTTCCCCGACTTCTTGTCGCCAGTATGACGAATAGTCTGTACGTGTCCGTAACAATGCCAATACTTTTGCAAATAATCCTCCACTACTTGTCGCACATATGTCAAGCCGTTTTACTTGTAATCTTTATTTAATGATATCAGTAAATCATTGCAGATATCATTAAATGATTTAATGATATCTTGAACTCTTTTGATGATATCTGAAATGATTTAGAGATAACTGAAATTACTGCTGTGCAATTGCTGATATCATTTTTTCTGAAATCTAAATTTAATGATATAAAGTCGATTGTTGATATCAGATTAAAAGTTCTTGATATCAATAAATAGTGAATATTTTCAGATATCATTAATTTAATAATACGGTATCAAAAATTCGTTAAGACATGTCGGTAAAGGGATTTCAGATGTCGGTAAATATGACGCATTTAGTGATATCAACAATTCGAATTAAATATACACATGGGATAAACTGCAGCGGTAAAGGTTGGTATCTGCGAATGCCTAAACTTGTATGTACCGCCCACCGAACCACAATTGTCATAAATCATTTGTCATAGTCTTCTAATAATGTACTGCACCCGTGGTGTGTAACGTTGCGTATGGGTGCATGTGTGTGTGTGTGTGTGGTACGTTTACAGAGGGCGCACTAACGTTTACCGCTGCATCGTTGTTGACGTATACGTACTATACATGCGGCACACACATGCAGTAACTAACTGGGTGCATGCAGTACAACATTGAAGTGTGCACTGCGTATGCCTACCAGAAACACACACACACACATGTAGCCAACTAAAAGAAAAGCAAGTACAGTGACATACGATAAGACCAAACTGGCTACGTGAAAGGTATATACAAGTACAGGCATGCGCAGATTTCAACCTTTACCGCTGCAGTTAATCTCATGTCGATATGTACACACCACTAACTCCTATTTACTGACGTTAAGAATTCGAATTAAGGATATGTACATATCACTAATTCGAATTGATGATATCATTAAATACGGCGCATATATCAAGAATTCCGCCATCTTAATAATATCAGGCATTCGAAATAACGATATGTACATATCACTTATTCGGATTAAATGATATCAAAAATTGGAATTAAGCGTATGTACATATGATTAATTCGGATTTACTGATGTCAAGAACTCAAACTAAGGATATGTTTTATATATCACTAATTCGGAATCTTGATATCATTTAAGATGGCGTACATATCAAGAAATCCGCCGTCTTTAATGATATCAAGAATTCGAGTTAATGCATTGAAGCAGGAGACATGCAGTTACTTTGGTAAAGGCTGAATGATGAATGAAACAGACATAACCGGAATTTCAGGTAAAATTTGAAGTCAAATTACTTTCTACAACATGACTCCGGAATAAAAATTGTTGGTGCCTTGGTATTTTAAGGAATCTGTCTTGCCGTTTGTGTGAGTAATGAAGCATGTGTAGATCTTAGGTGTAGGCAGCGTTACGACTCCCAACTCCAACCCCACCGCACACACGCTTTCCTGTTAGTATCGTTTCTTAACAAAATATTGTTTTTCTACATTTTAATTTTACTACTTCATATGGTTTTAATATATTCTGTTCTCCCAAATGACTTGTAAAGTTTAACTTTTCTAGCAAAATTGCAGGACTAAAATTGTAAATTAAGAACTCCTTGTTGTTAACTTCAGCTTTAAATTTATCATGAAGTATGAACACCTTCCCAATAGCGTTGTTAACCGGCACTAACCAATGGGCATCAGTATGTACAAATCACGGATCAAGCAACTCATAGCAGGAGTCTCAGTTTTCTATTTTCTTTTTGGGGGGGTGGGGGTTCTCTCCCTCTTTTTAAATTGCGATGTGCTTCTAAAAGAAGTAACTTTGCTGCACGTGAAGAAAAAAAAACAGGAAATGAAAGAATCATATTTGGACGGGTATTTGCAGGCTTCCATAAATTCGTGAAAACAAACGTTCATTAAGCCCTATGTAAAAAGGTACAATGATGTACACATTTTGTTTCATATACTGATGCAAATTCAACAACGGGCCGTAAATTTACGTGGTCAAGTAGGTCTAAACTAAACATCAGTGGTTCTCAAATATTTGGGGTCGGTGGTCACTTTTACTTGTGTTACTACTTTTATTTAATTGTAGTAGCCAGGACTTAAGTAAACTATAGACTCCAGCTAATATTCAAAATTTGGGGTTTCCAAGGGCCTGGCCCGCGAACCTCGGACTTGTGAACCTAAGCTGTACATGATCATGTGAAAACAGATTATGTTTACGTAAATGCTATTAAGATGTAAGCATTTCCTCTCCGTTTCCCGATTTCGTTCTGATTTTACTTGCTTATCATTTTTATGCTCCTTTTTTGCGATTGCAACCTTTCTGTGGATTTCGTTTCTAGGGGGAGGGGCGCCCAACGCCCACCCGATTAGTTGATACAAACTAATTATTTTTTGTATTTTAACTTAAGATTATAACTTTATTTGAAGACATTTTAAAATTGGCACCACTGGGTGTTGGACGGGGCCTCCTTAATAGGCCACAGCCCAATATAACCAGGTAAAGCCCCGCTTGTTTCATACGGGCTTGTGCACACGGCTTGAATCCACCCTTGGTGCATGCATGGGAGTGACCACCTCCGAGGTAGTGTCTTGACGATTTGGACGAGTCACCGGAAAGACATTGGGAGATAAACCGATCGGCATAGCCTATATGGTGGAGGCGTACACCACAGCGGGTGCACCACTCAGTGCACCCTCTACACTGTGTAGACATATACAAGACATACATAAGACATCCTACAGAGATTCCTAACTAACGTCACAAATACATGTGACAACAACGCCGGTCACACAGACCTTATGCATATGATTTCACAAAGCAAAGATATTATAAGCATAGATTCCAAACTCCTATACCTACACTGTTACGCTCAGTGACTCCTCATGGAGACGCATATATCGGGGCGGAAGTGTGAATTTGACAGGCGCGCCGTTCTATTCCGCGATCTGCGTACAAAAATAAGAACGCGTTACAGAAAATTCCACTGTTCAAAGAGTATAGAACACTTTTACAACGTGTTCTATACGCGCAGAATACATTCCTCTGTGTATTATCCGGAATACTTGACGCACAGTTCTGCGCGCTCTGGAAACAAACGCGCTAGTTGTTTTCACGTTGTGAGCGCGTAAGTAATTGAACGCGCATATAAAAGTGCGTCACTTGAAGATACCATAGAAACTGACCAATGAATGTCCATGAACTTGCAAAACCAGTCATTGTGCGTTCATGTTCAAGTGTAAATACGTGAAATGCCGCGTTGAAGAAATAAGTTATTCTTGTTGAAGTGGAATTTATTGAGGCGTAGTACTTCTTCAGTCGACAACATTCCGAAATAACAAGTATTAATACTTTTGTAAGACATTCATTTGCCTGTTTGTTTTCAAAACGACTGAGCAGTGATCAGCACTTCCGCCCCGATATATTGGGCTCCATGGGGAGTCAACGCGCCATTTTAAGTTTGGAATCTATGCTTGTAATATCTTTGTCACAAAGCAGAAAGTGCTCCCTCGTTTGGAGGAAAAGCGCGTATCATTGCAAGTTACACCAACAAATGCAGCTAGCTAATTTGTCATCCAATCGTATACGCGCGTAAGTCTGCTACACCCACGTGCGAAATCTACCCCGTTGGTGCACGTGTGCGTCATTGTTTTTCTCCAAACTGACATTCGCGTGACGTCAATGCATAAGGTCTCTTTGACGTGAAAGTTATCACGCGCAAAATGTGTCATGTACAGAAAAGGTATATAGACCTTATGCACTTGCGTCATGCCACGTCATCTTGGAGGACAAACAATGAAGCACACTTTACGCACGTAGACTTCGCATGCGCGCGTAGTAGACTTTCGCGGGTATCCGACAGGGTACACAACTCAGCTGTCTACATTTGTTGGTGTAAGTTGCCATGGTACGGGCTTATATGAGGGCGCACTTTCTGTTCTGTGACGTCGTATACATATAGGTCTATACTGAACTAGACTCAAAGATATTATAAGCATAAATTCTAAACTTAAAATGTCGCGCTGACTCCTCATGGAGGCCAAAATATCGGGGCGAAAGTGCTGATCACTGTTCAGTCGTTTTGAAAACGATCAGACAGATTAAAGTCTTGCAAAAGTGTAACTACTTGTAAATTCGGAACATTCTTAAATTTAAGAAATCATCACTCCTCAATATTCCATTCACAGAGAGAAGTATGTTTCTTCCCCCGTGGCATGGCAAACAAACACTCTGTCATGAAAGCAGAATGGCCGTTTTGAAGTCCGCAATCTATAAATAGGTCAGTTACCATGGTCTCAGCGTCAAAAAAACGCAGTTAAAAATGTGCGTCGACTTCTCACGCGTATCTAACGAGTAAAGCAATTGGGGCGTTCGTTTTTTAAGCGCACAGATCGAGAAATGTATTCTGCGCGCATAGAACGCGTATTAAAAGTGCACGCACCCTAACCTCTTTTAACAATGGAATTTTCTGTAACGCGTTCTTAGCTCTTTTACGCAGATCACCGATTAGAACGGCTCGCATGTCAAATTCACACTTCCGCCCCGATATTTGCGTCTCCATGAGGAGTCACTGAGCGTTACAGTGTACGTGTAGGAGTTTGGAATTTATGCTTATAATGTCTTTGACTAGACTGGCGAAGCTCGTCAGCATAAAAGACACGCTAGTTTTGAAAACGATAGAAAGGGATGACCTTACTCACCTGTTCCATTTAACTAGTCTTCTCAACCTCCATAAATCGTTCTGTAGAAAAAGTCCGATAGGGCCGATAAATAACAAGTCGGTAGTATTCCTCTCTGGGGATTCCACTTATTTTTTGTTGCATATTATATCTACCTTTTTTCTTGCATTCACGTTTTTAATTGAGATATCTAAAGCCAAGAAGTTAGTTAGTTAGTTAGATATGAGGTTTAACGTCCCAGTTTCCAACCAATTGGTTCAAGTCGAGACGACCACGGCCTTTTTTCCAGTTGTGGCTCACTGGCTTGTTTTCCCTAAAGCCAAGAAGCACAAACGATGGGACTCACTGAAAGTAAACGCGACACTGCCGCGGGATTACGTGCTGCCTGTATTGAGTCGGTCGGTCATCCGGGTCTCTCCGTTACCCTAGCAACACTGGAGTGAAAACAATAATTGACTGCTAAGCAGTGGCGTCGCTAGACATTTTTTTGTGGGGGGAGGCAAAAGCAAAAATTTCCGACAGATTATTATCTAGGGACCTTTTTTATTTATTTATTTATTTTATTTTATTTTTTTTTTTTTTGCTTTCCGGGCAATTTGAGACCGAAATTTGATTTTCACGTTGACATTTCGATGTGTAATTCTGCTTAGAAACATAACAAGTGTTGTAAGTGTTTCAAATGAATTTTTTTAATTATTTCCGACATACGACAGACACTAGAAATTTCCGACAGAGGCCTTCAAAGGCTTTGTGGGGGGCGACCGCCCCCTCCCCCCCCCCCTCTAGCTACGCCACTGCTGCTAAGGCTGTTTTGTTATATGGAATCGGTCGGGTAAATGGTCTCTGAACCAATCATTACGCGCTAAACTGCTGGAGTGAAAATAGTTCCTAGGCTGCATTACGTGCGCAATACGCGCAACAGATTGTTTCACTCTAACACGTCGTTGTCATGGAGAAGTGACGTTTCACCATACGACACCATATGTCAGTATGTAGAGAGTGCGCGCGGCCCAGCCGAGCATTAATAGTGTCCGTGACAACCGTGGCATGGTGAACGAACAATGAACGTGCATATAGAGGTTCTTCACTGACGTCACAAATACATGTGACACTAACAACAAATTCAGCCACATTGGAAGTCAACTTATTGTGTGCAACAAGTTGGCTGTGTACAAATGTATTGGTAAAAGGTTAATATATTGAGTATATTCTTTGTAAAGAATGTTCCTTGATGATAGCCAAAGTTTCATGTGTAATCGTCAAGAAAAATCACAGGGCCAACAGATTTAGTACCTATTTCCAACAAATGTACAACGTAGTGCTAGATGGGTCTCTGAAATTTTTCAAGAACAACTTGAACTCTGGAGTCCACATATATATTTTCTATAGTGCTTACTTCCTATCCGGTGAGCGACAAAAGATATTACAATAAAGTTTTTCATTGTGATCGGCATTTAATAATTTAAACCAAACACAAGTAACTCACACGCAGGCCTACACGTACACAGTACAATCAATCGTTAATCGTTTAGTAAAGAAAATTCTCATTGAAAAGAGGAACAAAACGTTTCACTTTTTGTCCTATTCTGTGAGTAAGCAGTGAAGGCCTTTCGAGTGCACTAAGTTTGAAGTTCAAAATGGCGGTACAGGTAAACTCGAGCCCATTTTGTATCACGTGAAGAACCTATATGGATGTTTACATCAAATTCGAACCCGCCTTTGCTATGCCACCACTTCCACACGTAGAACCTCTCATGCGACCTGCTTATCCGCTTCCATCTAAAATAGTGTGGGCATGGGGAAGGGGTCCGTCTAGTTCATAGTGTAGCCCGCTGTGTTAAGACATGTGGACAACTTCATCTGATCGATCACTTGAACCAGAGATGTACCATCTTCTGCAGAAACAGTGCTGCGAGATTTTCTGTGAGGCAATTGGCCAAATTTGCGGGCGTTCAATATGGTCGAAAAACGCCACGTTTAAGTTCCTCAATTCTTCAAAAACCGTGAATCTGTTTAATATGAAATAAACGTGCTTTTTATTGCCAACCACCTATTTCATTTATTCAATTATACTGTTAGTGAAAATGTTAGGGCATAACTGATGCTCTTTGCGCAATTTTCGAAGAATTGTGGAAAATATGCATTTTGAAGAAAAATTGAGAGTCAGTTGTAGAAACGCCCAAAATACTGTCTGGCTTTTATTGTAAAATGTTACATGTCATCATCATCCCCAAAACGCTAAAAACGGTGTTTTGGGCATTTAACACGCCAATGTCCACTCTTTCATATATATATAGATGCCCATGTTTTGCAGGGGAAATTAATGGGGCAATGCTCCCAACGTATTTAAAAATAGCTCTGTAGTTCTACATACAATCGTTGACTGCACGTTGGTTGACATTCATTCGAATAATAGCTCCGAGTCCGCTCTGGTTAGTCAATGATGACTTGTATACAGTGAGTTGTGTTCACTATTAAGGTCACACATAAGTGTGTGTCAATATGACCTTGAGGAATTGAAACTCAGTGCAGGCCGCTACTGTGGCTCTGTCCTGGAGGTGTACTCGACAGATGGAGGGGCTAGAAGAAAACTTAGAAGGGAGAATTTTACTGTCTGGGGTGAGATTATAGAGCCTTTACGATTTGGAGGTTGCAAAAATCCGGCTTATCTGATATTTGTCGTCTACAATTGAAATCATAGCTATGAGAGAAATAAGTGGGACACTAGTCAAAACTCTGGGGATATGCCCCCAAATTGCCCGAATGGCCCCGTTTTTCCCTGCTTGCCCAACCCTCGTTACTCAACTTTAGGAACACCGTAGGTCGTGGTAGGTTCTCATGTGACCTCAAGAGCTATTTGCTGCCCGCGACGTGCTTTAAAATGGCCCAAGGAAAATGCGAGGGTAAGTTAAAAAATTGAAGAAGAAAGAATAAGACTACTATCGAAGGTTACACGGTTTACCAGTTACCTGATTTTCATTGTCGACTCGATCGTTTGAAAGATGAGTCATTTCCTTTGCCTTACACATTATATCGCCTATGACATTTTGTCTTGCGCAAACAGTAGGGAGAAAAGTAACCACACTATAAATATACAGTAGCTTTACGTCACTAGAATTTCCGGTCCAATGTAGGCTATTCCAATTTTAACCAGTGTTTGTTCTCCCCTTCAGTTAACTTTGAACGTCTGAAGTGGAATCCCAATTAGTTAAAAGAGATTATATAAATTTATATCCCGCCCTTCCGTCTCCGATCTTCTTTCCGTGGCATGTAATTGACAAGGAGTAACTTCTGCGGTACTTCATATCAGCTCCCGTGATAAAAATGTAAAGAGTGAAGATGTGTACTGAAGACTTTCTGTAAAACTGGTGGCATGTTTTCAACAATCTATAGGTCGATATGAAGGTGCAAGAATCGTCCAAATTGAAATAATTATAATATATTTCCCAAATAGACTTATAAAAACGACGTATAACAGGAGAAATGGAGACGGTGATGTAAAACCTCTCAAAACAAAGTGGCAAACTCTCCGTCTTCGTAAAAACTCCCCACCCTAACGCCCGCTGCATATTCCATCGGCACGCAGAATATGATCAACTTCAAATTAAAATTTGTCTTTTTGTACAAAGATATCTCAGGCCTTTTTTAAGATTTGTATAATTATTGGTGAGAATCTTTTCGACGATAAACACATTCACAAATTTGCAAACAGTTATTTCACCAGGGCGCTTTCAGCACCACCCCCTCCCCCCGCCCCGCCTCCCAACTCCGTCCATCCCAATTTATGTGCATGGCTGTACATACGCGCTCAAACAGGTTGCCGTTGCCGTGGTAAGTGTGATCGTCTCTTGACTGCAGAAGACTGGTCGACTTGCGACAAACCTCCAGAATGTTCAAATGGGTATTTGCATGGGGCCGTCACGGTTAGGCTAGTGGGGTTCGGGACGGGGGATCACTACTTAGTTCAAGTTTTATCAGTCACAGACTGCCCCCAATCCGAACTGAGATAACATACATGAAGTACTTGCAAAGAACTTCTTTCAAGTCGCCGTGAACCTAGCCTGCGTAGCGCCTGTGTGGCTGCCCCCCCCCTCCCCCAGGCCCCTCCGATAAGCTGACCGAAAAAACTTCGTTGGCTCCGCGGGGTTACCGTGAACCTTGCAACTACTATTGTCTTTAGGTTTCGATGATAAAAGAAACCTACCCTACCGTATGCATTCATGGTGGCATGTGTGTATGTATTTGTGCGTGTGCTAGTATGTATGTTTGTGAAACTTAACTTGTCAACGCAATGTCTCAAGAAGAAAAACTGAGAGTTCGTATACCTGGTACATAGATGTCCCACATTGAAATGAGGTGGAGGTCAAAGGTTATCTGATGTCAGCGAAAGTCAAAGATATAGATATAGATATTGTACTTCTCATGCATCGTGTGTGAATGCTCTTTGATTAATATAGTCATATTGTGGTTAATTATTGTGACATTTTAGGCACTAATTTTGGCAAAAAGTCCACTGAAATGAACTTGAAGTCATCGAAACCCTGTGCATTTTTGCATTCTGGTTCAAAAAAAGCTATCCTCTTCCCATTTTTCGAAGGGGCAGGGTTTTGCAGACCTATAGTTTTACATTTTCACAAATATTCTTCGACAAATGGACTTCCGTAGTACGTACATGCCCTCATCACCCCTTTCTCTAGTCCACTGATGTAGTTTGTTGCTTTAAATTTTGGAGGGTCAGAGTACTTGTTTGATGGGGCAGAATTTTTGTTTCAAGCACTCTGACCCTCCCAAATGTAAAGCAAAATTTACAAACCTGGGCCCTCGGGAAAAGCAAGTGACGTTGCATCAAAGACATATGTCGAAGAAATATTAATATTTTGAATGCAGAACAAGTTGCATAATAGATTGTGTTTCTCTTTTAGGGCCCCCTCATTCCAAACGTCATCAATTAAACTTACTCAAGTCCTGTCATCCTCCGTAATTATTTCTCCTTATTAAAAGGCGACATGTAAGAATGACAAACCACGCTTAACTCCTACCTTCATGCGGTCATCTCCTTTTTGGCGTACTAAAGAACAGACAAAACCCATGTTTGGCGTACTGATGAAAATGGTTTTATTATCTTCGCTCGGTTAAGAAGAAACTTAACCCATGCTGGTTATCGCACCTATAGGTGTGTGAAGGGGTCTGGGGTGGCAGCCGCCTCCCCTTGGCAAAACATGTCAATTTAAGGGAAAGAAACTGTTAATTGTAGGTCACTACACTCTGAAAACACATGGGTCAAAAGGGAACTGAACCAGCATTTTGGGGTCAAATATTAATCCCATTTGGGTCAAATGAAGCCTTATTTGGGTCATTATTTTACCCAATCACTTTGGTTGGTTCTTTCCTGACCCAATTTTGGGTCAAATTGAACCAAGTGTTTTTACAATGAAGCACTTTTCTTAAAGATCGATATTCATGTCGTGATTTGTTTCCAGCGAGGGAAATTGTCAGGGTAAACACCGTCAACTTCTGTGAAATGTCTTTTCATTTGATATTTTCTATTGTTACAACGTTTGTTTTTTTTTGTTTTTATTTTTTTATTTATTTATTTATTTTTTTTTTTTGCCAAGTCTTCTTCACCTCCCAAAGCTATACTGTAATGAGTTTTAATGGCTCAAGACTACGTTCTGCTGGGTACACTACCAGGCCCGTGACCAAGTAAGCGAAGGGGGCAGCCGCCTTCCCCTTGAGCATATTTTGTACTTTTTTGATGATTTTTTATGATAACGCTAGTAACTAAAAACAGAAAATGTTTAGATGCAACTTACAAGGCCTGGGAAGTGCCATTTGCAGCCATCTGGGAGGCATTTTCGGCCAAAATTTTCTTTTTTAGCTTCGCGCTAAACTACCGGTATGGTGGCGCTACGCTTAGATAATTTGTCTACAGGCTTCGCCACCCCCCCCCCTCCTTGGCAAATTCCTGGCTACGATCCTGTACACTACTGTCTTTAACTTTAATGCTACAACTATAATGTGAGCTGTCTATACAATAGACTACACTATATCTCAGCAGGGAGCTGCCATTGTCAATGGCAGCTCCCTGATCTCAGTTTCATTGAACTCATCAAGTCATCACTGAAGTCATCCAGTAGACCAGTCAAGTTTTCTTAAATATTTGAAGCTATCATATTGTTTGTATCACGTCAATCAAAGTTCAGTTATCAACTGTGAATACCTCTTAAACCTCCAACTGTGAAGGACTTCCTAAATATGTCTGGATGATTCAACACCCCCCCCCCTCCCCCCTCGAAAATTGGAAAGACAGTGTTAAAGTATATTTTGTGTTTCATGCAATTTAAAAACTAAGAAACACTAAAAAAGACAGAGAACCGTCACTTGCCAATGGCACGTTCCTCATTACGCAAAAAATAATAAAATAATAAATACGCAAAAAAATAATAAAATAATAAAAACAATAATAAAGATAATAAAAACAATAGTAACACCTAAAAAAGTAACATTCGTCGCTATGACAAGGTTTTGCCTATTCGTACTTAGGCCAAAGACGGGGCGATGTAAAACACAGGAATGAGCAAAATGACGGATTTCTTTGTCGTAAAGATGTAGGAAATTGGAACTTTTTTCTTGTTAGTCAAACCTAAAACAGGAATTAATGTGATAGCATCGTGCCTTTTAACCGAACTTCGGGAACTTTTTATACGTCATGTTTTCGTAGTTTTGACGTATCTTTCGTGTGACAGGAAGGTACTAGTGGCCGATAGCCTTTCACTCAGGGGAGTATCCAGGAATTTTCAAAAGAGGGGTGCAAGGTTTGATGGAACGCTGTCCTGGGATAGGGGTATAAGGGGAGGGGGTGTGCCCCTCCCTTTTGGAAAAATTTTTGCTTTTGGAAGAAGGCTGAGATGCAAAAGGTGCTAATATTTGACACATTTTGAAGCATTTTCTTTTTTGCCTCAATTTGTTTTCACGCATGGCGTCCAATAGGGGAGGCGCGAGCCTGTTGCGCCCCGCCTGGATCCGCCACTGTTTCACTCATGACTGCTTAAAAGCATGACAAATTTAAATTTTTCATCAATTTACTCGTTGAATAAAACTTTTTCCACTCAAGATGAAAAGTTAATTACCAAAATATTATTCCAAGCCACAGGGATGTTATCATGCCGTTGACAGATGCCTTGGGAAAGCTTTGCAACGCCAAGAAGTCTGAAGAACATTCCGTCAGCCAGGTTTCTACACCATTTTCCTAAAGAAGATCTGATGTAACACACTTAAAAGGAGGCCACCATTTATAAGCAGTTTAAATAATAATTATTGTAAAGATGGGTCTCTAGTGCCGTTGTCGGTTTTATTTAAGTATCCCTCCGTCCTTCCTCGCCACATTTGAACAACGCACAATGAAAACTAGCTTAACAGTCCATAACATTGCGTAAATCCCCCACTTTCACCAGTTTCGTCTGAAAGACATTTAACGAGTTAGATTGCAAAGAAAAGAATTGCACCGTGAAGGACAGTTAGTCGATTCGAATTAATGCACGCATTCGTTGTCGACAATGCGTTAGGATATAGACCCTTAAAAGAACAATTGAACTCCCGTTGCTTTTACTTCCGCATATAACGGAGGACGGCCCGTTAAAAGTGATAGGTTGTTTTGCTTACACAGTAAATTTGGCTAATGAGCCCAAAACTTATTCTGGGGCTGGCCAAACTCACAATGGACCCTTAGAAATCGTCTCTCTAACATTTTCTCGTTATCACAATTTGTAATTGAATGGTGATCTCTTTTATATGGGAACAGTTGCAAGACTTGATTATAGGTGAGGTGTTATTTTGGTGCCCCCGCTCCTAGCCATTCTTTTTCGCGATAAATCGTCTGTCCATTCAAATGTGAATTTAATCTTCGACAACAAACACTTTAGCTGTAATGATATACGTAAATAGGCAATCATTAGCAGGGGATTAGGGACTTCAATCAGAGACTGAACGGGAGAATTTGGTACCCATAGAAGAGAGGTCGTTAGATCCTTATTGAATGGCCAATTACCGTAACTGGGCCAGCACAAACCACAGATAGCAAGATCATAGAGAGAGGGGAAAACACGAAGATACCTACTGGCCGTCAATAACATTTATAGCAAATAATCTAACACAGGCCCTACGTATTACCCAAACAAGCCTGTGTAACACGAAAGCAGTACCATAGCCCACAGTATCCCAGTATTACTAAAAACAGGTACTCCACCCTCTCACACCGTCTCGACTGTCAGTCCAACATCTTATAGCCACGCTACCTTTTTTTAAATAACCGCAAAAAGGCAATCATCCAATATCTTCCAAAATATACATTTCACTGAAATTAAGGCTCACCTACGATTTTCTCACATAGGCTACTTTAAAATGATCCCGCAGGCTTTGGGGTACAACTACGTACTACGTGGGCATGTGACCGGGACCCCCCCCCCCCACATTCGGAGTTGCCCGGGGTGGGAATTGTCCAGGTGGGAATCGTCCCGGGGTTTTCCAGTAAACACATGAGCACAAATACAAGCTGTTCTTCGCCAAAACTGCCAAAACTTCGCAAAAACAGATGTGGCGAAGGGTTCTAAGGGCCTTATTGAATGTTAGAGATGCAATTTGAAGATATACATATTGTGCGGGTTTTAAAATGAATTCATTTCCAATGAATTTTATTTGTTGGCTGTCCAATGAGCCGAATATTCATAAGCCTGAGGGTATAAGGAGGGATTATGGGCTACACGCCCCCTCCCACCCACTTTGGAAACAAATAGTTATTTTCGGGCTACTTTCGGGCAAACATGTACGCTTGTGCAGATTATGTACAATTCTGTGAGGGCGGTTTTCGCGGGGGTGGGGTGGGGGGACATGATGCCCCAATAATTTGAGTGGGGAGGGACCAACTTTGCGCCCCCACTATTTGGTCACCTTGCATAATATTTGATGACGTTGACATAGTGAGTGTGAGATATATAGTCCCTTCCAATTATTTGGTTGAGAGGGACGGGGCATCTATGACATTTTGGCAAAAATCGTAATCTTTGCTGATATTTTTGTGAATATTAAACTTTCCGATAACTCAAAAGTCATGTATTACGACTCTTTCGCGTGCAGACTCATCAAAGGGCATGTTCGGTGAAAAACATTTGTAGGCACACGGGTACTCTCCCTCTATAATTTGGTTTGGAACGTAATCCCGGTACGTTTGTTAAATCGTTCCCTAGAAGTGGTCAACTGTAATGATATTTGCTAAAATTGGTCGTGTATGTGCTACTTCCAATAATTTGGTTAGGGAGACGAAGTACCTTAAGCATTTTGGCAAAACCTGCAATATCTGCTATTATTTTGTGAAGGCTTATAAGGCATGATCCATAGTATTTTGGTTGAGGGGGACCCTTTCATCTCACTCAATTTTTCCTCAGCGACCATAATATTAAGCTCTGTTGATCATGAAAGGCCAATTCTTCGGCGCGCATGTATAGATAGTTCTCAGTGACGTCACAGCTAGGGGTTAGCAACCGCCATGTCTGAGGGCAAGCCTGTACACACATGCCGGGGTTACCCTCAGACATGGCTGAAGTAATACACGTGAAAAGCTCCTATGACGTCACGTGAGAACTATCTATTGCCGCATTCATGATTGGTGAGTACTGAGACAGTCTTTGACGCACACAAGCAAATATTATATTCAACCACACATTGAAGACCTTCGAATTAACGCACTTCATTGGAATATACCCATGCAACCCTGCGAGTTGCCCGAGCGCTCTAATACAGTATAATCCGTAGGCACCAACCGGAATCTTGTAAAAGATTCGACTAAATTTGATTCAAAGTTTACTAGATTTGGTTAAAGGAAAATCAACTCGTGTCATCTTTAGCAAAATTTAGTGAAATATTTGACAAGATTTCGGTTCGTGCCCCTATTGATAACGTTCTTTTCAACTTTAAATGATACGTATTTATTTGAATGTGTCTCTTGCAAAACAGTTTCTTAATTTAATTTAAACTTTTGCGTAGATATTGTGATATTTATTAATACTTTTCCCTTACAATTCCTGTTACTGATACAAATTTATTCCCCGTTGCATTTTTCTAAAGGTTCTTTTACGCAGCTATGATCAGTGGGTGTCTGATGGGGGTGGTTACATGGCCATAAGGGTGTGAAAATGGAAGTTATGATATTTAAATTACTTTTCATAGACCCCGTTATATTATCCGTTTCATATTGTTTCTTCATTTCAACGCTAGATAAAACTTAAAAAGTCATTTATTGCCATAACAGTTATAAAATCGCAACTCTTGTAACTGCATAAATGACAGCAAATCCACAATAAGATAGTCAAGGGAGAACTAAATTTTGGAGTCCACCTCCATATTCCCCAACCAAACTGGATTCTGGGTGACTTTGATCAGGAAGTTGCCGCAACTGAATCTCTTCTTCGATAGTGTATTTTTCAGCACACTGTGCGACCAATCGGTGATGCCTATAACAGCATTGTTGAGAAAACGTAAAGAATCAATGTTCCGAAAGTTAAGTTTAAGGTCCATGGTGCCCTCTGTTCATTAACTATCGCCATTCAGCACACTTTGTTCTCTACAGTAGTGACCAGTTTTTATTCTAATCCTTTTTCCAAAACAGGTGAAACTTCTCTTTCCATGCACCTTGCGCCACTGAACTAAATTCAAATGTTGACCAACTTTTAAAACGGGCCTCTGGGGTCTTCACCCTAACCAGGCATGGCTTAGTGTATCGCACCATGGGCGTATAATTTTTCAAATCCGGTAATCTCGCAGACTGTTGTATTACAAACAAAAATTCTGTTCAAAGGATGATTTTTCTATGCGCTTGGCGCTCACGTTTAGCCATCTCTGGTCATTGTCAAGAACCTTCTTGTTATCCCCGGTCTTTTATCTCCCTGTCAACCACTCAAATCAAACGGCTATTGGATGATTATACTGCTTAGTAAAAGTTTAGTTGCAATTGACTTCTGAAAGCATACCAGTATTGCTATTTGCGACTAGGAAAAGGGAAAAAAGTGCTTCTTCGGCGCCGTTAATGAGCACATTTCGTTGCCACCGTAACATAAACATGTCTACATTCTCATATACGTTTACGTATACATACAGGTGTATATACGTCTACATATACCTATGCGTATACGTATACATGTAGGTATATATATATACATATATATATATAGGCGATGATAAATAGTGTAGTACAATATATATATATATATATATATATATATATATATATATATAGAGAGAGAGCAGACGAGCAGAAGGCCCTTCTGTCCCTCAAGAAGAACAAGAATTTGATTATTAAGCCTGCTGACAAGGGCGGTGCCACTGTTGTTTGGCGTCGAGATCTTTATGTTTCTGAAGCTGAGAAACAACTCTCAGACCAAACAGCATACACCGAACTGCCGATGGACCCCACTTCTGAAATCCAAACCTTGGTCAAGAAAACCTTAGCTGCCCTTGTAAGTCAAAAACATCTTCCTGAATCGGCTAAAGCCCTTCTGCACCCTTGCCCACAAATCTCCAATTTCTATTTACTGCCCAAAATTCACAAGGCCAATAATCCTGGTCGTCCCATTGTGTCTTCCCACAGCTGCCCCACGGTTCTGATTTCACAGTACGTGGATTCTGTACTTTCCCCATTAGTTTCAACCCTACCTTCGTTTATCCAGGATACTCCTCACTTCCTTAGGCTAATTCAAAATTTTGAGTTTCCTGAGAATCCCAGTGAACGTACTTTATTCACCATGGATGTCAGCAGCCTCTATACTTCAATCCCCCATCACGCTGCTTTAGCAGCCATACGCCATTACCTTGATCAACGCCAGGACCCTAACATCCCCACCACCACCTTTCTTCGCTTGACAGAACTAGTCCTCACACAAAATTGCTTTCAGTTCAATGGTCGTTTTTTTCCGCCAAATTAAAGGAGTAGCTATGGGCACTAAACTGGACCCTTCTGTGGCCTGTTTCACGATGGGCCACTTTGAGGAGCAGATGTTCTCTCGATACACCGGGATCAAGCCCATACTTTATAAAAGGTACGTTGACGATATTGTTGGGGTCGCAGTGGGTCCTCGAAACGATTTGGAAAAGTTCATTAACTATGCTTAAACAATTTGCCCGTTTTTGAAATTCACTCACTGTATTTCCAACTCCTCAGTAGTGTTTTTAGACACGGAACTATCCATCTTCGACCGTAAAATCAAGTCCAATCTCCACTTTAAAGGCAATAGGCAGTCGCCCCAAAATTTTCTTTGAAAAATCAGCAAACTCTTGCAAATCTCCTCTTATTGCATTACAAGCACCTCTGAATATGTTTTGAACATAATTATTACAAACAATAGGTAAAGCAAGGAGAAATTCTCCTTGGATTTTACAATTCACCAACAAAAATATTGTCACATGATCAAAATAGGCCAATCATGAACAAGGGTGACAGGATACACTCACTCTTATTGGGGTGACTGCCCACTGCCTTTAAGCCCACTGACTCTCACAACTACCTCATGTACCCTTCCAACCACCCCAGATCTTGTACCAATTCCATTCCTTTCTCACAACTTTTACGGGCCAGACGGATTTGTTCCGACGACCAGGATTTCGCTAAAGTTTCCAAGCAGATTATTTCTTTCTTTGAACAACGCCAGTATCCACAAAGAGTGCTCTCAAATGCCCTGAAACGCATACAAGGAATTGATAGAGCCTCTGCCCTTGCCCCCAAAACTGACCATACACCCACCAGACGTATCCCGTTGGTCCTATCCTTTCACCCATCTGTAACTCCCATTTTACGTGCCATTTACAGGAATGTAGAGACCCTCCGTCATGACCCATCCACCCGTGACCATTTCCCTGAACCCCCCATCACAGCATTCAGAATTGAAAAGAACATATCTAAGCACTTGGTCCGTGCCTCTCAACCTCAAGCAGTAGTGCCTAACACCCCGGGAACTTTTCCTTGCAACCGTGGGAGATGCAATACTTGCCCTGTGGTCAGTTATGACAAAACCTTTCCATTGTAGGTCTCAACAACAACCGGTTTAACGTTCATCAGCATTTTACCTGTACTTCAGCCAATGTTGTTTACGTTCTCGTATGTAAACGCTGTAATATACTGTACGTGGGAGAAACAAAACGTCGTCTTGCTGACCGAGTCACCGAGCACCTGAGGTCAATCAAACAGAACCTCCCAGGGTTCCCGGTAGCCACACACTTCAATCCCCAGTCAACATGCTCGATCCGTGACTTGATGGTTTCGGCGGCCATCTCGTGTCGAGGTTCCGATCATGACCGCCTAGCTGCCGAAAACCGCCTAATCATGAAACTTGGAACCCTGTCCCACATGGTCTGAACGTTAGACTTGAACTGTTGTAACGCAGCAATTCCTGCATTGTTTTGACTTGTGGTAACCACTTAACACTGTCTGTTTTCCTAGCCGAGGTTTACCGTGCCCAATTTTATTGTGTATTTTTTAAATTGTACGTTTGCCGTGTCAACGATCAGTTGCATTTTTGCCACCTGATGAAGGGTTTAAACCCGAAACGTCGTGGAATTTTTCACAAACTTTTAGCACTATTTACTACTTCATTTTTACCTATATATATATATATATATATATATATATATATATATATATATATATATATTTATATATATATATATATATATATATATATATGTATATATATATATGTGTATATGTGTACATATACATATAGAACATTTTGAGGTTTTCGACCCATTCCTCCCCTCACCCACCCATGTCCAACACAAATCATCGCCCTTGCAATTCTGCCTATAGAGAATTAAATATTTGTACAAAATAACTAGTTAAACTTTCTTCTGGACATCTTTACTTCACTTTATACTGATCAAAATCCTGCGAGTACAAATGTGATCCTTTACTCTATCATACTCAGCAGTTGTTATAATAAAATCATGAAAATATTTGACAGAGGGAGCAAACAGAATTTTACTTCCTTGCAAAGTTAGGAGGTATTTCAGTCTTTACATTTTCTTAGGGAACAAGCCTGCAGCCAAGGGGACCAGGGGAAGAGCCCCCTAGAAAAATCCCCCAAAGATCAGAATTAGCGTTGCCTTCATGCATTTAATCTCATACCTAACAAAAACATATTTCGGCCCCTGGAAGATATCTCTCCCCCATCAGTCCCTTGTCTGGCTACGAGCCTGCTAGGGGATAAATTTCCCACCCTTCGCCACCCTTACTCGCTTCCTACGGCCTTGGCAGCTAAGATCATAACAACGTCAAACATCATTTTGGTTCAAAAGAGACCCAGTACACGATGTACCCCTCGAATGAGGATAGTTCTTACGTCATGGCGCCTTATGTCGAACCTGTTCGAAGTTCAGCTTCTCTCATTGCCAACGTAGCAGGCTGTACGGCATATTCCTTGTTCAGCCATGTGGTTTGGGAAGTTGAGGAGCTGAGCAAACAGAGTCCGCTCCGCTGGGTACTTCTCTCATAGAGTTGTCAACGAGTGGAATAGTCTGTCTGCAGAGTCCACATCAGTGCACTGTTTTAAGGTTAACATTGTCAAGTTCTCCCATGACTGTGGTAGAATCTAATTGTACTGGGCTGGTTTGGTGTTGTTTGGTTGTTTGTTTTCAGTTAAGGGTTTGTGGACTTCAGGGCATCTTATGGGGCCTAAGCCTTCCTTTGCCCTTTAACGAGTTATGTTATGTTATGTTGCTAGCCTCACCTTTGGAAGGAAAGAGAGTTTAGACTTGTTTTGAGGGTCAGAATCAATGTTTAAAGCATGGGTCCACCATTGGGTTACGTTACATTGAAACCAGATTTGAATAGGGGGAATAATCGCAAGTTGAGGACATTGCCTCGAATCCCACTCTGTAATGCCCTTGGTTAACATACCCGATTTATCCTAGAAAAAGCTATCTCACGTCCGCTTTCAAAGAACCGCTCACACATCCAAAAGGATATTTGGCCCCCTGGAAGCCATTTCGCCTCCCCCTTCAGTACCTTGTCTGGATATGGGCATGGGTCTAAGGTAAAAATGTAACCGACGGCTAAGAATGGACCCTGCTCAGCAGTTGTAATTTTCTCACATATTATTAGCTTCGACTTGATAACCTTACGTCACCTTAATTTATGGATACATCTTGCAACTAGCTTTGCAGCCTGGAAAAAACAGTCAATTCCAAGACCATTTGTTTGGTGCGCAGACTCCGCGACGTCATAAGAAACTGAGTATGACGAACTTAGGTGTACGGGATATCTTTCTGGGGGGATGAGAAGTTTTTAGCCGAGAAAGACCTGTGATACTCGAGACTATGGCCCGATTTCCTTTCTTTATATCTGTCGAAAAAATAGGATTTCCTGGGAGCTGCAACCCTGCCCAATGGTTTGCACGCATATGAGGACAAACGGTGACGAATGAGGTCTTATTGCCCTGGGGAAAATTACATCATGTCCACAACCTAACATTTTCCAGAACTGAATTCTGAACTACTTCAGTTACGAATCGCGAAGCCATAGGTGGGAGTCACCCATGGTTCACTTAAAGGTCTAGGAAAAATTGGTGGTGAGATGATCTGCCAGTGTATGGAGTAATGTGAGGCATTCTCCCATGATTTTAATCCTGTTTTCATTATTTTAAGTCTAGTTTAAGTTCATTAAATTATACTGCAAGCTGTGGAGTAAAACATGTGCCCAATATTTTTGTTAGGGTTCTGGAACAGAGTGGGAAGACAATCCCCTCCACTTTCACAAGTGGGATAATCCCCCGGCCCCCGGGCCATCTGTTGACGCCAATGCACAAGAGATGATCGTGCTTAGCTTTCCCTAGGTTTGAGGGTCGAAATAATTTTTAGGGGGCACGTATGTTACGAAAATGTTATGTTAGTTTTGATAAATCTTCCAGAAGGTGAAAAATTAGGGGACGCAGTCCTTCCCTTCGTATAGCCCATAACCATTCTGTTCCCCTTTCAAATATATTAATCCCTACATGACGCACACAGTGACACCCGAAAATTGGAGTGTTTTTGTACTTTTTCATGATCACCGAATTTCAAACACAAATAGCCCTTTGAAGGAGACACCCCTCCCTTCGTCCCTTCCTCCCAACCCATCTCTCATGAAAAGTTCACATCCTGCATCTGCACAACTGTCATATGAAACACTCCATCTACCGATATCATGGCTTTAGGTGACACTTATCGCGGCACGGAAAACTAGTGTTTGCCTTTCTCCTAATAATACGAAGAGGTTTAATCTGCTGGCTGAGGGGAGTGGACAAGTATTGCGTCCTGTTTGGGTTTCGCAACAAAGAAACTAAGGCTAATTTGAGCAAAGAGTACAATACACCGATTTAAGACGTGAGAAACCCTTGCTAAGGCTTATCAAATATTTACACTAATGAGTGTATAGACCTTCAAGGCGAAGGGAAGCAGATTTTATACACAGTAAACGGTACGTTCGTTCGCTGACCATGTGTAGTTAATCTGTGGTGAAGTTGATTTATCGTTACTGTTCGATAAGGGAGGAGGAACCGGACTTTTTGCAAGGATACTTTTGGGAAATACTTTACATTAAAAATAATGAGGTGAGTCAAGTGTTTTAATTCTATACATCCAAGTGTCTCGTAAAGAGCTTCATTATAGTCGTATATAGAGGTACAGTTCTTTTGACCAATTCTGTAAGCCAGGGTACGGCAAACTAAACCCCCTACTCTTAAGGCTTGGTTATTCAGATCCCCGTAAATGATACTTTACTTTTGTCGTATAGGGCCTACTTACTCATTTCCCACTTGGTAATCAAATGTTGCGATCACGTGCGCCTACACAATAAGGTGATTTTTGTTGATCATTTACTCCTTTGAACGAGATACAAGAAAACACTCATTTTTGGGAAAATAAAAACTAAAAAGAGGAAAGTTAATTAGAAAAACGATTCAACCAAGGTGGGATTCTAGAAATATCTTAATCACTTTGTAAAAAAATGTTAAGTCCAATGTAGTGCATGCGGCGTGTGTTCGCAATGTCAAACAGTTCGACGTTTGGTTAAGTGAAATACAGTGGAAAACCGCTTAGTTCTCTGTGAATGTGAAGCATGGGCGTCCGGAAGGGGGGAAAGTGGGGACCCCCCCCCCCGAAAATCAAAAACTTGCAAAAACTTGAAGAAAAAGTAACATCAACCTTTTTTTATGATATCGCTAGGAAATTTCCATGCAGAACGTGAGCTTTCAAAATAGAAAATGATTAGATGCAACTCACAAGGCATGAGAAGTGCCATTTTCAGTGATCTGGGAGGCATTTTGGCCAAAATTTTCTTGGCGCTTCGCGCCAAACTATGGTAGCGCAACGCTTATATAGTTTGCCTACAGGTTTCGCCCCCAGGCAAATTCCTGGCTACACCACCTGTAAAAGACGACAACAATTAGCAATTAAGCTCTTTTCTGGGAGTAAAAATTTCCCCTGATTTGATCAAATGAAAGTTTTGCCCTCCCTCCCTAAAATTTCTTTTCTGCGGACGCCCATGATGTGAAGTTGGGTTAAATAGAGGGAATAAGCAGTCGCCCAAATTTCTTCTGAAACATCAGCTAAATCTTCAAATCTTATTTCACTTTCAAGTATCTTTAATGATGTTTCCAAGCATAAAAATTGAATATTTAAGGTAAAATAAGGAATTATTCTGCATGAATTTAAACAGTTCGATAACAAAAAAAATTTGTAACATGAATAAAAAAGCCACTTATGAAATAAGATACCCCGGTACACTAGAAAAAGGTAATTCAAATTGGGGTGACTACATTTTCCCTGTAAGGAATGACTAAATTACCTATCCAGTGGAGCTACATGATCTAGACTTGTAGTAAGCTGGTAAGGGCTCGAACTAACGTTTTGGCATATTTGCCTGTACCCATCAAATTCATGAGAAGGAATTTGTACTCGTATACTCGCACGGTACTCACATGTTTTGAAAGTAATTAAAGCGTTGGTCTCATGCAAAACTTTGTACTCATGAAGCAAGACGTATACTGGTTTGTACTCGCACTGACAACCTGTACACCTGTACTCGTATTCATGATATAGTATCCACACTACAAGTGTGAAGTTTAAAGCATATACAGTACTTGTACTCGTAGGAACGGATTGGTCCCAGTACTCGTATTTAGGGATTTTGAAAGGTAGGCATTGGTCTAAAGCCAAATCTTTTACTGATATACTAATACTCATACTCATAAAAAGAATGTACTAGTACTCGCAACCAGAGACAATACAGCTGTACTAGTACTAATTACATTGCATGGACTCACACTGCAAGTGCAACATCCACGAATATTTTCGACGTCTGCTTAAGTCATGTAAGTAGGTAGTATAGTACTTACATGCTTAGCATACATTTAGATGACTATTCAAGAAATGACTAATTTTAGGGCAGTAACGCCCAGGTCTGGCCTCGGGCTCAATTTCGGACTTAAATCAGTTTTTCATTGAAATCGGAATTGGCCCGGAATGGGGGTCCCGAAATCGGAATTGGCCCGGGTGGGTTGCAGGTGTACTCCGACCATTATCGTGACCACTGTCAGTGCATTGAAAGGAAAGGGGGCGGGGGTATTGAGGGAATAGATTCCCTAGGGCCCACTGAGACACCAAGAGGTCATTTTCTACTGACCTGTCATAAAAACTGGGTACCAGACAGTAAGCGAAAAGAAAAAATTCTTCTTATTCAATCGAGTTCAGTACTTTTATGAAATGAACCTAACCTACAGTACCTGGAAAGACTAACATGTACGGACTGTGCATAGTAACACAGGGCTGTAATCAAGTCGACTAAACCGAGACTGAGGCAATTCTGATTCGTTGGGACCCACTCCGAGACATTTCCAGTTGCCCATATTTCAGACCAATTTACAGTCCAACCATTTGACAATGTAGTGTATTATAAACATGGATTCACAACCTGTATGCAAATCTTAAGGTTGTTCATTACAAGGAGCCGATTTCATAGTCTTGTCCATGCCCATCCAGCAATATAGTTGACTGTGTGTGTACATAGTTTGTTTACAAGTCTGCGAACCGATAACAATTGAGCCGTAAGACGCATTCATATAAGATTAATTTTTGTGGATTCGGCTGGGACCGGGTCTGAGTCCACTTTTAGTCCATTCTGGTATAATTCGAATCTGGGACTTTTCGGGCCAATTGTAAGTCCAGCAGAAAAGGACTTGATTGCAGAATTGAATCCGTGTCCTGGCTTGAGTTTTGCCCCCGGGTGTCAATAACGGGCATTTTCTCTACATTGCTTCTTTTGGAAAGGGGCGCATTTCGCCACTCTTATTCCTTGACGACGCCTGTTGGTGTGTTATGTATGGATGCTAAAAATATCTGAATATAAGTGACCATTAAATTCTTTTTAAATATTGTGATCGTATAGGTGGTGATGCGTTGGGGGTGGAGAGAAACGGGTACATGCCATGGGTAAAGGTATTACTTTCCTTCGACTTTGCACCCACTGCCCTCAGTCAGCTATCAGAAAGGCATGATCGGTGTCAAATATCCCCTTCCCATCTCTCGTGGGTAAAGAGAAAATTTTGTCGCAGTGCGGACAAATCTCTGTGCAGCGGTGGATAACAAACACAACTTATGTGACGTTCGAACTGCATTGACTGCGCAAATAACTTTTTATCAAACCCAACCATTACATTGTCGTCTTTAAGCGGGGTAGATCATGTTACAAACGCCATCGCCCAGAGCCGTTGGAAGTGCAAGGTCCTCTAAATCTCTGTAGAACATGTATGAATCAGTCAATTATGTTTTCCAGGTCACTGTTTCACCTGAACTGTACAGCCATATAAGTAAAACTATATGGGACTTAGGTTTTCACTGAAGTGGAGGTCAGCGGGCCATTTGCGGCCCTCGAAGTCAATTAATGCGGCCGACAGAAGATTCAAGGAGCTAGAAAAAATTTTTACGTACAGTTTTTAGTGCAATCTTTATCTAAATCATTTGAAAGCCACATTTTCACCCTTATTGCCATAGGCAAACTGGCAATTCACACATCGACGCAAAAGTCTAGTTACAACTTTGTGCCTAAAGTGAGATTAGTCCCAATCTAGAGTGTTTGGGATCCCAATTTTTCTCATGTACTGATGATCCACGCACGGAGTTGTAATGACAAATTTGTGCAACTTCCTACACTCTATGTATGTATGTATGTATATGTATGTGTATATATATATATATATATATATATATATATATATATATATATATATATATATATATATATATATATATATATATATATATATATATATATATAGGGTCGAAATACTGCGGAGCACTAGAGTAGTATGTAGGTCGATAAAGGTTGTAAAAAGTGCTTAAAGTTTGCGGAAAATTCCACGACGTTTCGAGTATAGACTCTTCATCAGGTGGCAAAGAAATGCAACTGAATAACAAAGAAGTAGAAATAGAGAAGAAACACATTGAAGAAAGGCACGAACAAACCGGTCGCACAGAACGAACACGGTGTAAAAAAGCGAAAGAAGGCTGAAAGAAACTGGTAAAAAGTAATGAAAAGGGGAACAGGTCCATTAGAATGGACCTTTTTTAACCTGTTCCCCTTTTCATTACTTTTTACCAGTTTTTTCAGCCTTCTTTCGCTTTTTTACACCGTGTTCGTTCTGTGCGACCGGTTTGTTCGTGCCTTTCTTCAATGTGTTTCTTCTCTATTTCTACTTCTTTGTTATTCAGTTGCATTTCTTTGCCACCTGATGAAGAGTCTATACTCGAAACGTCGTGGAATTTTCCGCAAACTTTAAGCACTTTTTACAACCTTTATCGACCTATATATATATATATATATATATATATATATATATATATATATATATATATATATATATATATATATAGGATACCAGGGTATACTAATTCAAATCCGGGAGACTGCATTCCCCCTTTAAGTAACTTCAGTTTTGATCTCAAATGAAGTGAATGAAACATCACACACACAGAAACAGTTACTGAACACGAACCGCCATGGTTATACTTTTCTGTTGTTTTACGTACTCTCCTATTTTTGCTTCCCCGAAGGAAAGGAAAGCTTACGTGTCACTCTATGATCGTCGCGAATGGTGGTACAGTATAAAACCACGTAAATTGACCCAGATTTGGTTTCAAGTGACTCAAATTTGTGGATTATTCGTCTACTCCAACATGTGAGTTTAGTTAGCCCCTTTCTGACCCTTTTGGAGTCAAACAGACCCAGGTGACTTAACCAAATAGAGAATGTGCTAGCTTCATAATGAGGATGTGCACTGTCGTCAATCTGATTAGTTAAGCACCACCGTTCACGATGACAAGCATTTAGCACCAATGTAAGTTGGTTTACCGAAGTGATTTCACGGTGTCAGATCATACAGTGGTTAGAGTTATATCCCGGTGTAAAAGGTTACGTCGTATACAAATCCATTTCACGGTGTCAATAATCGAACAGTTCATAAACTCGATGCCACTTTACCACTAAGACGTCACTAGTCTTGGTTTGGTGTTTTTCACTCTTGGTGTTTTGTGAGATATCACTTTCATCCATGGTTTAATACACAATGCATACATCGCACTTTTCATTCAGTGGAGGAATAGATACAGTAGCGTAACTGAAGGGGGAAGGGGCGGTCGCCTCCCCCAGCCCACTTGTCGTCCTGGGATGGTCTGTCGGTACATTTGCTGATCTTATCGGTACAGCCGTTATAGTTATTTGACTGAATGGCGTCGCTGTATACGCATTGTTTTCAGTCAGCATGGTCAGGATGGTCCAGGGCTGTCAACTCCCACACATTCAGCGTCAGAGTCACGCATTTCGGCGCAATCTCGCGCTCTCATGATGAAGCATCGGTTTCTCACGCAATGGCTCAGTATATGGTGACAAAATTCCACTCATAACGCAAACGGTGTGTCGGGTGTCGGTAAAACGCCAGCTATCACGCTACCTGAGTTCCTTCAACTGATCATAGTCTGAAGTAAGCTGACAGTAGCACAGTTGTACAGTATAATCATGGAGCTACCACCTCGAAGGTGGTAGCTCCATGGTATAATTAATCTTGTCATCACCGAGCTAGCTCCTTTCAACCCAATTGTGAAGAATTATGTCTGAGTCCACCGGATATATTTGCATTCGATTTGGGGCTGTCAGCAATACATACCCCGACGGAAATGTGAGATCATGTCGGATCTACCTATATCACTGGTAGGCCTCATAAATTTTTCTTAGGCCTATTTATAATGTGAACAAAATGTCTCCTTTCAAATTTCCAGGAACATGAGACATCTGAAAACTGGAGATTGTGGGCATGCAGTACCGAGGCACGGGAAGTGGCATTTCCTGCAATCTAGGGGTACTTTTGGCAAAACGTTCCCCTGGCGGGACGCTCTGCGCGAACTGATGGTCGCGCTCCGCTTCACTAGTCTCTTAGCAAATCTCACTCTCACCAGTCACTAAAAGTTGACAGCCCCGGGATACAGTTTAAGTTATTGTCAAATTCAGTATCAAGGGTATGATTATTTGACTGGCATGCGTGACTGTAAACGGATTGTTTTCAATCAGGAAACAGTTTTATTATGTTTCTCAAGTTATACTTCTTCATATGGAAGCGTTATTGGTATTTTGTAGTTTTATGCACTACGAAGGTATGGGAAAATAATGCAAGATTTGGGTGGATGGAGGGGGGTCACGGGTGCCGGGATGACTTGTTAAGTGATAAACCTTTGACAAAGTGTCGGTACATTGACTATATACTGTCGGTACATTTACCTCATTTTCATCCCTGCCCCCACTTCTATAGCCCCAGTTAAATTTCTGAATAGATATGCACTCCTATGAGCTTCCAACGAAGTTTATTTTTTGGTAAACATTTCTATCTACAATTTTGATTTGTCTTTATTCCAGTTACTCAATTCAGATTTAACCAGATAGATGGTATAATCTTTAGTTATTTACCCCACAAAACATCCCATCACTTCAAGCATACTCTTTTGAAACTGGTCTGAAAGAAACCTCTTCCCGACCTTCGATATCGCACTAATTTGTGAGTAGACAGGGACTTTGCGAACCATCGGACGTTTATACAGTATACATAACTAGCAAAAGACCTCGTCGGTTGATGACACATTGCTTTATCTTAAAACAGAATTCATTTCGAATCTCAAAATTAAGGAAATAAAATCAGGGAAGTACGTTATTATTTTTTTCACCTGTAAGACACAACAGACTTAGGGTACTCTTCAGACAGACGTGAATATAGTAAATTATTTTCTACTACTCAAATGCTATCACCTTAAAGCCTGTCTGTACTTAAAGGTTCGAAAAACATGCTAGCCTTTTCAAATGCTTCACTGAACTCCACTCTTCCGTTTACATAAAGTCGATGACATTTTCCAAGTGACGTAAACAGACACAGATTTGCCTTCGGGGCGTTCCAAGGAATGGGTTTGAAGTTTTTCTTTCTAGCTTTGGCTCGTCCTCATTAAGTGACATATGCTTCTACATTTAATTAATATGTTCTATTTATGTGGTCTGTCAGCATTGCGTAATTCCATTTTTTTTTTTTTTTTTTGCCTTAGCGAACCTGTTACATGAATGTTGGCGTCACAAACAGGCGGCTGGTTCAAACAGGACAAAATGGCAGACCTGGTGGCGGTTATAATCGATAGAACAAATTAATTTTATTATGTCAACCCGAAAGCCTCATTTTCCCCGACAACAGATGTTTTTATCAGAAATTATTTATCTTTTTGTCTTCCGGCAATACTCTTTGTAACTAACTGAATAATGGAGTGCAGAAGTTGCTTGAAGCATGCCAGCCTAAGTATAGGCTATAGATAACCATGGAGGCCTACAGTGTTTGCTATACGTGCTTATCAACTCTCTCGAGTGTAGGCGTCTATCTTTTTATTAAAACAGAATATGACTAGTGGTGTATATACGATTCACTAAAATATCTCTAGAATAAGTTTCATTAGTAGCCTACTATCTTTGTGAGCATTCAAAAGTACAGTCAGAGGAGTCCTTAATAAAGATGTAAACGGCTCACGGCATAGCGCCTCTCAGGCTGCCGCCCCTCCGATGAGCGATGAGCTGAACGAAAAAATCTCGTCCGCACCGCGAGGTACTTTCAAAGGGGATGGTGCTTCACCTCGAACATACTTAGGAACTCCTGGCATCTCTGTTAACAATTGATGACTGCACTTTATAGGTCAATGATGAATGTGCAGATCAATGGAACGTGATGTAGTGTAGCCCATTGTATTGACAGGTCAGATAACAATACAGTAGCATTAAGATCACACACAGTAGGCTAGTATAGTAAGCGTAATATAACCTTCACGGCCATTTATACTCAGTATAGACTACTGTAGCTTTGTCTGGGAGGTCAGAAGTAAATTATTTTTCTGTTATTTTATTGGAGAAAGGATTAAAAGTAAACTTAAAGACAGACAGTCATCACTCCAAAGTATATTTTTAGTGTGGGGGTATCAAAATTCTCATTGACATCAAAGTTTGAAAATTGGAAAGATGCAGAGTAGCTCACATTCCACACAAGGCAGAGAGAGTGTTTTTATTACATTTTATAGCCTTGTATGCTCACCAGGACATGGCCTTAAGCAATAAAACAGGTTTATTCCTGCACAAGGAGGAGCTTCATACAGTTATGGGAGGAGCTAGAAGTTGCATATTTGGGAGAATTGGAACTGTCTGGGATGATGAAAATTCCCCTTTAAGGCCGGTTTATACTTTCAAATTTTCACGTGCTTTGAAGCTGTAAAAGAACCACAGATGGCCATCCCTTGCTCTTCTGGGTTTATCATGGACGTAGCTCAGAGTTGAACAGTGTTCAACTTTCATAGCTTTATAGGGCTATAATGAAGTATGAACCAGCCTATTAGTTGGGAGAATTCTGTCTGGGACATAGGAATTAAAGTAAGGGAGAACGCCGACACCCTGTGCATTGCTGCGTGGTTAACCATGCAGTAACGCCATGAAAATTTTGAGGGCGCTTTCGCTGTACGGCAAAAAGCTAGTTCATTTGCTTGTCTCCGTACGTACAGTGTGCATTCATTTGCTTTTCGAAAGATTATGAGTAATTTCCATAACAGAGATAAGTCATGGTGCCTTCAGTGTTTTGTTTTATACTTCTTACTTAAAAACTTGTAGTTTCTACGGCAATGGCCTGATAACTGGGGAAAAACGCCGTGTATTGGGTGCCGTTGATTTGTTGCCGTACAGAGAGCCAAATGAGTGGCTTCAGTCCAGATCGATCGCCGGACGTCATCCTCTCTTACTTTCATTTCTATGGTCTGGGACGAGATAATTACTGTAACCCTCCAAACAGTAGCTCTACCCCTTACCCTTACACTGACTACTGTAATCTGGTGATCACATACTGTAGGGACATTCTGTGTAGAACCCGTCTTTAAAGTAGTCCATCTGATGGTCTTGTTGTAAACTGCGCGGCAGAAGTGGATTCATATTTGTCTGGAAGATTCGCAGAACGGTAGTACAGAGAGCCAAAACACTTGTGCTGCTCTTGCAGACAGAAATTATCTTTGCACGATTGCTGCAACCGGCATGACAGATGTGCGTTGCCACTACACGCTGTGAATTTACGCACTTCAGTGTGTCAACCTGACTACCAACAAGTGTGAAGTCTAAGCCATCCTTGCTGCTTATTATTACCCTAACCAACACTTCAAGTTTATAATTGAATTTTTGCTGAGGAAATTGTTATAAAGCACTGTTTGCCTTTTGACGGTGTAAAATAAACAAGAGAGCAGACATTATTGGATTCACTTTCGATGTGTATTCCAATTTCAGAGCTGTGGCAGCTATAAGTAACTTTCGGCGCGAGGTTATGACGTCATGAGATCTTAATGGCTTAACGTTACCGGTATACAGTCCAGATACTTACTGAACATCGTATTGCGCAGCAACCTTTGTGACGTCATCCTGTCATAGTAACCGTGAGTACATATTACCTTAGCCCTACTTCTGTTCCTAAACGGCTTATCTAAGTTCAATCGATGGTGACTTTAAATATGGTACCCACGAGTTATTATTTTAAAGAAAAATGCAAAAACGAATAGGCTACAGTATGTTCAGTTGAAAGACAAGAAATGGCGACCAAGCCAGCTTCCTGGAGGTACTGGCTGGCTCCATCCGTCGGACAAAGAACTTGGTTGCCTTGGTAGACAAATCATGTCAGAGGAATCCTCTTCTCAATAGATCCCCCTTTATTTATTTTTCATTGACTTGTGATATTGGTAATAACGGCAATCTATCTGGGTCAAAGTCAGTTCATGGTTCAGTAGGACTCGACACTGTGTTGATATCCTAGAGCTGGTTAGTCTTTCTCAAAGTTTGGAACTGGCAACGCCCAAACATATATTCTTCATACCTGCAAAAAAACTTTTGTTATCGTGTTCATTTTATTTTCCCGTACATCCGGGAGTTGCTAGGAGAAGGGGATGTATTAAAAACTTTAATTTATACTTATTCTATAATATCCTCTTCAGCTTTAGGAGGGTATTAATGAGTCATGTCAAGGCGTTAGAAAAGTTGAATGGCAAGGATGTTCGCCTACTTCTTGAAAATGACCCATGCACCCCATGGATAAACATGTCCCAGGTTGGAAGTTTGGAACCTCCGAATTAACAGTAATCTTTCGTTTAAATTTTTCAGTGGCACCGCCAGATTTGGTGATTGGGGGCACCACAGATGACGTCGTAACGCCACCTCAGTTAACCTCCAATTAAAGTCTGAGTAAACTGTACTTTTTTATGCGTTCGTGTTGTATACAGCAGAGGGGATCCTTCCTTTGTCACTACATACAGGTGCCGTCCTGGTGAGGGGTTAACGGGAGGCGAGGATTTGATAAATTTTTGTTAATTTAAGGTTGCTTAGATGCAAAATGGTGCTATCTATGGGATATTTTTGTAACTGATTATATATGGCTGGAAAATGTCCATAATTTAGTGAATTCTAATTTTTATAGGTGAAAGAGGAGAGTATGTTTTCTGAAAGAAGGGTATGTTGTCAACAAACCTCCTGAAGCCCCCCCCCCCTTGGGTACTTTACTTTTTAATTTTCAGCATGTGTTCTTCGCCTGTGCTTTGGTCAAACCTGGGTAAAAAAAAAGTGGAAAAAAGTATTGCCGAGTGAATAGGGCGGTGGTATTCTATGCGATGGCGTTCAGCGATCGGGAGGTTCGTGGTTCGATCCTCTGCCTGATCAAAACGAGCATGTGGATGTTTCGTCCACGAGCAAATCACTCGATGGTTTTCCTATTTGAAATAACTTTACGAATTGCAGTGATTCTAATTTTGAGTTTTAATGTTTAGTTGGAAGACATCCGTAAGTAGATAAAGTGATATACCTCCCCTAGCGTCGCAAAATGACTTCTGAAACAATAAAGAGATCAAACATATGTCTGCTCGACCCGGTTTCTAAAACTATGGGAAACCCATACTGCCATGAGAGTTGAGCCACCGCATAGTAACCCACCACCTGTTATCATTTCTAGTGATGAGATGCACCCTCGGCAACTGTTACGTGTAGCGGGTAAGCTTTAGTGTTATTTTACCACATGCAATCATGACAGACGTCCAGCTTCGTGAAAACTTTGTGTTCAAAATTTAAAAATACGACAAAAAGTGGATTTTAGAAGAACAAATGTTTTGTTTATAGCACACCTATATGGTAGCAGTTACTTTTGTTACAAAACGTGTTAGAACCGACTGCATGGTCAAGTGGTTAGAGCATCCGACTTGCAGCCGGAAGATCTGGGGTTCGACTCATGACCGGGTCATGCCAAAGACTTTAAAAATGGAAGCTACTGCCATTGTGTATGAGCAATGGAGTAGGGAAAACAAGCCAGTGAGCCACAACTGGAAAAAAGGCCGTGGCCGGCCCGACTTAAACCAATTGGCTAGAAACTGAGCTGTAAACCTCATCTAACTAACGTCACAGAGCGTGTTATAGACTTATGCTGGATAAGGAATTTCTTGCACTGTGATAAATTAGATTCTACTTCATGGCGATGCATTAAATCAAAACAAATTTTCAAAGACTAAGGATTACCTTCCTAGCAGGTGTCGAATATGTACGCCTCTTACGAGTGCAGTCATGTAGGTACAGGAGTAATACACGTCCGTCGAGTGGGCAAGATTAACGAGTGCTGGGCCACATGTCACAGCATCAGGGGAGATAATATATCCTTATCGTTTGCATTACAAAACAGATGTTTTTTGGGGGTGGGTTTTTTAGGGTGTTGGGGACTTGTACATCTTGTACATACTCATTAAGTGTTTACTTTAAATGTGTATTATATTATTGTTCTTTGAGGTGTGTCCGATCTAACACTATTTATATGGTGAACTCTCCTTCGTGTGCAGGATAATTGGCCCACATTTTCTTTCATTTCTTTTCTGTGACAATTTTAGACATATGTTTTGACCTTGGACCATGCCTATCCAACCCGCCCTGTGTAATAGTTGTATTTAAATGTATACCGTAATAAAGATGTCCACTTACCTTAAAGGAAGAGTTTAAGCAAAAAAGTTGTGAAGTTTGTAAAATTGCCATGCCTCTCATGCAATCACATTCCGATAACATGGGATTGTGGGGGAGAAAATTGGTTGTACAGTTTAAAGAAAAACAAAAGACTGCTCATTACTGTGAGGCTATTACGTCATATGTGCTTGCTTCAAGTTTACTTCGTGTTAAAAATGTGACAACTATAACTGCTTATATGTTGAGAATCACACATCCGATTTCAATGCAAATTTTACCAGAATAAGTACCCCTCTAATATTTCAAATCTTCATTTGAGCTTAACCCTTCGTTTAAATACACAGAAAAATAAAGTCCAAAAACGACAAAAATGGCTCATGTAAGATATGAGTGTCCTTGGTCTCTGCTACCGTTTCCGGACAACGCAGGCCCGTAATCAAGGAGGGGGGCCAAGAGGGCGAAGCCCCCTTGGAAAATTTTGCGCCCCCCATAGAAGATCAAAAATTAGCATTGCCGTAATGCATTTTAGTATGTTTCGCCCCGTCTGGAAAATTTTTCGCCCCCCTAGAAGCTTTTCCGCCCCCTCCAGCACCTTGTCTGGCTACGGACCTGGGACAACGTTTCCAGGCAATTCCCTTCGGACACCCCCTCCAGTTAATTTCCACTGGACAACCTCATCTCTCCGAAATTTTCCACCAGCAAAATGCCCCCAGACAATTTCCACCTAGGATAATTTCAATTTCCTGGTGGGGCGGGAGAGTTATCTAAGGGAAACTTATCATGGTTGAGAAATGTCTTGGAAAAATTGTCGCGAGGTAGGAATTTCCGAGGGGAAACTGTGGGGGAAGTCGTCGGGGGAGTTTTTCGGGGCAAATCGCTAGGGTGGGTATTGTCCGTCGGAAGTTGTCAGGTCACGGTGTGCTACCTATCATTGTTAACTGATGAATACATGGATTCCCGGAAACTAGTCTTGCTCCTTCAAGGATACTCATAGGTGACCTAACAGCTTGTATTTTAGGCTTTGATCATTCTGGGACAAGCCTCCTTCATACGTTAATGTTTATCATTACCCCCACCCCCCCCCCCCCCATTTGTCCTGGGAATAAAATAACACACACGAATCCAGTCCGACCAACAGAGCAGCTGGCTACGCGTCAGCTTGCCTACACAGCAGACTGAATGGCATACTATTCTGCTCAGTTGTTTAGGAACCCTTAATGAGGGGCTGAGAAAACAGAGTCCGTTCCACAGGGCACGCGTCAGCGTGTGAGCAATTTGAGTCGCTCAATAAACGATCTTCGTTTGATCCAAAGTCTTTTAAACGTAATATTGGATAATTAGTATAGATTTTTTTTTTATTTTTCACGAATTTTTATTCAGAAATGGATTTGAGCATTGTCAATTGATAGTGGACACGCCAAACCATGTAGGCTTACTTACATGTAGATGTGGGGTGAGAAAATGTGTCAGGAAGATAAACCCTCAGATTGTGAAACAATTTTAGTCCACCTTCGGCATTACTACATGAAAAATGAGGGGCAAAAACCATTGGCTGAGGCAGCCCACGTGCAGGAACCACTGAGTCGAGGTGGGGGCTACGGGGTCTTTAGCTCCCGCACTTTTTCTGCCATCAGGGTGTGCATTTTGGGCCGGCTTAAACTGGGACGATAGAATTTTATTTTCTTGAACATATTGGGCTGTTTCGATGATTACCCCCTCCCCCTTCAAAATTGGCTCCTCTGTCCCTGACGTGACCGTGCAAAACCCCGTTTTAACAGTTTTGAGATAATTATATTAATAAAAATAATAACTGTAACAAATTGGAAGTAATTACATGTGTGACAGGTCGCTTAGCCATGGTGGTGGGGGTTCGCTACAACATAATGCTCAAAATAAGCTATTTCTTGAGGAAATATTCCAACACGACGCCCATCCCCTGACTCCTGAAATCCTCATTATCAGAAATGCCTTGCGACGGGTCCCTGGACCATACCCTTTAATATAGATAGGGTTTTCCGGTCCGGCGATGCCTCTGGTGTCGTTAATAGGTTCAGTGTGGTCAGCAACTTGGCTCTCCCCCCACCGGACCAAGTCCTGGCTACGAGCCCGTGTGTGAAAGATTTCAAAAAAAGTACAGTGGATTAGGTTTGAATTTGTCCTCGTTAATAGATTCGAAAATGTAACAGTTGGAATTACCCATCAGATTTGAAATAACTGAACCCATGCCGTAACAGATAATCCTCGGCTAAAGAATCGAAATCACCCCATAGCACACATTTGGAATGAACTTCGTCACAGGTTCGAGATAATCCCTTCTTACACATGTGAAATATTCTCTTTCATCAGATTAAACGATCCTTGTTTACACGGATTTGAAATAATCCCTTACAACACTTTACATGATGCAATCCCTACAGCAGCTTTACATGATCTCTTGCAACAGATTAAAAGTAATCCGTAATGTCAAGATTTTCAAATTCCCCTTCCAGGTTTTACAGGCCTAATACCCACCTCACAAGCCAACGTGTTCTTCTCCCATTCTCCACTTTATGTCAATTGTAATTATCTGCTACGAGTACAAGTTGACCATATTCCGCGGTTTCTCTCTATCTGTCAATTTCTATTTGTAGTTATTTGATCTCAAAAAATTCCTCCTTGATTGACATACGTTTGTCTCTTGCTTCCCCCGGTTTGCTATCGTTCAATTTTTTTCCAGGAGAAAAAAAAACTCGGCTAAATGTGTCATCACATAGCAGGGACTTCTTCAGACACGTCTAATAAAGTGGACGTATGTCCCTCGGGGTAAAGGTGCCAAGTGATCACTAATTTGTCGACACGTTCATGTTTTTGATTAATTTCCATGTTTGTTGGGGTTAAAACCGCCGATTCTGCAGCAAGAGTTGTCGGGGGGAAAAAGTGGCCAGGAAGTAGAGTCAAACGGTAGGCGAGATAGAAGTACTGTACGGTATGTCTGTAGGAGGAAGTTCTTGTAGGACATACACTCGTAGAGAGTGAATGTTCAAAGATAACCCAGAGGAATTGTAGTGATGGAAATGCACTTGACCTTATACTGAGGATTCTTCAAGTTCACAGTAAGAGTAAATGACATGTTCATGTTGACAGAAGCATATAGCCTGCGGACCTGTCAAGTATAAGTATGGCTGGTATTTAGCGTACCATTCCACTGTTCAGTAACGCTTAATGCAGCACCTATCAGTATAAAACACTGCTACACCAGGAACACTGTTTTGTAAGGTAATGAAGATGGTAGTTTAGTGTTATTAAAGTTTAAGCTATTCGTTACCCAACTTGACCTTGACGATTTAAAAAAAGATGTGAATACCAACTTCATTCATTCATTCGTTCGTTCGTTTGTTTGTTCAACGTTCGTTCGTTCATACATTGAAGGAGAGGCAATTAATTTGTGACGTCATCCCAGCGTCGTATCCAGAACTCTTCGGGGTCTTCTGGGACCCACTATTTCGTGGCGGGGGGGGGGGGGACTTCAAACAGGAAATCGTTAATTGTGGAAACGATCACTCTGGAATACATTTCCCAGCAGGGCAGTGCTTCACAAAGTTCACAAAAATAGACGAGCACCCAGCTCGCCGAAGCTCGCCGGAAAATTGTAGTTTTGGGATCATTTTGTGCAAATTTTAGCGCCAATATTGACTGATAGAGTGGCAATAGGTCCTCGTGTCCAATCGATACGTAAACGATGTGTTTGTGCATACTTTTAATACCCAAAATCTCATTTGGGGTGGCACACGGGGGTCACAGCCAACGTTTGGAGGAACGCGTCGCTGCCTACTGTCACCCACCCCCCTTTGATGATGTCACTTGTACTGAGAAGGGGTAACAAATTTTTGTAGACGTAAGCTGGCCAAGATGCAAAATGTTACTATCTTTGGCACAGCTTTGTACTGATGATATGCTGAAAAGTTCTCATTATTCAGTGATTTGTTCTTAGTTGGTTTGAGTGGAACTTTGGGATTCAGGGGAAAACTTTCAAGGGGGTAGGTGGTGACAACCCCCACCTCGGATGCTATTTTCCCTCTCTTTATCCTTTGGGAAATTTTTGCTTATATAAGGTGAAGGTTAAGATGGATGTTAGTCACATGGCAAATCACGAATGCAGTACTGCTTTTACCCCGCAGAACGGACTCTGTTTGCACAGCCCTCACAAGAAAGGTGATCTGAGATATTATCTATCATCACTTCCCTGCCCTCAATAAGGCTGAACAAGCAATAAACCGTACAGCCTGTTACGTAGGCAATACTGCGTTATGAACACGTAAGTTCTAAACGGCCTGTCTTCGCAGTAAGTGTGGATGGATGGGGGCGTTGAAACTAAGGAAACGGAAATTCCACCCTTTAAATCATATTTTTACAAACATTTTAGAGGAACAATTTCGATTTGAAGTTTTCAACCAATTCTGAAGACCACTAACGCTGTTTGCGAGGGGACTTTTTATATACACAGCATATCCGGAGTCTGGGAGTTGAGATGCAAATCGTGATGTCTGCGGACAAAATGATGTAGCATACAGAGCAAACAATGAATGACGTAATTAATGACTAACTGAAGATACATTTGACGTATTTCAAGCGAGATTCTTGCATTTTTACAAGTTAATGAAAAACAATCAAATCACAAAACGTCATCGAATTTTGAAGCGATGGTTCAAGTGAAGCCATGCCAGTATATAAGAAGGAGCTACAGAGCAGGTGAAAGTTTTCCCTGAAACAAAGGTATAGAGGTTTCACAACGTCACGTGATCGCGCGTGTTTTTGGTTTGAGGGACAAGATCGCGCGTCTCTTTGGTTTTGAAGGGCACGCGTCCATTGTATCACAGTCATCTATGGTTATGCCTTGGGCGTCTGATGTAAATACGCTTATTGCGTGTGTCCCTTCAGTGCGTGGGAATCCCACTCACGTGACGGCACATAAAATTCCTCTATAGAGCTTATGCACCTACGTCACGTTTCTCTATTTTTCCATCCAAGCGTACATTGTGCAACAATTGTTACTAAGGTGCTATCGTGAGCGCGTATCTTTAACACACCTACTACGTATGGCAGTTCCATCCAGTAAGCCAAATTGAAACGCGCTGACGTCACGTGCATAAGCTCTATAGAGCTTATGCACCTACGTCACGTTTCTCCATTTTTCCATCCAGGCGTACATTGTGCAACAATTGTTACTAAGGTGCTGTCGTGAGTGCGTATCTTTAGCACACCTACTACGTATGGCAGTTCCATCCAGTAAGCCAAATTCAAACGCGCTGACGTCACGTGCATAAGCTCTATAGGGGGTAACAAGGTGTGATTTATTCATAGGCTGTTTTAAAAATGTGTGGGTTCCATATGTTAAAGTGTACCTTAAATTTAAAAAAAAAACTTAAAAATAAATGTTATTATGTGTGAAAAATAAATCCCAGTGGTCTAACTGCCTTCTTCACTGAACATTCCAGGACTGAGATATTAAATAATGAAGTATACTCTTTCAATTGAAAATGGTCGATTGAACTGCAATAAGCTTTAATATCACCGTTGTCCTATTCCGATTACCGCCCCATTTTTTTTTTCTTTTTCACTTAAAGGTCGTGTGACATGAAAATTACATTGTTGGATATTTGATGTAAAAACATTAAATGTCCAGAAAATAACCGCAATTCCCATTAAAATCCATCAAATATTGACCATTTTACAGGGTAATTTCTATTTCATACTTGCATCATGAATAAACATAAGCTAAATATGTAAATATGTGACATCGAAAGATGGACATACCATACATGGCTCATGTTAGCTTTTGTTTCTTCAACCCTAATTTCAAGGACACTGGTAGCATTGCTATTCCGTGAGGGGCTTATTGTATGAAATTTAATTTTTTCCTTTAGAAATATTGATATCACTCACCGAACTGTAATCTATCTCATAAGTAATTAAGAGATAATTTATATAGGGTTAACAAAAGAAATTTTAACACCCTGCAACACTCCACATCATTATTTTTGCATAAGCAATGACTTACTTCAGAAACCATCAAACTTTGAAGACGTATATTTTGAGAACGGTAAAAGATATTGAAATGTTTCCAATGGATCTTTCATTGGCGGACTTAATTCTTTAACTGAAAAGTGAAACAGCTCTTTTGGTGGCATGTCACACGACCTTTAAGACACTGAATCATGTGCCAAAACATCGGCAATAACCGTTGTATTGTTATAGACTGATTATTCTATACAAGCCCTCCCATTTAAGGAAGGGTTTAAGCAAAATATTAATTTTCATATGTAAAAGAGAAACTAAATTTACAAATTTGGTGAAACTTCCATTCAAATCGGACATAGATTACTAGAGATATCAGCAAATTAAGTTACTACATTTGTGACCCAAAGTGAGCTTGAGGTTAGCAGAGGTTATCACTTCCTCACATTGTTGAGAAATGCTTTGTTTTCTTTGTTTTATCAGTCTGTTGTGTTGACCTTGAAGTTAATAGGGATAGGAGCTCCCCATGGTGAGTTTGAAGTTTACAGAATTCTCATACCTCTCTTGCATTCACTTTCAGTGAAGGGATTGTAGAGGAGAAAATTGGTTGTAAATTTTAAAGAAAACCAAAAGAGTTCTCATTAATGTGAGGTTATGACGTCATATGTGCTTGCTTCAAGTTCACTTGTGTTGAAAATGTGGCAACTCTAACTGCTAATGTCTTGAGAACCACACATTGGATTTCTATGCAAATTTCACCAGAATGCTTAGAATAAGTACACCTCTAACATATTAAAACTTGATTTGAGCTTAGACCCTTCTTTTAAAACGTTTTATGCAAGAAAATAGCAATTTATCCAAGGTGATATGATCATATTAATTTTAAAAGGAAACAAAAGCAGGTAATGTGAATTGTACAAGAAGGGCATCACAACTTTTTGTTCAATCTACTTTTACATATGAAGGTAATAAATCTCAATATGACATCTCAGCAACGGAATATACCACGGAGATGTGAGCTGGATGAATATGATTCATTTTCCATCCTCTGAAATATATATTCTTGAAAGATTAGGCTTAAGGTAGATTTTAATTTTGCACCGGATGCGGAATTTTTCCCCAAGTACGAATGGGGTCACTAATTTTCAGAATTTTCCAAAGAAATCGTGCAAAATGAGAAAAACGTTCAGGTTACGATCAGCTTTTAGGGTTCCGGACAAAAATTGAAGTAGCCCATACTAGTCTTGGGAAAAAAATCACTTGGGGTGAGCATTATAATATAGTTTCTCTCATGTATTTCCTTGCATATAAAAATGGTAATCTACGTCGCCCCTCCTTACCTCCTATTTACCGTATTTCATGTATTTCCTTGCATATAAAAATGGTAGTTAGAGGGGGAGACTAATGCTGGCGATAAAGGTATAGGGAAGTTGGCTTATGATTTATAGGTGACTTCAGGGATTGCCAGTCTGCTAGTCCGCGGAGCGGACGAAGTTTTCGTTCAGCTCATCACTGCGAAAACAACAATGAGGCAGCCCTGAATCGCCAAAGATAACAGCTAGAGACAAGCTGTGCAGGCTGCTTAGCAGATTGTTCAGTCGAACTTCCTATAAATTAAATAATATATGAGATGAAGACTGCTGAGGAGTCTAGGTGAAAACTGTTGAGACTTCTCGAAAAATTTCATTTGCTTCTAGTATTGTTATAAGCTACTCCATTCGTAAAACGTCGCTGATTGAGTCCGCTTTAACCTCTCCCCCTATAAATAGTTTGTTCTCCACACGGAACATTACGAATGCGACCGAGAAAGAGATAGATGGAAACTTGTGAGAATAGGTCAGTGGACGACAGAAGGTAAAAATCAGGAGCATGCGAACCCATTCAGGGCCAATTCGCCCAGTGAAAAAGCATGAAACGTAACGATGGCGGCATGCAGCTGATACTGGCCGAAGATGGCGCTCAGAAGAACGAGTGTCTTTACGTACCGTAAATGTGTTTACTGCTTATGTGCCCACAGGTTATATAATAATGCGACTCCCCTCCAAACAGATTTAGCCAATATATACCCCTCCCCCACCTTCACTCGATAATCCGTAAAAAAGATGCCTTGCTATGCATAGCACTGATCATGCGTTTAACAGCTCCTCATATCAAGTCCAAAATGCGCCTTTCACAACTACCGTATGGGCTACTGCATCCTTGCCATGGAAACGATCGTCATGGTAATGAGCCATAACCAAGATCATTAATGTTGTTTCCACGAGCGTTATTTCACGAATAATGAATATTCATATAGCCTTCTTTGCATAACCTGTGTATTCACTAATACAGGTGGTTTGCTTCCAAAGAAGAGAAATAAATGACAATAGTGAAAAGTTAGCAGACAATTAAAACAAAAGCACAGAGGGGGTCTTGAGTATAGATTAACTCTAACGAAGGTGTCAGTATATAAGCTAACACTCTGAAGTCTAAACCTGAAGAGAAGATCATAGTTGCACTGGACATTTATTATAGGTTAAAATGTAATATTTTCTTGTTAGTGAAACGGTTTTACACTAGGATAGGTCCTATGCACTTCAACTTCTGGCTGGGTTGCTAGTTTTCGTAGACTGTCTGAAGAGATCTTTCCGATCCTTGATGGAGCGAAAGCGCCCTTTAACGGCCGGTAGTTATATTACCAGCTCCATGGTTATATAAAACATAAGGTAGGTCTAGGCAATGTCATATAAGTTTCAAGCAGCTTTTCCTTGTTAATTAAGGGGGGTGCTGGATACTCAGACTTGGAAATCAGATATTTCAATGCATTGATCCAAACGACAGGTTAGTGTCAGAGCTGTAAGTTTATTAATTCCGGAGAAAAATCTTGACGTTTGTTACTCAGAGTAGGCTACTAGCTGTCTTCCGCCAAGCCTATAGTCTGATAGTTGATTCGGACGAAGCCTAGGTTAGCTAGGCCTAGGCCTAAAAGTATATGGTGGTAGCTTAGGCCCTTAGTTCGAACACTTAAGAATCGAAATGCCCCAAGATTGTAATAAAATGTAATGTAGAAAAGTATTTGCTCAGATATACGAGTCAATCACATCAGAAAAAAATTTGATGCGTCGTATATTTGGTCAAATCGGTTCTTTCTTTACTCTGAATGGTCCTTTCATAGGCAGAAGGAGTCTGTCCCATGCGTGATGTCATGTGTGTGTCATAGGCTTAGAAAACTCTTCTTGACTGGGTGTTGAGCCTTGTTTTCCGACCACCGTTCGGGGGGAGGGGTTACCACAAATATTTTGAGTATTATAAGGTCCATAGATGCAATTTGGTGCAACATATTGGTCAAATTAAGTACTGCAAATTTATGACATTTTTCACAGAGAGAACAAATAAGGGGTTTTCGTCCTTGAATTTAGGGGGAAGCATACTTTCGCCCACCACATTTCTGACTGGAGTTTTCCCCAGTCCCACCCCGCCCGCTTCTAATACGCCCATGCGACACTGCCGGTAAAACTAAGCGCTTTCGTACTTGGCATGTAGATACACCATATATTCAGGTAACGTTTTCTTCTCTTGCACATATTTTGCCAGAAAACAAACTTTCTGTCCGAAGGGGAAGCCCCCAATCCGCCCCCCTCCCCCCACCTCGTATGCCTGTGTCGGAGATTAGCCAAAAGAAGATCGTTCGGCTTTTATGGATTTCATGGGCAATGAGGTAGGCCGGTATAGACTACTGACAGGGTTGAAGTTCGAACACTAAGAATCAAACTTCTCCGAGAATCTAACGTTTTATGGGTCTATACATGGATGGCTTCAAATTTTGAATACGGTACAGTACCCTATTCGAAATGTTCCAAGATTCTAACGTTCCTTCGTGGGAACTTATTAACGTTTCACGAATCAGTTTTGTGGGAAAAAATAATGAACACACTTAAAGAGGCTCATACTTCACTCTGACTGGTGAAAGGAATTATAAGAGATGTATGAACTTAAACCCGTTCGAACTTAAAGGAAAACATTGTATTTAAAATGCACCAACTTGGCATACAACGAAATAGCTATAAATGATAAATATTCAGTCTCACCAATTAACTCCAGCAGAAGCCTTACCTCCTCAAATTATTCTGATGCATTTAAGGGTTACAGATGTTGCATCATTTGAAATTTTGAAAGTTTGGGCCAACAAAATATTCTTGAGCAACAAAATAACTGAAGTTTTTCCTTAATATTTCATGAAAAGGAAGCTATCATGCTACCTTATAATTATTCATCATTCTGAATCTATAAATATTAGTTTTAAAAATATGAAAATATTCTTTATAAACAAGGCAATATTTCACTTTAAAACTTCTTACTACTATACATCTTTATCCTAACTCTACCCCCTATTGGAACATGATATCAAAGAAAAGGATGTTTAGAAGAAACTTTCAAGAACTCTGAGGCCATTTCCTACAACGTAGGAGACAGTCTGGCAAAAATTCCCTTCTTTCGCTGCTCGCCAACGAATGGTGGCGCCCCGTTGTTCACATTACGGAATCCCCCAGTCCCCCATGCCATAAAGGAAAATCTTCCGTAAAATGGACACAGATGATGATCAAATTCAAAAACTATTAGAACCCTCTCGCAAAACTCTGCCTACAGACCAAGGAGTTCTAATGAGAAATCTGTCGTTGGTTTCGTTAGCCTATGCGTTGAAATGATTCTAGATAACTGGTACACTGACCAGCGCCCCTCTAAGGACATACATCTGCTAGTTTTGCCAACGCCATTTTGCTAGTGGTCTCTCTTGCATGATTTTCTAGATCAGTGGTTCCCAACTCATCGCCCCTTTCACCGAATGGGTTTGGGCACCCTCCCCCCCCCCCCGTCTATAGCATACAGGCATAGTATTGCTTTAAATGAGACGACAATAATAAAAACACATTTTGAAAAAAGGGTAGGGCTGGGCCTACACATATATTGTTTTTTTCGTGTGGGCCCGACCCAGGGTAGCAAAACGAAGTGCGGGATTAAAAAAGGCTGACTCCCTTTTGTGATGGTGAATCACACTCAAAATTTGGGTCAGGAACGAAGAAACTTTTATGGAATTTAACAGATGCCAGGAGCCCCAGCAAGTGTGGACCTTTCCCTCAAGAGTTTCTTATGGGGATCGGGGCAACGCCCCAGTGGGGACCTAGGGCGAAGCCCCGAGGGTACTTAAGAAATTTTCGAGACATGAATGGGGCACTGCAAGTCAAATTTTGACTATCTTCCGATTACCTAATAACCTTAAATGGGCCTTAAAGATTACAGAAGAGATTACAGAAATCAACCTTAGAGCATTTCGTAATTCAATATTTACTAAAGGAAGTTCCCTTTGATGCTGCAAGGGGATTTTCCTGTGGGTGGGAGGAACTGAGAGATTGTAGGGGTCGCATGGGGACTTATGCCACTCAAAACTGTCCCGCGGAGCAAAAATATGGAGTAAGCCGAAATTGGCCAATCAAAATATTACATTTTGGAAAGCATTAAAATGTTTTACTGCATAGTACATAATTACATTGCAAAAGTTTAATATCCATGAATTTACAATTATCTACAATTGTCACTTCTGTCATGTTTATGGACAGCAAAGAAAATCGCATCCAAGTTAAAGTGGAGGGACAATTTTTAGCGAAGGTTCCTTCGCTCACCGCTTTCACTCCCACCAATGAGAATATGGGGGTCCTCGCCAGGAAAATTTTGAAATAAACAATGTTAGAAAATGCAGCTGCCACGGAGCTCCCTGGTTAGATGCGATTTCCTGGAATCTAGCAGTGAGGATAATTCACAAACTTTGTAGTGCACCTGAGGAGTGAATTGTTAGACCTACCCGACTCGTGGACGTCAGATAAAGATCTCCTTTTTATGCAAACGAATTTAAGAGCTCAGCTAAAGAAAACCTTTTGAAATCTTGTAAGGCCCGGTTTAAATTTGCAAACTCCCCTGTCGCCCCCTTAATGCACATCGCCCACCACCCCCCGAGTTGTAATACTCCCCCAGGGTGAGATACGCCCCTTTGGAAACCACTGTTCTAGATTAGCCTTTCAGAAAACCAAATTTTCGCAAGCTGTTAATTACTGTATACTTGTGATGAGGCACCGAGCTGTGGTTCGATCAAATATGTGCTTCATTGTACACTGTGTCCAAGACCAATCAATGAATCGAGGTATAAATTTTGTTTCCACATTACGACCTCTGACACTTCGTCCACCAATCTGTTGATCGTAATTTATTACCGATTGCGATAAGCAGGCCATAATATTCTGCCTCTTCGACGGTTAAACCTCCATTTTCGCAGGACATTGGAATGTTGATAGGCCAGGAGTAAGTGGCATTTCATTTGGCCAAGGCTAAGATGATAAGACTAATAGGATAATATAAGATCGAGTTACGAGCAAAGTACTGCTTTTTCCATGGCCTTGTGGTCGCGCCTGTAAATCGTCACGATCCAAGAGAGAACCATATGCTGTGTCCCCGGCGCGGTAGGATAAATAAACAAACCTAGTTTCACTTATAATTTGTTTGTTGAACAATTTTTTTCAGGCCACTGTAAATTTCAAGGTAATTATTGTTATGTTATGTAGGCAAGATGGCTTGTTTGTAGTTTTCGTTTCGTCCCGCGGAGAAGGAATCACATTTTAACCCAGGAGTAAAAACTTCTATCTGTTTTGGGAACCCCAAGATTCTGGAGAGTGTCAAAAAGGAATGATTCGACTTGAAAACTTTCGCACCTGTACTACATTGTGACATTTGGATCGAAGTACTCTATAGGCCTAATTGGCAGTGCCTCCACATGGAAGGAATCATGTTGGAATTTTGATCAAAGTTTCCAACGACAAAAGTGAGTCAGTATGTCTTCGACAGGCTTCCAAATAAAGTGCGTACCTTCCAAACATTGCCACATGGAAAGTACGCCTCATTAATCACCTTAAAAGATGGTTAAGTTATTTTTACATTTTTACCGTGATAGTTCCAAAAATTCCCAAATTCAGTCCAAGATTAGGGTGTGTACGTCTGAACACTAGTTGAGAGTTAAATAACAAATACCTTGTCTACTGGAATAAATAGAATAGCGTAAAACACACTGTATACGCCTGTCAGTTGACCCCTAGCAAGTTTCACACTTGTCACCGAACAATTCTCTCATTTAATAGTTTCTGCCGCACAAAACCCGATAGCTCCATGACTGTTCTCTTGACGTACGATTTTAAGCTTCCCCCTTATTGTATTTGACTGTGATATGAAACCTGGTCAGTTGAGCGGCCAGTAGCCTATTTGATGCATGCAATTAATTAGAATAATTTCCAACGGAGTAATTTTTATTTATCTCCACAAGGTTGATGGTGCACACAAGAATTCCACAACACGTCTTGTAAAGAAGAATCTTTTCCTCCAATTAACGGACCTCGAAGGCAGAGAAGTTAGACCCCGTGGGACACGCCCCCTGCTTATTCTTCAGTCAGCGTGTGATCTGTCAACTAAGCTAATCTATTTTGAATTCCCAGTCGGAGTTGCCTCACCGTGAATGAAGGTGTTGAGTTTAATTGACATATATGACGTTTCCCATCCCTTCAGGCGAGATGCCTCTCCTCAAATCACGCCAATGAGCCTTGCTCTCGCGACAAGGAGCAATTGGTCAGCCTCGCGGAATTTTCTCAAGGTTCGATATGCTCTCCTTTTCAAAATCGTTGTTTTTGCGCAAGTGCTAACTGTTTACAAAGGTGAATGCAATGCAAGCGTCTGCTTTTCATAACAGAGCCACTGCTTCAGGAATAGGCTGGAGAGATTTATGAACAGAAATCGTTTCCTTCACAAATGTGCTCTCATCGGACGTCGAGTTGTGTTTTTGTACCTCTAATAGTAAAAGTTGGCGCTGTATGAAGAAACGCCTTTGTGACAAAAAAGTTAAGGAAGACATTAACGACAGCGCGATGTTCAACAGCGCTAAATTTTAAACTCAGTGTTTGGAATTGACGTGATTGTGATGAGTGAATGAGTTTTATTTGAGAGGAATCGGAAGAAATTATCATTTACTAGCTTGCTCTTGAAAGAGAGAGAGAAAGAAAGAAGCGAGAGCTTAGTTAGCCGGCAATAACATCACACAGAATCAGGTGAACGAGGAGGAATGGGGAGTGGGGAGTTGCTTTAGATTTTTGTTCTCCCTTTCTGGGTCGTGAGAACGTACCATTGCAGGAATAAAGCGAGGTTCAGCGAAGGTGTAATGTTTATTTGTGATGAAGACTTTTGTCGTCTGGAAGATTACGTTGGCCACCTTCTTGTCGACTGGATCTGGTGAATGTATGTGCCATCAGAGAGTCGATTTTATAAAGTGAAAATGAGAGTACAGAGGTTCTTTTCGTCGTAAAGGAGAGAGTGTCATTATCACTTTGTGGGTGTTAAGACACATGTCTTATATTACATGATGTGATGACATGTCCTAATACCATTACAATGTTGTACTGTTGGTTATCTCAAACTTGTAGCTGTACCGAGACGAATGGATTAGACGGTTTTACGCTTCGAGGGAGCTGTTGCAGCAATATGTCTAGCCGTGCCCTCGTTGCGGTTGTCATCTTGTTGGGTGAGTAAACTTATTACACCTTACAACTCAATGGTCCCACGGGGAAGGAGAAGATGGGGGGGGGGTACAGTTTGATCTTGAATGTAAGTAGGCCTAATTGCCATCAGTGCATTGTTCAATAAGTACATAACAATAGGAGAGGGACAGCAGGGGGATGTTGACTAATGGGGATGTTGGGACATCGGGAATGGACAAAGTTCTCCGGCTGTATCTTTTCTTGTATGGTGTAATATCCACTTGTCTTAACCATAGGTCAAAATGGCGGAATTTTCGAACCCCTTGACCCTTGACAACTTTTAACACTTAATAAATAAGTACAACCGAAATCATTTTGAGGACTACTCCCTTAATAACTGCTGTTAATTACAGCAAAAGTGTAATAACTTAGTCATCCCTAGAATTACACTGCACTAATCTGTCCAGTCCTATACTAGTTATAGTGGCCATGATCCCTGGAATTGTCTACCGATTTGTATACCTTTGTTGGAATTCTTATAGTCTCTTGATCCAGTCCCCCAGTCTCCAGTCTAAAATCAGTCTTCGGCTAAAACTTTCACCAACTGTCGGTGCGTATGTGAAATTTGAATTCTGATTATCACACATCGTGATCCTTTTGGCGTGCCATATACACCAGTTCCTTAACTTCATTTTGAGGTGCGTGTTACCCCGCGGAGTGGACTATGTTTGCTCAGCCCCTTCTAGATGACTGAAGAAGAAATATGCCGTACAGCCTGCTACGTAGGCATTGGCATCGATCCTGGGGGGACAGGGGGACACGTTCCCCCGCCCCACACTTTGGAAATACACCCATTGACTTAAGATTTTTACACAGTAAATTTTTGACAGAAGTGGCCATGCCCCCCCCCCCTCACATTCGAGTAAAGATTGACTCCCATGTACGTAGGCAGGGCACGTTTAGGGCTTTTCACTACCTGTAACCTGTCAGGTAGTGCACTGTGTCGCCTATCTAATTGTGAACTAACCTCTAGCGCAGGCAAAGACAGTAAGTCTAAAAAGATAAGAAGTTCGGGTGAGATAGACTTAGGAAAAAATTCAATTGCTGAAGTACCTATAATTAGCAGTTTTCAGTTGGAAAAAAATTCGCAGGAAATATTGTGTATGGAAATTAAATAATAAATATATGCTATGCTTTTCAACTCGCATTATGACTGTCTAAATGAATGGGGTTGGGGTAGAGGGTTAGGAGTTGGGGTTGTGGGACAACTAGTTAGCACATCCAAGGACATTCGCATAGAACAAAATGGATTAAATTTCCTGACCATTTTACTTATTCATTTTTCAAAAGCAGACCCCGTGGTGGATCTGGACAATCGGGTGTAAAAAAAAAAATCCTGCGCTTCCAATCAAAACATCTATCCTTACAAAACTGAGTCTAACTCCGCTCCGGGTTCACAAGCGGGAGGTGGGAGGGGTGTAAGAGAAGATAACCATGATTTTCACTTAAGGCCCTTTAAATACCAATGTAACTCCGTAATATTGAGTATTGTTGGTGAATACCTTTCTGTAGAAAAGTGAATTGTTTTATGGCTATGGTATTTGAAGGCTAATGGGGTATTAATGGAAAACGTCAGTGGCGTAGCCAGAGAGAAACAGGGCTTTTTCAGCCCCCTCCATTTCTCAGAGGCCTTGCCTCCTGTTGTCCAGGGCTGTAACCTCGTGACCCCTCCCATGCAATAAGAGATTGATTATACTGAAGTTTAGGTAATTGTTCACACGTGCAGTTTATATATTAACCTGACCCCCGCAAAATTTAACCCTTTCCCCATGGATGCTAGTGACTGACTACACCACTGTGAGGTGTCTAGGGGCGGAAGACGGGCAGTGGGGAATGTGGATATGTTGCTTCCTTAAATGAAGTAATGTCACAACCCGCACTTTCTGAAATTACTGTAGAGAATGTTTGCATTTTCCCCTTGACGTACTTTTAGCAGATAATATTACATCCACATGATAAAAGTCTACCAAGGGTGATGTTGGGATCTAACACCCCCTGGTATACCCATGGGAGTCCATGATAAGGTCTACGCAGGGTGGTGGTGGGATCTAACACCCCTGGTCTACCCATGGGGGTCCATGATAAAGTCTACCCAGAGTGGTGTTGGGATCTAACACCCCCCTGTTCTACCCATGGGAGTCAGCTCTGGTTGATCACGCCCTTTGTATTTTTTGGTTCCTTGCGTTAGCAAAAGGAACCTATGTAGTCAACTTGGCGTTTGTGTGTGTGTATGTGTGTCTGTCTGTGACACTTGCTTCGGTACGCTGTAACTCAACAAGGGAAAGTTAGACTAAACTGAAACTTTGTGTGGATCTGTCATAGTAAGAAGGAGTGCCCTATTGTTTTGGTGGAGGACAAAGGTTATGTGGGGTCACCAGGGGTCAAATACCGAAAACCTTGTTTGCACGATACCTCAAGGTAGGAAGCTTGGATAAATTTCATACTTGGTATGTGGATGCATTATGGTGAGAAGATTAATGCTGTTGCTTTTGGTGGAGGTCAAAGGTCATCTGGGGTCACCGGCAGTCAAACACTGAGAACTTGTTGTTAAAACAATATCTCAAGGTAGGAAGCTTGGATAGATTTCATACTTAGCATGTAGATGGGTTATGGTAAGAATATGAATGCTATTATTTTTGGTGGTCAAAGGTCATCTGGGGTCACCAACGGTCAAACACTGAAAACCTTGTTAACACGATATCTCAAGGTAGGAAGCTTGGATAGGTTTCATACTTAGTATATAGATCCACCACAGGAAGAAGGTGTGCCCTGGTGTTTTTGGTAGAGGTCAAAGGTCATCTGGGGTCACCGGGGTCAAACACTGAAAACCTTGTTAACACAATATCTCAAGGTAGGAAGCTTGGATAGATTTTATACTTGGTATGTGGATGCGTTATGGTGAGACGGTGGATGATATCGTTTTTGATGGAGGTGAAAGGTCATCTGGGGTCACCGACAGTTAACCACTTAAAACTTGTTAGCACAATATCTCATGGTAGGAAGCGTGGACAGATTTCATACCTAGTATGTGGATGGGGTATGTGGATGGGTTACGGTGGGAAGATGAATGCTATTGTTTTTGGTGGAGGTCAAAGGTCATTTGGGGTCACGAGGGTTCATACACTGAAAAACCTTGTTTACACAATATCTCAAGGTAGGAAGCTTGGATAGATTTCATACTTGGTATGTGGATGCGTTGTGGTGAGAAGATTGATCCTGTTGTTTTTGGTGGAGGTGAAAGGTCATCTGGGGTCACTGGGGGCCATTTGAAGGTTATCAGAGGTCATTTTGAGGTTAAGTTGTGGACTTTCATTCACTGCCAACAACTTTAAAGGTCATGTAGCAGTCACCAGAGTGACAGGCAAACTTCACATTAGCTAACATTTTGTTTGTATGCTCATGGCTCAGTTTCATTACATTCAGCAAGGAACCATAGTGCCCATTGGGCTCTTGTTTTTTTTTTTTTTTTTTGACAGAACTGAGAACGAAATAGATCACACAGGTCCTGTTACGTAAGTAAGTCGATTGAAACTTTGTGTGTTTAGATCAGTAGCGGAGATTTGTGTGGAAAGGTGTGTGTAGGGGGGATGGGCCCTTGGGGCAAAAATTACAGTGTGAAAAAGTGAAAGGCAATGGGAGAATATCCAGAAAGTGGGGGATATATCCTCCCCACCACACCCCGGATTGGTTAAGATCACATAAATTTTATAAAATATAGAATGTGTTTAATGTAAGGTAACGACGAGGTTGACTCAGACAACTTCTGCTGTTGGTTGGTGACAAAATCACTTTATCAGGATGCGTGGTTATGTACGACCCGCCACGCAGGACACTTTTTGGTATAACTTTCACGTGTTTCAAAACAAATAATTATAACGTAAATTGACATCATGAGAAAATCATATTAACGTTGGAGTAACACACAATATAACGGTTGGCAAGTCTTGTGCGGTCAAAGGTCCAAAACAAAGAATCAAAGTACGTACTTACAATCGTGCATTGTTTATTTACGCAAGGAGAACTGTGTTTTCTTTCCAACCGGGGAGTTAGTAGGTTGAAGTAATACCAGATATTGAGTAAACATTTGAAGTACTATACACTAGAAGAGAAATATCGAAAGCTGTCCTCCGGTTGCACTTTCTTTGCACTCCAGATAACACCGGTATTTCATCTCTATCGCCTGAAGATCTTTTTCTGATTTACGCTTGACATTAAAATAATGTACCATGTTCCTTCTCAGAATCTCTTTGCAATCAATGTTTTCCCTCCCGCCGTTGTTCACAACAGGGATAAAACAGAGGGGCATACTCGATAAAAGTATGGAAAAACTATGGAAATAACTCTTAGGCGAAAATCGAAGGCCACGAACAGAACAAACTAAAACCGCGTCTTTTTCGTCCATTGCATTTAAATGTTTACGGCCTTATTGCTTACAGGAACATTAAAATGATAAAAATAGCTCCAAGTACCATGAAGAGTCATCAAATTTTTATCATGTTTAGAACTAACAAATTAGTCGTGGTTTTGGCTTTACACCTCAACCCAGTGTCTGGATTCCCACACACTTTAGAAATGGCTGATATGCATGGCTTAATTTGTACTTTTACTTAAGGCAGTCTCACACAGCAGAGTGTTTCAAAACGTAACATCAATTGCAAGTACAGTATCCTGCGTTATCAGTGTTCCCGTCAAAGAGGCATGGGTTTTTGATCCAATTCTCGGAACAGATTTACTTGACCTTGGTATGTATAAGTACCCAACTTCCTCAGCAACGTAGTCGGGATTTTATCCAGATAGGCACAATTGAATGTGTGCCTTTTAAAGGGGATATGAGATCCCCCCAAACCAGAGAGTTGCTTGCAACTCTCTGCCCAAACATATTTAGGAATAGCCCTACAGTTCTAAATACTGTTAATAACTGCACTTTGACTAGCACTCATTCAAACAGTATAGTTTCTAGTTCTGGTTGGTCAACAATGACTTGCACAGTCAGTTGTGTTCCCAAATAACTGGATAAGCTCACACAGTGTTTTTGACAATATTGTCAATTTAAAGACAGGCAGTCGTCACCCCAAAGTACATTTTTAGTGTGGGGGTATCAAAATTCTCAGTTGGTTTCTGCTCTATGATTGACCACAAAGTTTGAAAATTCAAATGATGCAGAGTAACTCACATTCCACACAATGCACAGAGTGTTTGGATTACACATTATAGCCTTGTATGCTCACCAGAACATGGCCTGAAGTAATAAAATAGGTTTGTGTATGCACAAAAAGGAGCTTTATACAGTTGTGGGAGGAGCTACAAGATGCTTAGTTGGGAGAAATGGAACTGTCTAGAATGACAAGAATTGGCCTTTAAACAGCAATTTAATTTAAACTCAGCTCAGGCTACTGTGGCTCTGTCTTAGAGGTGTACTAGACAGGATGTTTTGGTTTAAATTGGAGGAGGGGCTAGAACTTAAGTCAGTAGGAAGAATTAATACTGTCTCGGGTGAGATTAGAGAGCCTTTAAAATATCGCCTCTCAACTCTGTCGATAATGTGTACATGCCTGGCATTAAACGCCTCCGGGATGGACCCTTCAGTGATCATTTGAGCTTTGCTCCTCTTTGCTCCTCGGAACTTGAAATTGAAGAGCCCAAATAAAGGCGCGTTGCTCGCATCTTACGCATACCGTAAATTTAAGTATCCACATAAATCCAATTTAGAGGAACGGTTCAAGCAAAAGAATAATTTTGATATGTGAAAAGTGAACTAAATCGAAACACTCTGGAGAAATTTCCATTCAGTTTGAACGGCAGTTCTTGAGATATCAGCAAGCGAAGTAACTACATTTGTGACCTAAAGTGAGCTTGAAGCATGGACGTACTACCTTGTACTACCTTAGAGGTAGTACTTCGATGCATGAAGCAAGCATGGGTTATATCATGGAAGTATCATCATGGACCTACTACCTCCGAGGTAGTACTTCTATGATATCATCTACTAGCATTGATGATCAATGTTCTGTTTTCTTTGTCTTTTAATCTGCTTTTTTGAACTTTCCAGAGGGGTATGAGCTTTCCATGCATGGGGAATTTGAAGTACAGTATTTTAAAAAAACATGCCTCTCATGCATTCACATACTGATAACGTGAGATTACAGAGACGAAACGTAGTTGCAAAGTTTGAAGGAAAAAAAGAGCTCATTAATGAGCGTTTATGATGTAAAATATGCTTGCTTCAAGTTCACTTGGCGTTGAAAATGTGACAACTTCATCTGCTAATATCTAGAGAACCACACATCGGATTACAATGGAAATTATACCAGAACGCTTACTAGATTAAGTCCCTCTAACATATCAAAGCCCCATTCAATTAATCTAAACCATTCTTTTAACAGTTTCCAGACCCAAACTAAGTTTGTTTGTTTGTTTGTATATATGTTTGTTTGTTTGTTACTACCAGTCCATGATAGACGAATGTGATTATCACTCCGGACCTGGGAAGGAAGCAAATACCGCGTATACTGTAAGTCAACGGGAGATGGGTGTTGTAATTGTGCCCTACCTTCAATAGCCTACGTTGTTCATTTGTAACATAAATACTACGTTATGAAATAAGTTAAAGGTACACGAAGCAGTACAGTGGGAGGGAATCAGTGCAGTAAGGGGTCACCCAAACCTTTCCCAAATCTTGCAAATATCCTTATATTTCCCACACAAATATCCTTTATGATGTTTGAGAACATAAATATTGAATATTAAAGGTAAAACAAGTAATGATTAAACAAGTCCTTCATGACAATATTGTAAAGTTATTATTATTGACCTTTATGAACAATCCAACTGAAATTGGGGTGACTGCATTTATCCTACAAATGACGGTTTTTGTTTTCTGGACTTTAGCCTAATATTGGCGTGTACTTTTCCTCATCATGCATGGAAAGTGTTTTGTCGTTTATCGATATTTTCTTGTCAGTAAAAAGTTGAACGTAATCAAAAAGAGATCCTACCGAAAACGAGCAGGAAGGATCATGGAAGTACCACTCCGAGTAGCCAGAGTCTACCCTGACGGGAGGGTGCTGGTTTCCCCTGGACGGGGCAAGTGACAAGTCCAATGGAGCACTGCCCATCGTGGCAGGCATTTTCCTGTCTACAATCCCAGTTCCTCCATGGTTGGGGCGAAGAAAGGCCTGTGTTTGTTACTGTGGATGTGTAGCCAAAGGAACAAGCTTACGTAAGCTTTTGTTCAGCTCATTTTCCATGGGCCCCAGCCTCTTGTGACAGAAGCCAAAGAGCCTCTACGCAGGCTAGCTGGTATACGTTGTGCATATTACATAATCATAAGGATTTCTCTGATAAATTCGCCATTTTCGCTCTCCGATCAGATAGTTGCTCTTATCAGGGAGTTGCTCCTATCAAGCATTTCCTCTCCTCACATAGACGGAGGAAGTGGGGAGAAGGTGGGTGGGGACTGTGGGCGGAAACCCTTCCCCCGGTCAAAAATTTGGTGGGGCGGAAGTATGGACCCTTCCCTCTGAAATCAAGGACGAAACCATTTGTTCCCTCTGTAAAAAACGTCAAAATTAGGCAGTAGTTTTCCTTAAAATATGCCCAACATGTTGCACCAAAATTGCATCTAAGGGGAGGAGGAACCCCCTCTCCTTAAACCTCTTCCGCAGGAAGCGGTCCGAAATCATGTTCAGCCCCCTATCGAGAGCAGCTTCCTACGCTCATGTCTCCTCAGATATACTCAGCAAAAGGATGATGTGGTTACAGAGGACAAGATTCAAGCTTTCGAAATTTATGGCCGCGGGGATTTATTGATGAAAACACCTGCATGTATCTTGCACTTGAAGTAAGAACGAGAAAGTGGTGAAATTTAGTATGCAAGTCAAGAATGATTCTATTGAGTTATAATTGTTGTAGAAAGTGTGTACCCGCAGAGAGAGTATGAGGATCAGGACTGAAATTTGACGAATATTTCAATCTCGATGAAAAAATCTTTGTTGTGATGGTGAGTACGGTGTGTGTATGGAGGAGTGGGGGGAGGGGGAGGAGGTGTTTGTAATGCTTAGCTGGTAAATACAGTATCTCTCAGTATGACGGATAACGCTGACAAGCTTCATACTCCGTGTATGTGTGCGTGTCCACTCAGTGTGTGTGTGTGTGTGTCCCAAATTTTGTACAGTTTTAACCATTACCAGTTTAACTGTACAGGCTATGAGAATCGGGTGCCCACAGAAGGCTACACTGTTGTCCTACTGGGGCTAAAAGGTGATCTGAGTCTACCACAGATAAAACGCTAAAACATTGTAAACAAGGTATCTCAACTTAGCAAGATGGGAAACGGGGCTGCTATCCATGGGTGCAGATGTGTTCTATTGAGTGCATAACAAGAATTCCATTGTCTTCGGTCAAGTCACTGAATGTCACCAGAGGTCAAAAACGAAAAACTTGCAAATTCTTTATCTCAAGAAGATTAACAACATGGCGGGATCTCATGTTTTACACTGTGTATGGGGGTCTGATATGTGAGTGGAAGAGTTCATATCCTAAGTGTGACACTCGAAAGTCATCTGAAGTCACCAGAGGTCAAACTCGCCAAAACTGTTAAAAGTGCTATGATAGATGACTCAAAAATGTAACATTGGCAGATCTCATACTTAAAGATCAATTCTCGTCAACCAGATAGTTGCAGTTCTCCCAACTAAGAAACTTGTAGCTCCTCCCATAACTGTGAAAAGCTTCTCCTTGTGCAGACACAAACATTGCCTGAGGCCATGTCCCGGTGAGCATAAAGGGCTGTACTGTGTAATCCTAACACTCTATCTGCATTGAATGGAATGTGAGTTACTCTGCATCATTTGAATTTTCAAACTTGTCAATCAAAGAGCAGTCACCAACTGAGAATTTTGATACCCCCACACCAAAAATATACTTTGGGGTGATGACTGCCTGTCTTTAAATGACAGAACCTTGAATTATGGCATAGAAAATTTATTGCAAGCTTGCATGCTGGTTTCACACTTCAGCTGTTTCCCTATGACTACAATCAACAAAATATAGGAACAGGTACCATTCTACACTCTTCACGGCTCCTCAGTGTGTATGCAACAATTGGCTTCAGTGGTAAAAGAAGTACGCTAAGCCATACCCCCTTTTCCCCCTTCCCATCCGTTTGTCCCCGCTAACGGCAACCCCTCGTTTAACCACGGAGGTATTACGCATAGATCCATGGTGTAACCACGGAGATGCAAGACCATGATAATCTCTCGTTCCATGTATTAACTTGATAGAATTACCCGTTGTGTTTGCCTGGCGGCTATGACGTCAAAATGACGGTTCTTTGCCGAGCGATGTGCGCATGCTGTTGAGGAGTATAGCATATTTTGTGGCTTCTACTTCAAACAAACTATACAGGAGGTTACGATTAATAACACGTTTGCACGGCAAATTTCGCGTCATTCTATGTAATTGTTTGCTTTGTTCTGAGGTGTTACCTCGGTAAGATGGAGTATTAAAGGAAGCCTATAATAACTACAATCATCACACGGTTGCCCAAATAACAGGAAATGATTACTCTGGCTGTCAATAGGGTGGCGGTACTTTGTGTAGAAACGCGGTTAATGTGGATAGAAACACACGATCTTTCGAGATTCATTCTCCATAAATAAACCAAAAACAAAAATGTTGCCTGGCCGATAGTTTGTGTAAAAGAGTAAGCGTGAAACAACTTTACAGTAAGAATAATAACCTTTTCTGACAAAGATATCCAAAGATTGTATAGGGATTGTATATATAGTAGGCTAAGTGAAATTTAACACGGCATCAGTTAAAACCATCATATGAGAGGTTGAAAAAATTATGTCAAAGTATTGAAAGAATTTATTAGCCTACATAGCTTGTCACATACGGTAGTCTGTCCTCCTTAGCAGCGAGATCTTTGCTAGTGTCAGAAAGGCGTGGCGCGGATTTGGGGAGGGGGGGAATTTCCCGGCTCCAGCCCCTCCTCCTTCTCGGTTCCATTTTCTTTTTTATTGAGACGGTCCCAAAGCTAATGTACAATACCGTATGTATAATTATTTGTAAGTACCAGATACCAGGAAATTCCATCAAAGTGTCTAAAATTCAAGTCTTTCCCTGGACACCCATCGAGACTGCGTAGATTTGACGCTTGAAGGTGCAGACTTTGCCCTCATTAAACTGGTCCCCCTCTCCCCGTTTGAAATCCTGGGTCCCCGTCCCCGGAAATGTGTAAGTAAACAAACTTTATACTCTGCCGTTTAGAGTGTTACCTGCCTGGTACAGGTATTGGCAGTAGTATACTGTTTCACCTTTAAAAGAGATATATGTATATATATATATATATATATATATATATATATATATATATATATATATATGTATATATATATATATATATATATATATAAATCGGCACTTAAGGGCTGCGATTTGACGTCGCTGGACAGGGTGTATGGGCTATTTAAACGTATATGTACACGTATACGTAAATGCAGACCTCTGTGTATAGCCTGTACAGTATACGTACCTTAAACATGTATACATGTATATGTAAACGTAGTATGCCATTTTTGGTCAAGGGTGATAATACACCATCATCAAATGACTTCACTGGTATTATTCTGATATTGCCTGGATTCCACCCTTGAATGAAAACAACAAGTCAAGTTTGCGCTCTGCAGAATCGATTGCTTCGGACGGAGAGAACGGAAAGAAGGTCATTTTACTTCGCATTTTCTCCCACATACTTTGATGAAATGAAACAAAATCTTACTGACAATCTTTAAAAGCAGCTGAGATCAGTTTAGTTTTTTTTTTTTTTTTGTCTGTTCCTTCCAACCCGTAACAGTCAAATTTAGATTCAAAATTGCCTCACAACATTTTTTCTTGTCATATCGATTATTCCCGTACAAGCTTTGTGCATGAACTGAGCACTGCGCAAAGTTGCGAGCAGAAATATCAACTTGAATCTGAAAAAGGGATTTAGGGCCAAACTTTGGAAAATAGGCTCTAGCGTGTCCATAAAACCACAGTACAAATTATTACTGTACAGGTTAAAATCTACTTGACACGTTACACATCCCCACCAACTTTCTGGTCCGCACTTTTTAAGACGGCCGAGAAAACGCAACTGTAAGGCAAAAATATCGAAACGCGTCTCCAAACCTCTGTTGCAGTGGCATTTCTTCGACTCAGTCTCTCCATGACAGTTAAGTTTAACGTTTGAGAGTCAGGAAGCCAAGAAGTAGTCAAGAAGCTCATTGGCTTATCGATGACTCTATATCAGATTGAGCCTGGATGAACACCGGCGAGATTCGCCTTCTCTTTCCGACTAGTGCTCAGAGGTTAACACGGCAGGCGTGTACTAATCGTTCCCAATCCTGCTCCCGGGACCTCCATTTATTCGTCCCCACCCGAAGGATGTGAGTGTATCCCCAGTCTTTAGCTACTTTCTCACAGGCTGGGAGGGGTGGTTGTTCCTAGCTCTGCCCCACTGCTCGACAGCTAAACTGAGCAAAGCAAACAACTTCAAGAAATAGGACAACATTCATCCTGAGTCGGACAACTTCCTGAAACGGACAATCAGATATCCAATTGTAATTCACAATTTTAAACCCCCTCAGCACCAACGTGAACAGCTGAACAAGTAACTTTTTGTCCCCAGAAAAGTTTCAGGTGGTTCCACCGGGATTTGATCAGGGGACCTCTAGTATGCAAGGCAGTACACTCAAACCACCAAGCCAACTCCACCCCCTTCGATGTAGTCGAACCAGGGAGTTGCTATTTGACGTCGAAATAAAAACCAGTCTGATGTGGCGGAAGGCAAAGAGAGCCAATACACAGACTGTGGGATAACCAAACTTATGAGAATTTTATAGCACACACATGAGAAGACTTTACTACACCATGGAGCTTCAAAGCAGGCACAGGTTACGCTTTTCGAAGGAATCATTAGTTCTCCCCCCTCTCTCTGTTGATGGCTTTAGGCAGCGTTCTCCATCCGTGTGACCGTAGCGTACATAGCATGTACACTATTCGTCAGCTTGATGGTTTCAATATTTCCATCCGTCAGAATCAATTACTTATGGCCGGTTAAGAAGCAGCAAAGGAGTTTGATGTTACAATGGAGCTACTTTGTTGACAAACAAGATCAGCAACAGCTATGCTTGTTGGCGGATAGGGTGACATTTTCAACTAAACAACTTAAAACCGAATCCGAAAGAACCGCATAGGTCACGCCTCACCGGTTTCTCTCACTTACCGACAGACGAGATTCGTAATCCGGCGCGAGCAACCCGCCAGTTTTCCTCACCTGTTTACGGGCCGTTTGGTAATGCTTTCATTATTTTGATCACCTGATAAGAAAGAGACGGGCTGAGTTTCATTTAGCCGTTGTACGCCCAGCGTCCTCATCTTTCACGTGATTGCAAGAAAAAATTCTCAAAGGAAAGCACTATCTGACATGTTTTCGTCTATCCTTTCCTGTTCTGTCGTTTCCTTCCCTTTACTGTCTGTTAGCCTACCTGACTGTCTGACAGTCCGTCGGTGCCCCCGTGGTCTGTTTAGTTTTCTGTCGGCATGTTTGTCTCAGTCAGTATGAAAACCCTCAAAAATGTTTTCCTATATCTCAGAAACATTTACATTGAAAGAAATAGAATACATACATAGATGCCGTAATCCTTTTCCGTTTTTCTTTTCAAATACATTTCGAAGGTTAGTTGACAGTGGCGATTGCACTGCAAAAATATTTAATTCACATTATATAGGCAAGTGGAACATGCTAGATTGTCCGAAATATGTTTTCGTCATAACGATATTACCTTGCATAACAACTAACTCTCAAATCATCATTTCATGTCGTAATACCAATTAAATGCAGGCCACATCTCAAAAACAGAACAATGCATAATAAAGTGGTGTGACTTTTTTCAGCTTTTATTACAAACTTGTAAAAATTAAACTATGTTTCTTTAGGTAGTGCACCCTTAATATTACAACGTGTACTTGAGTCTGGAGATTGAAACGCAACTCAGCACAAGTTTGTGACCTTTCGTTGCATATATCGTATTCCCTTCCAATTTTAGAATAAAGTCATCAATTTAAAACAGTTAATAATAGAATTCCGAGCAAGCCCTGAGGGACACTTATCGATGTTAGTTAAATCTATATAGCATTAGCGCTATTTTTTCCTGTTTATAAGAGCATCGGAAGACTGGTGGGCGGATAGTAGCGCTCTTATCAGGACCCTTGAGAGCTCATGTTTATTCATAAACTCGGAAATATAGCATACATGACGTCACATTCGAGACGGCACCGGAAAAGGAAGGATATAAGCAAAAATTAATTTTCGTAAGTGAAAGAGGAACTAAATGTTCGCAATTTGGTGAAACTTCTATTCAAATCGGACATGCAGTACTTGAGATATCATCAGATGAAGTTGCCCGCCCGACGGACAGGCGGACGTGTATTACTCCTGCACCCACACTGACTGTACTCGCAATACCAACGTACGCCTAAAAGGAGTACGTATTCGACACCTGCTATGAAGGTAACAAATGAAGTTACTACATTTGTGACCCAAAGTGAGCTTGAGGCAAGCAGGGACTATATCACTTCCTCACATTAATGAGAAATGCTTTGTTTCATTTGTTTGTTTGTTTGTTTTTTTCAGTCTGTTGCGCTGACCTTGAAGATAACAGGAATATAGGACCTCCCGAAGGGGAATGTGAAGTTTGTAAAGGTCCCTTGCCTTTCATGCAATCACATTCCGATAACATGGGTTTGTGGAGGAGAAAAATGGTTGTAAAGTTGAACGAAAAACAAAAGACTCTCTTTAATGGGAGACATATTTGCTTTCCCCAAGTTCACTTTGTGGTGAAAATGTGACAAGTTAAACTGCTAGTATCTTGAGAACCACACATCAGATTTCAATGCAAATTTCACCAGAATGCTTAGAATAAGTACCTCTAACATATCAAATCTTGGTTTGAGCTTAAACCCTTCTTTTAAACATTACATAGGCCTTTCAAACTGTCAAATGCTGTGATCAAGTGCTAGCCTTTATTTATAACCGTGTGACTTTTCCACCGGTGCGATTGTGCCTGTCAAGCGGCTGTTCCTGTGAAGCAGACGGTACGAAATATTAGTGTCCCAGGGTTTTTAAGATGTATTTTAGGCAGTAGCTAGAAATATAACGATCGCTGTGCAGGCATCAGCAGGTTATCAAACTTTATCTGAAACCCTTTTTTTTTTCCTTTGAATAAATTTGCTCGTCGCTCTTTTGTGCCACGAATAAGGTGAACTGGCGAAGACTCACTCTGTTGGTTAGAGGCGAATCACACACACACTTATGGGAGTAGAAGTGATCCAGGAATCCGTGGGCAAGGTTGAAAAATTAGACTTTAAAGGGGCTCATTGAGTTGGTTCACAAAATTCATGATTTTTCACACCTGTTGAGTTTTACCCACGTCTTGATAGTAAATGGTCAAACTAAGAGATTCTGCACATCTGACACACAACTGAAATGGCAATGAAAGGTTATTAATGATTAAAATCATTTATTTCAAATTCGTCACCAGACACTTTTCACCATTAGTTATTAATTATATGCAACCCCTCTCCATAAAAACTACATTTTCTCACATTTTCGGTAACATGAGGAAGTGATATATGAGTAATAAGGCTAATTAGAAGCAATGTCGTGCAATGATTTCCTTCAAACTCGTCACAAGATAATTGATATCAACTCAGTGAGCCCCTTTAATGGTTACCATGAGAGCTGCTTGTCTGAGGAAGTGAAATCTTGAAATATGAAGTGCCACTTTGAGTTGCCTACGTAGCAGGCTGTTCGGTATATTCCTTGTTCAGTCATATCCCTAACGGTGGTTTGGGAAGCTGAGGAGCTGAGCAAACAGAGTCCGCTCCGCGGGGTACACTTTGAGTAGAACTTTCATCATGGCTTTTCCTTGTAAATTGATATTTGCCCGGATTCTTGGGAAACTGTTCAGTACAGCTGAACTCCTAGAGTGGCCTGCATAACCGACCATACGGGTTTACCTCTCAACAAGAGATTTCAGATTTTTCCTCAGCATTTAATATGTAGAAATTACAAAGAAAAAGAAATGTTATTAAGTTCTAAGTTACTCAAAAGGAACTCAAGGGAAAACCCGTTGTGTTTGTGGTCTGGTAGTGAACTTGCCAAGAGGGAAAAATAAACGAAAATGAGAAAAACGAAAAGTCAACTGTTGACTGAACGAATCAATGTTTCAGGGGTTGATCCATGTGGAAAGGAGAGAGCCATGGCCCCCGTTGGGTGAGGCTACCCCCCCCCCAAAGTCGGGGAATTTTTCAATTTCTTTGGGGGAGCTGAATGGGTACTTTATAAGTATGTAAACCAATCGCAGACGGTTTACTTCATTTTGCTTTCGAGGAGGGCAGATGGTTTTTTTTTTATAAAACCCACAAAATTTTTCAATTTTCCTTAGTCTGTTAGTGAAAACTCAAAACTTCTTCAATAATGAAAGACAATTTTTCAAATTTTCGCTTACACTAAAAAGTGAAACCCCATGCACATTTTCATTTTTTTCAATTAAACACCAAGATTTTGCCACTTCAATTCAATTTCAGGCAAGCCGTGGTTGCTCCCCACCCCATCCCCCGTGTCAAGCTGCCCTTTGCCATTAACGGGATACCCAGCCGCGAGACTGTACGACCTATTATCGCATCCCCTTTCAAATCGTCCACATGTGAAATTGATTATTTGCCACAGGCAGAAGGAATCGATGCGATGATGTGTGTGTTTGTATGTGTATGTGACACTTTGCTTGTAAACACGGTATCTCGAGAAAGGTACCGGTAACTTTTAGGGATCTCATACTTGGGAAGTGGATACTCCATTTTAAGGAGCTGATCACTATCGTTTTTGGTGCAGTTCAAAGATCATTTGAGGAAAATGGAGGTCAAACCGAGTAAACCTTGTTAACATGATGTTTCAACGAAGATATCCTATATGAATCTCAAACTTGTCATGTAGATGCCCCGTATTCTGTACGTAATCTCTGTTGTCTTGTGTGGAGGTCAAACGCCAAACTGTGAAAACCTTGTAAACATGACATATCAAGCACGAAACATGTAATGTCCAAAATTAAACGTAAGGAGAGCTGATACATAATCACATTAACATGATATCAATCTGTGTGATCTATACTCATGATTTTTTAACTTTCTATGCCTAAATTTGAGCACAGTAAGGTAACTTAATGAAACTGTCAATTGGAAATCACAATATTAACCTTCTATCCAAGTGGCGAACAATCGCTAAGCCTTTTGCCCCCTTTTTAATTAGTCTACATTGCTGGCCGTACGGTTCCACCGTAAATCACGGGATGTATCAAAGAGTGTGTTAAGTCAGGAATGAGCCAGCAAGTCAACTCTGCTCCGTAGGGGGCTACGTTTGCATTGCTACATATGTTTGGTATAATTGAAATTATGAAAATGTTTGACCAATATACCACGCTTGCACTGTCTCTTCCTGTTGCTATTCGCCAAGACTGGAAAAGATTCGTGCGTGATTTCACGTGCGTGAAATGGACAAAACCTGCATGGTCATGATTACCGTATTTCCCGAATTCCACGCTTAGCGATAGCAGCCCTGTGTGATAGTATAGCTGACGTTATCGGTTATGGAGAAAAGACGGATGTGGCCTTCTGAGCTGTCCTCCCTTCCTCTAAATCAGCCTGAAACTGATTTAACCAGAATGCGAAACATTCCCACTCGCCAATCCACCAGAGTGCAAAACAACTAATGAATAGAAGCCGTAGAGAAATGTATGGGTATAATTTACAAAAAAAAAAAATGTTTGGTAGATTTGTTCAAGTTGTCGGAACTGAAAGGCCTAATATTCAGTAAATTAGGGTATGTTCTGTTTTTTTTCTTACGGTAAGCCTACTTTTCGCATTATATTATATCCAAATGACACCTCTAGACCGAACACGCATGTGGTCTCAACAGGCACACCTCCATAAAACCATATGAATATGGTATAAAGATTAAACAAGAAAGAGATGACAAAAAAGATTGACAAACACTGAACGAAGAGACACACTGAGCGGGACCGAATTTAAGCCATGTAGGCTACTTCCTATCGACTTGAGTCTGGCGACTTCTCCTCTCCACATGCAGAACTTGGTAATCTAAAGAGAGTTTGAAAAATATATAAATTCACTGCAGCCTTTACTCGTACCTATTTGTAGGTGAATTAAATTGTAGTGTAGCTACAGAGTGTACTGGAGTCTGAGAATACGTTAAGTATGTCTTTATTCTGGTATCGTACAACAGTTTAGCAATCACTTTTTGGTGGTCACAAACCGACACAATTTGGAGGAACGGCCTGCACCATGGTATGAATCGAACGCATGCAGATGCCGGCTTCCACAGGCTGTTGTACGAGACTTAAAAATATGATAGATACAAATATAATTAATTTCGGCGTAATGTAGCGCGCTCGATTAATGCTCTTTTCATTTTAATAATAAAAAATAAATAGCCTAATAACAAGACAGAGATCATTCAAACTTAAAGAGTGTTATCTAACTCTGTGTACAATGCCAAGTATCTCTGTACACTCATGACTGGACAATAACAAATTTATCTAGTGAGTTCTAACAAGGACGGAGGCAATAAATTATAGTTCATAGCGGTTTCCTAGAGTCGAATAAATGCAAAGGTGCATACTTTCGTACTTTGCAGAACAATACGTCTGAAGATGACCTATTTTCCCAATAAAGTCCATCTGAATTCCACGTCTTGAAAATTACCTAAATTCTCAAGTTACTGTAGTCCAATTCCCAAGTTCACAAGCCAAGTCTTAATTATTCTCAGGATCTTGGGAAAATTCCCAAGTAGTGTCACCAATGGTATGCATATGCAATTGCTGTTACTAATACATGGCTTACAAGCAGGAAACCTTAATTTTGTACATAATACTTCTAATCAATATCTTGTTTTGTGATTGGTATCATTCCATTTTCACAATAAATCTATTCATGTTTGCAGTGAATCCTTTGAAACTAGTTGCTCAATATGATTGTTCAGTTCTCAAAAATATTACAGTTAGGGAAAAGTGAGGTATGCGCTTGGAACAGCATTCTGCAAAAACGGTGACAGGCGACTGGACACACTTTAGAATTTGGATAGTCGCTTACTAGCAAGTAAGGCATATTTTTTTCTGCCAAGTGTCGCCAGTCTCTTCTCTTGTAATTTAATTGTAATGGAATATAATTTTAAAAATCACAATATTGTACTGTATATGAAGTATATAGGACAGAACAAAGTTAATGTCAACATATGGGACTTACAGACTGTGCCAAGTCTAAAATACGACAGATGTTCTTTGCTAATCGCTCGTAAAAAGGCGAAAGGATTTCAGTAAGATAAAATATTTCTTAAATCCATTCCAAATCTGCATGTATGTCTTAACCAAGGGATTAACGCATCAGCGACATTAATTCTTTTAACTGTTTTATTCGGTTATAAAATGTAATTCTACCGTTTCATAGGAATTTCTAAAAGCTTTGACTTGTAGGAAATCAAATCTATTACGGTATCACAGCCCCGTTTCAATTTACAGATCGTTTATGTCATTCTTTATACAACACATTAGGAGTGGCGCCAGAAATTATCCGAAAGGGGGCCAAGCTCCCCAACGGGGGGGGGGGGATCCAAGCTCCCCAACGGGGGGGATCGAGGAAATCAACCCGAAGCCCCGACAAGGGGGACTGGATATTGAAATTTTGCGTTTCTTTTGAATAAACTTTGCAAATTTTGGGCTTTTATTAAAGAAAATATGAAAATATTGGGTTTTTATTATGGAAAATTGAAACCTTTGAATTTGTATTGAAGAATTTGCAACAATTTAGAGCAAAATCAAGTAAATCGTGGGGCCACTAGCGGTCGTCGGGGAGGACATATATTATTGCACCCTGTACGGCTCCTCGACGAAAATAGAAAATTTCCCTGACGGGGAAATTCCTTCCAGAATAGGGGCCATGTCCCCCTGCCCCCTCCCCCTCCACCTGGTGCCACCACTGTAATACATTGATATTTTCCGTTTTCTCGATGTCTTTCAGTTTCTTGCCAAACATTCCGAGCAGAGTACTTATCGGGAAGGGAAAGAGTTCTATTGGATTTGAGGAGTGGGATCGTGCAAGGAGAAAGTGACTATATTACAATTCTAGAACACCCTGGCCCGTCGTTAGACGGTGAATGTAGTGGTCAAGCACTTGTCAAAGTGAATTTTTTGGGTCCATATACAAATGCAAGAATTAAATTAGATTATAATGAACAACCAAAGGGCTGGACCCTAGATGTTGCAGATTGCCCAACAGCTAATGGTTTCGGTGGAAGTGGCGGTGTAACCACGAACTGTGCCGAAACACAGATCGTAGATCGTCAAATGAGAATTTATAGCAATGCCCTTCCTGGACACGCAAGTGCCTCGATCAATGGAGGTCTTCTTCTCAAAATGGTGGATGATATTATTTCAGAAGGAACGAAATTAAAAGTTGAAGTTTCGGATGAATCGTTCAAGTGGAACAACAGAGCCACTGAAAGAGGTCACATCGAGAGCAGATTTCTTTATACTCTCAGTGGGCAGAGACCGACGAGAGGGGAAGTGGAGTATAGCATCTATATCGGCTTAAACAGAGTACCATCCATCGGCAACACAAATAGAGTCGGCAGTGGTCTGTGTAAGGCGATAATTTCTTTAGTTTCGGACGGTGGTAAGTAGGCTTCTTTTTCTTTTCATCGTGAAAGTGATCAAGTACCTTTTTGTTAATTAGTGGTTTGGTGTATTTGACTTGTTACAAATACGCATGCGCCCAGCGCTCTCCATTTTCCTCATTTTTACGTTATTTCAATATCCGCATGAATTGATGTATTCTTTTATTTTGTTTCATTTTATTTTGAGCTATCATTTCAAGTTGCATATCATGGCGATTGTTTCCTTTTATTGAATATTCATTTGCTATCCATTCATATGTCCGAGAAAAGTATATCCAAATATGGAATATTCATCCATACGTCAGTTTATCCTCCATAAAATCTTTCTAGATCCAAGTTCCAATTGTCAATTCCTGTACAATCCCAACCATTAAGTTTCATTTTACTTAATTTAAAACATTAGGTCACTTAAATATTTATATAGTTCCTAACCGATCTTATTAAATATCTCTCAACGGTTTTGTCAGATCGGTTTTAGAAGTGGGTTGGAATGGGGGACAAACATTTTCAACGGAAGGGCATACCGTTTGGACTAAGCTGTGCCGGAGGAGCCATGTAGCCTACGCGCGAAGCGCTCCTCTGTAGACATGGAGTCCAGGGACAAGCTATTTGAGAAACCTGGTTATGTTGTTCTTATTTTAAAATTGAAACTTATTCAATTATATTCACATTCCGTCCCCTTTCCTTTTTATTCTCTCGTATATCTGTTTGCTTTCGTTTTTACTTTTTCTGACCTGTTTATTGGTGGGACTGACACCCGAACCCCCCCCCCCCCACCAGCTACACCACTGATAGGGCAACATCCTCAGGTAAGAATACCGAAGGTACATCTTCGTAGGGTATCCGCAGCCTCCTTGGGAAAATTTGGACTAAAGAAGTCCCCGTGTGTGTTTTGGAGGGTTTGAAGAACCTTGCAATCAAAATCAGGACAGCATTTTCAGGGTTTTCACCAGCAATCTGAGAAAGCTAACATTTGCGAACGAAGGGGTAGGGCGGGTGGATATCCCCTCCCCTGTCCCCGCGCAGGGCCAAGAAAAATATGAGTTCAAGCGTTAAAAAAAATTTCGTAATTTTGTTGTGAGGAGCTAGATATGCACTTTAGGGTCGATGGCGTGTTGCTTGGCTACGGCCCAATGAGGATTAAGGAGAGCAAAGCCCCTTTTACAAGCTCTGGTATTTGCAATTGTGGTCATGATAAGCTTGTTTCTAAGTGCCCTCATATGTCATTGTTTTTGCATTAGAAAGTGCAACAAACATCACAATCTTAGCAGATTTTGCGCATAGAGTTGGACTTGTAATAATTTGAGAAAGGAAGTGTATTGAAAGGGGAAAATCCATGGCCCAGTGCCCCGGAGCCTGTCAATAGATGCTAGTTCAATAATTCCTACAAAATGGCCAAGTACTGATGCCATTCTACAACATCAACGTAGATGTATCTTGCCGCTAAAAGATGTAGGCCTACTTTTGATGTAATTTTGTGCAATTGTAGCCCCACTGATAGGCCGATGAAGAAACGTTCGACATTGAGGGCATATCAGGGACACGAAAAACTTGGAGGGCACGACGGCTCCACCCCAACCCCAACCCCCTTTGCGACGCGAGTGATCTCCCATGTAATATGGTATGTCCATAAAATATAGTATGTTATAACTACTGAAGATCACTTCAATAATGTTGTATATACAGTAAATCTCGTTTTAAACAGTTAGTTCAGTTATAACATGGATAAATGCGCTTCATCCCAGTATGTTTCTATATAGGGTGTTTCAAGTGACGTTATCGCTTTTCCGATGGTCTCACTGCGGGGCACAGCACATGCGCAGAAAGACTGTTTACGGTACGACTGTGACGCAATTTACATTTGACAAGCCAAATGCTCAACAATCAGAGGGACACACAACTCTGTAGCATTAGTGAAACACCTGTAACTAGTTAGGTTTTTCAAGTCGAGCATGAGGAGCAACAATATTGACAGGCATGCATTTATACGTGTTGTTTTGGTAACATATTACATAGGGCCTATAGTATACAACGAAAGCTGACTCGTCACTGTTTTCTATATGATAACGCAACCTTGGAGGTGGTTTCCACCGTCAAAAAGTGTTAGTGTATGGATAATCTGTAAAATTCCACCTCGGTCTTAGTCACTAGTCAAGACAACTTCTCAAAGGTTTTCAAGTTAAGAATCCTCATAACTGTACATGTAACTATTCAAAGCTGGTGTAGCTCATTTGCAGTCCAAGAAAAAAGTGCTCGACAAAAATAAATGCCCGGGAAGTGGTCTACCTTCTTACAGGTGACATGTAGGTATAGAGGTGTTTCATGTGACGCCCTGCGATTGGGATTGCCCGGCAGTGCCTGACACAGCAGACAGGCAGACCCACGGGTCAGCTTATTTAGAGCACACGGGCATGGCATGACCATAGATAGTACTGAGACACAATGAACGCTTGACGGGCAAAAGGTCCAACAACCAAAGAGACGCTCGACCACATGACGTCGGTGAAACACCTACAGTATATAGGTAAACTATGTTCAGGCCTAAACAGGCTCTTAACAGGCCTAATGAGGCTCTAAATTTAAGTAATTTCTGTTGGTCGAAGTTTAATCTGAAAGATTTCATTCTGCAAGTAAATAATTAAGAAAAAACAAGTAAAGAAATTGGTATATAGCCATTCCTGTAGGTATCGTTTGTTCTAACCCCGTCCATAATTTCTGAAGTCGTAAGATTATTTTGAAAAGCCAAATAGTGGTGAATTCAGACTGGATCATCTAAAACAGCAGAAGTAGGAGTGCACTGGGCAATACGTAGCACAAACGATACCTCCTCAGCATACATACCGTTTTGAAATGTTCACAGCCAAACGGGAAGGGTCCTACCCCGAAACTCGCTTCAATTTTGAGTATGTATGCCCGCATTTTTTTCCAACCATAACGATTCCTTAAGGCCCCTGCAGGTGCCATCCGAAGTACTACCTGTCAACATATAGGCTACTGTAACAATGAGCTGCTGTTGAAACACCGTATTGGATTTTGCCTCATAGAGGCTCTTAACGTGACTTCAATGCGTTTTCTGATTGTCATGTCTGCTATCAACACTCATGCGCAGACTGATGATGTGCGTCAATTAAACGGTACACATGACAGTGGCGGATCCAGGATTTGGCAAAAGGGGGGGCCCAGGTCATAGTGGTTTGTATAAAAGTCCGATCTGGGGGAGGGGTCTAAGGAGAGTGGGTGTCCCCCGGGGGCAGTGCCAGGGTATTTTGATAGGGGACAAAGCATGTGATGAGTAATCGCCGTCCTGGGGGAGGGGTCTAAGGGGAGGGGTGTCCCCTCCCCTTTGAGAAATTTTTGTTAATTTAAGGTTGCTCAGATGCAAAATGGTGATGTCTGTGGTGTATTTTTTGAACTGATCTTATATGGCTGGAAAGCGTTCATAATTCAGTGAATTTTAATTTTTGGTTGGGTGAAAGATGCTTTTTTGGGAGGGGTCTAAGGGGAAGGGAAGGGGTGTCCCCCTCCCCTTTGAGAAATTTTTGTTAATTTAAGGTTGCTCAGATGCAAAATGGTGATGTCTGTGGTGTATTTTTTGAACTGATCATATATCGCTGGAAAGTGTCCATAATTCAGTGATTTTAATTTTTGGTTGGGTGAAAGATGCTTTTCTGGGGAGGGGTCTAAGGGGAGGGGTGTCCCCTCCCCTTTGAGAAATTTTTGTTAATTTAAGATTGCTTAGATGCAAAATGGTGATGCCTTTAGTATATTTTTGAACTGATCATATGTCGCTGGAAAATGTTCATAATTTAGTGAACTTTAAATTTTACCCTTAATTCACAGTGCATTTCATTAAAATAAATTACAAGGCTTAAATAAGACACTACAGGGTAATATTGCAGCAAGTTATAGTTTAAAGCCTGATGTTGTCGAAAATATTCCTCTAAATATTAAAGAATTCTGAAATTCCCTTGAAAGTAGAAGCAGCGCTCCCAATGCTGTGGGCCTGGCCGGTAATAGACTGAAGTTAGCAATCCATTAATACAGCGCTCATGAGTAACTCCTTGCAATGCCCAGAGAAAGTTATTGAGGCCAATATAAGCCAAAATGTTATCAGTTGAAAGTCAGTAGCAGAGTTATTAACATAACACTTATTTTCTGAGGTAGGAAATAATGAACAAGTTTGAGTTTCACTCTGACACATCTCATAGGCCTAATTCATTGGAATAGGGCCTTGTCCTTTGTTTTATGAAGTTGAAAAAACTTTCAAAATTTTTTGGAAGGGGGGGCCCGGGCCCCCCGGGCCCCCCCCCCTAAATCCGCCCATGCATGATTATTTTGGGCCCCGCAGGCCAGTCGCACAGGATGGGCCCCGGCAGCAAACACCGATTCTTCAATATTAGACACATCCTAAAATCATCAAATCATCAAACCTTCTGTCTCTTTTCATGTGAATAAATCGTCCGCGCTGACGATCTATACGTAGCAGACTGTACGGTATTATTCCGTCTTCTTTGAAGAGGTGCTGAACAAACAGAGTTATCTCCGCGGGGTAGTGCTCAGTCAGACGTAACATACAATAGTATTTACAAAATGAGCCGTCTTGCCGAGAAGTCACTTCCCGTGATTATGTGAATTATTCCTATCAGTGGTCCGCTTGCCCGCTCTTCGGTCGCATAAAATCGCTCCTGCACGAAGACTGACTGCACTCGTACGTAATACCAGCTCGTTAGAAAGCGGTACATATTTGACACCTGCTGCGCAGGTTTAATAGTCTTCCGTGTCACCCATGCAAATGCTGACACTCGCCAACTCTCATAACTCTTGGCTCTTCCTTATCACGTTACAACACTTTTCTTTCTGAACCGTTCAGTACACTCTGAAAAACACCCTGCTCTATTTTAAGTGGGATCGTGGTTACAGATTAGCAAACTGATTCCTGGTCAAAACTTACCAGGGAATCCGGGTCAAACTTTACGCTTTCCTAGTTAACTTGAAATCCTGGTAAAATTTAACTACGCTTCCTTGGTTTCTTTAAACAGGAAATGGTTGGCTAATCTGTGAATACGATCCTGGTGAACAAGCGCGTGCTTAGAATACACATGCAGAATACAGTTACTCCTTGGTTTACCTTTAATGCGTTATCTTTATACCGAAACATCATGGAAGGTATACTTAAAAGAGAAATAAGGCAATGTCTGGTAGATTTGGCTAAAATTGCAAAACAAGGCTGGGGTGACATACCGGTATACCCTTTCAGCTTTAAGGATGATGTGTAATCCATGCTAATGATGATAGAAAAATCCAATGAATATTTATTTTACAGCATCCTGAGGTTACGAAAGAATACGAACAGAAATCAATTGAAAAGGGGCATTTTGTAAAGAAACGTGACTGTTTTTCTGCCTAATTGGGTCAGTGACGTCATGTACACTTAGCGGCAAATGCCTCGAAGATTTGTAACTGCTCCCTTCAATTAATTGATGGCATGGGTGCACATCTCAACTAAAAATATAACCTGAATATATGGATTTATGTCGGCCTATGAAATGCAAACATGAAATGAGAAAGCCCACGGCCGTTTTTCTTTTGCTATATTACGAAAGTAACATTTCCACGGTACGTGAAACGCCCCCCCCCCCCCAAAAAAAAAGAGAAAAAACTGGGAAACGGTAGCGGATAATTGATTAGTAGCAACATAATAACCGTTTTAAGCTGGGTTCTATGGACAACATGTTGTGTTTGTATGTACTTCACTGTAGTGTACGTTTATTTTCCAAAAATAACTCGTACACATTTTTCTTAGCTAAGGCTTAAATAAAACAAACGGATGCAAACAGGCTATTTATATCTTCGTTTCCCTGAGGTAGTTAACTTTGCCCGTGTCTATGCAAAATAGACAGGGCTTAAAGCAAAAATCTAAACATTTTGTCTAGAATTACCTAAGTGTTTGTAATCAGAATACTTGTTGGGTTTTTTTTTCAGAAGCTTGTCGATTGACGTAGAATATTGAGTAATGATTAAAGAGCTTGCACCCATGGGGCTAATATAAAGGAAATGCCACTTTTACCGGTAGTTTATATGGGTTTGCTACTAATTTACATAAGTTGTGAATCTTATGCCCTCTTGTACATTCAGTATTCGATCACCCAAATACAGAGCACCTTGTCATGGAAACATCACTTGTCTGGATTCGAATCAGTGGCCTGCTTAGCCGGCGGTACGTTTCACTAAATTAATAAGTTAATAAAGTAATACGTTAACCGCTGTGGAGCCATGTATCAAATGAGTACATTTCCCAAGTAAACAACCAAACACCGTAGAACAAGCATAACCTTAAAGGGAGAGAGCAGTCGCCCAAGTTTCTATTAATAATTATGCTAAATCTTACAAATATCCACATATTTTGCTCAAAAGTATTTTTCATTATGTTTCTGTGTAAATACATATAATATTGAAGGCCAACCAAGAAGTTATTCTGCATGAATTTAACACATAAGTAGCAAAACTATTGTCACATGATTGAAAGGAGCCATTCCTGAATTAGAATGACGGGGTACACAAATTCAAATTGGGGGAACTGCATATTCCCTTTAAGGTATGTGGACATGAAATCAAAGCAGTTCTTCTACTCAGAATGGTAGATTAAAGACAGAGTCATCACCCCAAAGTATATTTTTAGTGTATGTATATCAAAATTCTCAGTTGGTGACTGCTCTTTGATTGACATCAAAGTTTGAAAATTTGAAAGATGCAGAGTAGCTCACATTCCACACAAGGCAGAGAGAGTACTTTTATTACATTTTATAGCCTTGTGTGCTCACCAGAACAGGTTTATTCTTGCACAAGGAAGAGCTTCATACAGTTATGGGAGGAGCTGGAAGAGGCATAGTTGGGAGAATTGGAACTGTCTGGGATCATGAAAATTCCCCTTTAAGATCCCCTGATACGATTTCTTTTTGAATATTTTAATACCTTTTACCATTCTCAAGATATAACTCTTCAAAGTTTTACCATTTCTGAGAGTTCTCATTAGCTTCACAGAAATTATGATGTCGAGTATAGCAGTCATTCTGTATTTCTCTTGTTAATTCTTTATAAATTATCTTTTAATTACTTAAACCAGCTAGTTTCTAGTTCGGTGTTTAATGTGGACATTTTCACGGTAGTATAGCTTCTTCCAAAGGAAACCTTTCAGGGCATGCTTCACCATTACAACTGTCATTTTCAATGACGGTTATCAAACAAAGTATAACACACATAAGGCACATCTCCTGAGTCCCTCTTTCCACGTCACAAATTTGCATATGTAGCTCATGTGCATTCATGATATAAGTGCAAAAACAGTATGAGTCTCGTAAAATGGTCAATATTTGATGGATTTTGATGAAAACTGAGGCTATTTTTGACATTTTTTAATGCTTTTACATCAAAAAGAAATGTGTGACATTTGCATACCTTTACTATCCTCCAAGTGTTCATAGAAATTCGATTCGAATATTTGTCAGTTCGAAGTATGGTGGGTTTTTCGTCCATGGTCAGTCAGGACGGGTAGACCTCACCATTATCCAATCTTAAAAAGAAATGCTGCGTTTGTAGTACTAGAGAACATATTCATACCCGTAAAACCATAATTTACAGGCATGGAATATTGGGCAGTTCAAAACAAGGTAGCTATGTAACTTCATTTTCAAGAGATAAAGTTCTCGCAGAAAGAAATACAGTTTTGTAGCTCTGAATAATTTGTTTGTCCAAACTTTCAGCGGTTCACTATTCGAAGAATGCAACATTCATGACTCTTTTAACATGTAATATTTTAGAGGACGCTGTTGTTAAATATTTCACGCCAAATGGTTTTAATGTTTTGTCATACCATAATGACGTTCTTCGAATTTTAAACGCAATATTTTTGTTAGTAGGGACTTTGAACTGAAATATGGGAGAATCACAACCTTACTGTACACTGCACATTTGATTGTAAGGAAACCTGGAAACGGAGGTTACCCAACGTACACTGACGATCTTAATATGTTGACACTTCTTAAAGGGTTATTCCATTGACAATCAGAAAGGATCCTAAACCGTTTTTTCTTTGGGGACGGGGGATAATCTGATAGGGTACCGTCCTGTGAAGGGGGAAACCTCCCGTTTGCAAAATCTTTGCTTTTATAAGGACGGCTTACATGCATAACGGTGTTTTCTTTTGGAATATTTTGAACTCTGAATAACATATATAATTTATAGACTACAAAATCCTTGAACATTTCATGGTTATTGAAACCTATGAGCTGGACAGATACCATGGCTAACCAATGAAAAAAAAACACCTGTGAGAGGGAATAATTTTTGATCACGTGACCTTCACACCGCATGTCGAAATGTTTTCCATAGCGCAAGATACTTCGCTTTGAAGATAGGCTAAATTGCTATTGGCTAAGATATGCTTCTCGGTATATAACATGTACGGTCACATGTGTTTCAAAAACGAAAGAAATGCACAATTTTGTTTGGCCACTTCTCAGTTTGCACCTCACAGAAGGGATGTACTGCTGTTTGGGTGCATTTACACTAGATCCGGATCTGATCGCCTGCGCGGGGTCAGATCCACTGCTCGAGATCAAATTTGTAGTGTAAACGCAGATCAGATCCGGATCTGATCGCCCTATTTTGATCCTGGTAAGAGGGGAGGATCAGACCCCGCGCAGGCGATCAAAACTTGTAGTGTAAACGCTCCCCGGATCAACGGTGACCCGAGATCAACGGTAATTCAACGTAAATTATTTGGAGGTCACTTCTGCAAAACACTCATTATGCAGGGAGGTGGATCAGAGTACGAGACAAGTGTAAATGCACCAGGATCAAGCCATACACGTAATTCGATATGCTGATAACATAGGGCGATCAGATCCGGATCAAGTGTAAATGCACCCAAAAAAGCAACAAGGAATCCCATGCTGGTATCACATTAAAAACCGGATACTTAAGCCTTTCTTTGAAGTGACGTCGTCCCAATATCATGTTACAGAGAGAAAATATATCAGAACGTCAAGGGAAAATTTAGCTCAGTCTGCAACCCTGCATCTTATATAACATTTCTTCAAACCATTTTCGAAGTTGACCTGTGTTTAACTTTTCCGGGAATACTTTTGCCATCCTCTGGCAATATCATCAGCTGAGTGATTCTATCATATTTTTCTATCGAAGCCTTCGAAGGATTCCTCGGAATACTTAAATTTAGGTTAGCGGGTAAATCGTTCCCCGGAGCTGTACCCAGTGGTCGTTTGCCTGTTCCCGCAGCGTACCAAAACACGCTACCGGTATTACATGTGACGCCGTCAACCTACGAAGGGTAATCAAGAGAAGCAGAGATAATGGCTGTCAAAGTGCCATACCGAAACGGCAGGGGGCACGTCATCTCCTCACCTACGTAGCTGGCCGAAGGATTCTATATATATAGATATGTAGGTCTACACATATTACAACATTCTTGACTTCGAGTTAGTCACTTATGTTTTTTCTACCTCACCATAGTCCCAACTTTATACACTGCTCCTACACCGTACTGCACGGTGAGACTTCACTGCTGAATTGTTTAGTCCTGGGGTTGTGGATTGAATGACGAAATTATCGTTAGAGGGGTCTGAGCAAGCAGGTTGCGCTCCCGTGGGTACCATTACTTTAAAATCAGGAGGGTTGTTTACCCCACACCGCAAATCATGAACAAACTTTATCGGGAGTTTTTTACCGATCTTCGAAGGTCCTCATTCACCCTCTGTTTGCATGCCCCATGATTACACCCAAAGGTGACTGACTATTAAGCCAGGGAGCTGCCACTCCGAGTGACTGCTCCCTGATTCAGCACTGTATATAATTTGTACGAACAGCCGTGCAAACAGCCAGCTGGCACAGACTTGTAGCAGAGAGGTCCTAACAACTCCCCTGCTTGTAGTATATAGGAAATAACATATCTTTGGGGCGGAATACAAACAGCGGCCACACTCTCGTCTTGCTCTGTGAGTCGGAGGAGCTTCTACGTCTATAAAATTAAGTCTTCCTCGGCGAATCTATTTCTCGATTGTGCGTTTCTGCTTTTTTTTCATACGACTAACACAATTTGCGCAACACTTCGAAAAGTTTTGCTAGCAAATTTGTTGTTACAGTGTACTTTAGATATAAAATTTCAAAATATATGTTTCACAGCTTGAAAAATGAAACAAAATGGTTCAATTCCTATCTTCACAGGAAGAGCTGAGATATAAAATGTTAAAGTTTGTTCACTCAATTTATAATGGTAGATATCACAATAATTTGTGATGTCATTCTTGTACTGTTTTTGTTTTTCTCTGTTTTTTGGAAAGCCACTGCACCTTGTGCCAGAATGTGATCACTGTCTTAATATTACAGGGCTGCAGGGTGACTTGATTATACAAGCCCTCTCCATACAACATGCTCTACAAGAAAATAGTTAAGTTTTTCAAGGTCGGATAAACAGTTTAATTCAAAAGGAAACAAAAGCAGGTAATGTGAGTTGTACAAGAAGAACATCACAAATTATTGCGCAATGGACCATTTCAAATTAAGTGAATAAATTTCAACGTTTTATATTTCAGAAAAGAAGTAAGCTATGAAAATGGGAGTTGACACCTTAAAGTATTTAATGGTATAGTTTAAACTGTACATTGAGAGGTACGTTATTATTATAATTTTTTTTTTCCTTTTTTGCCATAACGCAAAAAGGAATAGGCTTCAAGTGGCATTGGTTTTAAATGGCTTTATCACATAATGACAACGTGTTTTAACATCATTGACTCGTCATAGTACGCTTATAACAGGCAAACTGGTATATACCAAAGTAACCTAGTTCGCACGGAGATTCTTGCCTTCCGGATTTTGGAGGGCAGAAGTTAAAACTCGTGAATTAGTTAAATGATCACTTTCCTTGACAACAGCCAAGTCCGTTGCCAGAGGGGGGACTCCCACTGGAAAAATTTTCGCCTCTCTAGAAAATCAAAAATTACCGTTGACTTAAAGTGGACCTAAAGTCTAAAAATTCAAAAATATATATTTTAGAGGTTACAAAATTAATCTTATTGGTCTAACTCCCATTGTCATAGCTTATTCCGTTGCTGAGATATTAAATGTTAAAATTTATTCACTTAAATCCAAACAGTTCATTGCGCAATAATTTTTGACATTCTTGTTGTACAACTCACATTAAATGCTTTGCTTTCTTTTAAAATAAAAAATGTTTATATGACCTTGACCGCTTCCTGTTTTCTTGCATGACATGCTGTACAGAGAGGGCTTATATAGTCAAGTCACCCCAAAGCAGTAAGAACGCGATCACATTTTGGCACAAGGTGCGGTGGCTTTCAGAAAAACAAAGAAATACAAAGATTGTAATTTGAGTAGTACAACAATGACATCACAAATTATTGCGCAATCTACCTTTTTAAATCGAGTGAATAAACTTCAACATTTTATATCTCAGCTTAAGAAAGTCCTGTGAAGATGGGAATTGGACCATTGGAATTCAGTTTTCATGCATTGTAATATATATTTTTGAATTTTCAGACTTTAGGTACACTTTAATGCATTTTAGTTTATCATGCCCTACCTTTCCCCCTTAAAATATTTCTCCCCCTGGAAGTTATCTCGCCCCCTTCATTCGGCTACCTTGTCTTGCTACGGGTTTGACAAAAGCTTATGATAGTTCTAGGTCAGGGGTACTGTTCTAAAGGTATTTGGTAGTCTCCTCTCCCTTATCCAGACATGGTTATCCCAGGACAAAAACGTCATTTCCAAGGCAAAATCCATGTCATGACGGTTTCCAAATTTGAAAAATGTTGGGCAAACACATCCCCAACCCTTGTGAAATGTCTTCTCCCGTACGCCTATGAACATGTTACCCAATGTCTATGTATCAACTCCCCATCGTGCACCATTTCAACGTTTGGAGCTGTAAAGTAGTTTTATTTGTGGAGGAACCGTCGCTCCATTACCGGACCCAGAAAATTTTATTGGGGAACGAAGCAGACCACTGTGTCGGTATTGAGCAGAGAAAGTTTGTTATCTCAAAATCTCTAGATCACAGGAAATCGCTTTTTAAGAAAAAGTCAAGATACTTCTGCCGACCCGTACCATTCGTAAAGCGCCTGTAAGGGGCAAAGGGGGGCCCACTAAGGGATGATGGGTACGGCCATCCCAACTGTCCTCCTCCACATCTGGCAATGATGCATACGGTACTACAAGGCAACTGTATATACTGTAGTAACCAATTGAACATTTCCCAACCGGTGGACCTTGACCCACTGGTGGGCGCTGCCTGATGGAGCCCAATATCGGTCGGAAAGTGAGAATAGTGGATATTAAGTACTAATCTCTGCCGTATACTTTTAACATAGATTATCTTTTACGACACAGATGGAATAAAAGTAGAATGTGTTACTTCGTGTTGAAACTTGTCTGGTATGGTTCAGTTTTAAATATAAGTGCAACTTCATTTTTCAGTTGATGGTGAATGGTGCTTCCTGGTAATTTCAATAATCAAAAGCGGGTCGCTGGTTACAAAGTGTTGGGAAACCCTGGTATATAGTACATCTTGAATATAACCGTTGCTATTTCTTTAGAGGCCTTTCAGGAGCATACATGCTGCGGCCAAGATTTCTACCGAAATATTCCGGTGTTTATTTTGACAAACTCTGGCGATCGCGTTCACGTTGGTCCTCAGTATCTAAAACGAAACTAGGTGGAAACAAATAGATTCGTTGTTCTCTTGCACGGTATGTTGAAGTATTAATATTTGGCTAAAAGCAGCAATGTTTCCCAACACAGAGTGAAGCCCCCTTTCACACACACTGACGAGGCGCGACGCGATACGATAAAAATGTGGAAAGAATTTAATTACTTAAACTTTTTCAAACTAGGAGCGATACGACGCGAGGCGATACGAAGCGATAAAGTTGAGTTGAAATTTTTTTCAAGTTTCACCCACCTGTCGGCGAGCCGCGATAGTTTGGTTGACCGATGATGAGATAGAATCGCTACTTTCTTGTTAGATCAGGGAGTTGCTATTTGACAAATAGCAACTCCCTGGTTATATCACATGACTAATCGGTCATTGGAATAATGGCGCTGAGAGGGGAAGAAAAAATCGCTTGGAGTGTGTAAGGGCTGGCTACATTTTTATCATGTCGTATCGTATCGCGTCGTTATCGCGGAGTGCAGTGCGAAAGGGGCTTTAGTTACCCGATGAATCATTAAGGTCTGTCAGTCTGTCTAACACAACATTAAACGTTTGTGCATAAACATCTTCATACAAAGTTAGAACATTTGTAGGGAAGATGAAACTTGCAGCTGAAGGTATGAACACCTTCATACATAGTGGACGTTGTTCGTATTGTTGGGGAAACAGTCCACATGATCATGGATGCATGTATGAACATCGTCATACAAATGTTTTCTGATGTTTTGAACAAATGTGTGATAGTGTAGAAGGGTTTACGTTACGATAACAATTTCGGGTTGTCCACTTTTCGATGTAATTCAGTAGTACAGAATACACCTGTCCACTTTTGCCACGAGTGTGATTTTTTTTTTTTTTTTGCTTCAGTTCCTCGGGTAACTTCACGTCATGTTTTGTATGAAAGTTCTTAATTCGAATTGGATTTGCAGAATGGAAGATAGTCCATTACATGTGTCAAACTTTGAAAAATGTGACATTTGCAGATGGGCGTAAAATACATTTTTGTAGGGGTCTGAGTCTTGCCCGAGAAAACCTTTATTACAATACAAAATTGCCCGAGTTTTCTTACGTTCTGCCGGAGAAATGGGTTTCTGCATAACTCCGAGAGTGCTACCCCTATTGCGATCGGTTCTACTTCTTATATACATTTGCCAATATTTCGCTCCATTTTGTCCATTGTCATTGGGTGATCTAGTCCGCTGCTGTTTGTAAAGTCATTAACACCCAATAAGGCAGTGTCATAATCTTAGGGCATTGTTGTGGTTGACACTTCCGGCTCAGAAAAAGAAAAAATTTAACATGGCAGAGTAAGCATGCGATAATCAACCTTCACTCATTTCCGTCATAAGCAATCCTTTATTGTGAAATTATTCTTGAAAGATTGGTGGCACTCAAGGAGACGCTTCCCCAAACTGGCAACATTTGAGTCGTAATATTTAAGATAGTCTTTTTATCAAACCACCGCGTGTTTGGTCTAGTGGTAGAGCACCCGCCTTTCACGCGGCAGACCCGCGTTCGATTCCCAAGTCGAGTCATACCAAAGACTTTAAAAATGGAACCTTCTGTCGTTGAGCGTGATGCTCCGCATAACCAATGGAGTAAGGGAAAACAAGCCAGTGAGCCACAACTGGAAAAAAGGCCGTGGCCGGCTCGACTTGAACCAGTTGGTTGGAAACTGGGCCGTTAAACCCCATCTAACTCTGTCAAACCACTGTACTTCTAGGCTTACTATTATATTCTCCACATCTGTTGGAAAGCCTTATATGATATCGCGTAACTATATGGTAACGATCAAAGAGCTGAGATGGTAAAGCAAAACCACAGAGCAATGAATGCGTGACGATAAATGACCTCTAACATGCGGAGCGAACATAGCTTCTCGTTCAGTTCGTCGCTATGACAGATGTATCGCCGTTTGCAGACCCGAATGGCGGAAGAAAGCGAGAGCCACTACGCAGGTTCATAGCAAAAGGTGTCATCGGGTTGGAGTGCAGTACACGTCCAGGGGAATGCGCGCTGATCAAAACCACATGTCGCCACTGAAATGCACGAACCTACTACGGTCGTTTTGCCAGGTCAGTTTGGGCGACTTCATACAGGTAGTACCTTTCGTAAACCAAAAGGAGACACTTTGTATCACTAAGGTTTGATTAATTTGGCTGTATGAAGTGATATTTTTTAGAAAGTTAAACGTTTAAAGCAGCAAAATAAAGGGTACCCTGGTCAACTTGATTCATGTATGGCTCGTTTAAATCATGTGACGTTGGTTTCTCATTCAACTGTAAAATTACTGCAGGGTTACCGGTAAAATGATATATTTGTATTCTAAAAAGAGCAAAATATACTTGCACATTAAATGTAGCACTTGTTTTATAGTAAGGTTTGGCAACTGCTTGTTAGCAAAGTGACCTCTGACGTCACAACTCGAAATCGTTATGAAAACAAACCTCTGTTTGCACAGCTGACGTCATACTCAACAGTTTTCGTGTTGAACTGTGATGTATCAACTGATTTGTTTTCATTCCAATTTCCAGTTGTGACGGCAGAGCCGAAGAGGTCATCTCAGTAATTATTCTTTCAAACTGCAGTCAAAACACAGCGTCTCAAACGTAGGGGGACATGACCTTGATCGGACTTATTCTTCAAGCGCGAATCGCAAAGCCCTAGAAACTCACTGAAGAGTCCTGCGCAAATTTGCATTCCAGATGATTTGTGGTGTAACCAGAGGCATTTTCACCCTATTCTACTTTGATTTCACCCTATTCTACTTTGATTTCATTCCATCCTCTGTAGAGAAAGTTATGGGAACAAGCATGAGCCTGCTGCTTTCGTTTATGTTCTGGAAAAAATACTTTCAAAAGTGAGAGGAAATTTCCCCTGGCCCCTCCCCACCTGTTGCGCTCATGGGTGCTGCAGTGTTACATAAATTTGCACGGGCGGCGATCCAGGGGGATAGGGGACACCCCCCAATATTTGGGAAATGGCCCATTGACTTTGATTTTGCACACAGTAAATTATTTGAAAAATGGGATCATATTACCCCCTCCCCACACACACACACACACACACACACACACACAGAACAAATCGCCGCCAGTGTACATTTGTATAGAATGGAAATATGAAGTGATGGCGTTTGTAGGATGTGTGTTTTAGCACAACGTCAAAACAATTTCATCTTTTCCGTTTGATGTGATTTTGTTGAGGAACTTGACTCCTTCCGGGTAATTCTGCTACTATCACAAAAGTTTCGTAGCGCATAGATAGACAGGGTCTGTTTACAGGGTGAGAAAGGGTGTCACACGAGTCAATACTGTAACTCCTGTGCGAGCTTACGATCACTATTGAGTACTGTTGACAATTCAAAGACAACTTTTATTCCAAAGATGAAAATAAAAAACTCCCGACAGATGGTACATCACGGTTTCGGTTTCATCCACTTTAGACGGGAGTCATGCTCGAGTATTTGTTTCCAGTCCAAGTCGTTCAAAATAAAATAAATCACGCTCGTTGGACTCGTGAAAAGTTATAGGCCCTGTCTGGGACATTATATGTGTGTTTTTTGCTCTAACAGGTAGTTTGTCTCGTCGGGCTTGATTTACGGTCTTGCGGGATTTACAAGTGGAGATATTTAGGTATCGATCGTGTAACTTTAACGTAGTTAGTAGAGCTATGTAAGAAATACGATCTCTTCAAGAGTTCAGATTGTCCCAATATCCGTTCAATTTTTCCCAAAATGGTGGTCTTTAACTTGTGTAATTGTCTCCTGTCCTCATTTCCTGTTCGTTCAAGTCTCCTAAAATATTAGTATTTCATTTTATTTTGGTAACAAACACGGTTATCAACGGGAGGAAGTAGTGATCTGGGTATTTAGAATGTTACAGTCATGTGCATATGCGGTTATTCCAGTACTGTGTGTTGTACATCAGTGGTCAAAAGGGGCATCCTTCATATAACGGAAGGGATACACTACATTACCGTACCATGTCTCTTCCGTTTTAGTGAAGCGTGGTTTGAATATATGAGAGAAACTGCTTGGGTACCATCTTTTCAAGATCATCCGTCGGTTGGCTGAGGTAGGGTCTTCCTTTATGCCGTCCTTTGGCACCCTGTTTACCCCTTTGCAACTGTTGTTCCAAAGTAAATTTTTCCCCTATTGTTCATCACTATTGTGCACATCCCGAACCAGCGATTCACCCCAACGTAGGAAACTTATCCCAACTTTGGAACCATGGGTTTATTGACTACCCCTGCCACTTTTGTTGGGGATGGATTCAGATCCCCTTTGACCCGTCCCCGATTTTGAAAATTAGTAAAGCGTAGAAGGGCTTCGTATTTGACTTTCTAGACGAATAATTACCATAATTTCTGTTTAAAACATTTTTATTATTGTAAAGTATTAACAGCCTTCTCATTTGGTCATTCATTTGTCACCTTTAAGTTTTCTATCAGAATTCTCATTTATGTGTCAGTTTAGTCGAAGACCTTTGATATCTTGTAAGAACGCGTTGATTTATTGAACACTTAATTTTTCCCCAGTCCGTCAGTTTTGAAACACGTTTAGCTGTTCATAGCATATTTGTAACATATTTTGCGGTTAACACTACATGACTGGCAATTAGATGCATTTCAGCAAATACTTTAGGAATTTGAATGGTGTGTTTAGCATCTAAACATGTTTACAAGGTGTGGGTGAAAAGAAAATGAGTTACGAAAATTGCTTTATTTCTAAATATTATTTTTTTTTTTAGATTGTGAATCTATATCTGTTGTTTTGTAATAATTGCAAATCTATAACAAACTTTCCCCATTGACATCTAAAAGACAGCAGAATGGCAGCTAGTTGTAAGGAATTACAGATATGAAGATACATTAATAAATTTCAAAAGACTCATCATGCACATAGATGTCAACAGGTGCCCTCCCACTTTTGAAAGTGGATGGGTTGCTCCTCCCCCATTTTTCCAGAACCCTAAAGAAATTATAGGCACATGTTTGCTTTCATAACTTGCCATGTAACCGTTGCAATTAAATCAAACTCGAAAATGGTGAAAACAGCCATTTAATTGATTAAAATCGTGGGAGAATGCCTCAAATTACACCACAGATCATGGGGCCTCCAAATTTTTCGAGGTTCCTTAAGTTAGCCCCGGATCCCACGCTTCTAGTACTTTGCGATTCTCGCTTGGAGTAGGTTTGGTCAAGGCCATGCCCACCCCGCCCCCTCCTTTTGAGAAGGTGTTAACCTTCTTGGCCTTGAGGACCATTTGATAGTCCTTGACAAGCGTTTTCTTACCCTTTCCGCTTTCCGATACAATTTTAAAATAAATGAATCGATAAAACACCATTATGTCATATATTGTTCCCATCCTTGTGACTTACATTAATCATAAGGGCATAATAATACGTATCATGGCTTCTTAGCAGTGTGCTGACTAGTTTATTTTTTAGTGAGAAATAACATTGAACAGAGCTATCAGCAATCAGGATCCAGACCTTTTAGGAAGTGGAGGAGATTTGAAATAGTGCCCTCTAATTTCATAGTTCGTGTTAAGTTGTCCGCTATCATCCAGTATAACCCAGTTCCTGGTAAGCCTGTATAGAGAGAAAGGTTCTGATACAGGGAAATACCGGATTATGTTGAAATCCCGTCGGTTTCCTTGTATGTGGATGTATTTTTTTCGGTTTGGTTGCAGACTAAAACTACAAAATGACGTTTACAACGCCGTACATACTCGTATTGGTTACCAGAGTCTCAATGGCGGGAGCAATTGTTTCTGAAAAGAACATTACCGTTTTCTTTCACTGCGAAATAACAGTCGAAACGTGGGTTAGGTGCCATTCGAGATCATTCACATTCGCTAGAAACAGCCTTTTCTAGTATCACAGGCGGGGTTTAGTTGCAATTAATCCGACCATTAATTTAGTAATGATCGCAATTATCCCATGGGCCATAGCTGTAGGGTCAATAAATGAAGACTTTTTATTAGAAATACATTGAAATAATTTGATTTTAGACCTGACGTACCTTACTGCCAATCGTTGATGGGTTCGAGAACCCTCTGTACTTGTTTTTTTAATATTTATATTTCAATTTTCCCACCACAACCCCTACCATTCAAAGAATCTGGACTTGCGTAAAGTCTATATAGCCAGATTTCAAAGCTTACTGTAGGGGTGGGGATGGATCTGCATTGGCTGATAACGCCCTCCTTTAAAATACCGCTGTATAGTTTGTTGTGACTTCATGTCAGTCCAGAAACTCACTGAAACCGTATTACAACCATGGAATAGTTTTTTCGCCACGGGCCCCCTTGGTCCAACACAGACAAGATGGCTGGTTAAAACTCTTTCTACATCATACTGACTTCACGAAAGCATAAATCATAATTCGAAAAAGTTTCTCTCTCAAGTAAGTCCATGGTTTTTGTGTCAGAAGTTTACACACTGCAAGGTGACTTCGTATTTGTGTATTCCTAAAATATGTCACGAAATTTGACGCAATCAGACTGAGAGTAGGAGAGGAGGGTCTAGAAACTCAGATGGGGCACCGAAGGGGAGCACTGGAGAAAGGGAGGGCCAAACTTCTCAGCGTAAAGCCTTCAGCTAATATGATCTGAGCAACCATGCAAACAGAAGGGGAGGGGCCCCTACCCATCCCCTCCCTTTGAATCTCGCTTACAGCGTGAAGTTTTGATTCCAGTCTCACAATGGGATATCTTTTTCGATGAAGAGATTTTTGATGGAGACTGAACATTAAAAAAAATCACCCACCCCTATGGTTGATCAGGAGGCTTGCAGCAAACTGCCGTTTTGTTGAATGATTACCTCATGATCCTGCCTCAAAATATAAGAATTCTTCGACAAATCCAAAACATACAGAAAACCTGATAAAAGATATTAAGGAGTGGCTTCCTTTTAGATATTTGAAGTTACCAAACATTAAAGACAGACACTCAAAACTCCAAGTACATTTTTGACTGGGGGAACCCAAATTGGTGACTGGCTTTTGATTGATACCAGATTCGGAAAATTCAAAAGATGTAGAGAAGCTCACATTTCACAGCATGCACAGAGTGTTCTGATTACTCATTGGGGCCTTGTCTGCTCACCAGGATATGGCCTTAAGCAATAAACTAGATTTGTGTCTACAAAAAGTGGAGCTTAATTAAGACAGTTTTGGGAAGGGCTAGAGTTAGAGTGTTAGAGTTAGATGAGATTTTACGGCTCAGTTTCTAACCAATTGATTTAAGTCGGCCGGCCAAAGCCTTTTTTTCCAGTTGTGACTCACTGGTTTGTTTTCCCTACCCATTGCTTTTGTTGAGCACCAAGCACAATGGCAGTAGGTTCCATTTTTAAAGTCTTCGATATGACCCGGCCAGGAGTCGAACCCCAGACCTTCCGGCTGCAAGTCGGATGCTCTAACCACTTGACTATGCAGTCGGTAGAAGTAACTTAGTTGAGAGAATTGTAACTGTCTGGGATGAGAAGATTTGCCCATTAAGCCTAAGTTTTGTCGATGAACTGATTGCCTGCGCAAAGCTTTTTTGCTTACAAGAAAACCCCGTGGTGAAAGTTGTAGACAAACATTATTTGTAAGCTGCTCAGGAGGCCCGTGGCAGTCTCCTGTGTCCTCAAAAGGTCGAATTCCGTGTCTCTTTCCGTTTGCTAAATATTTTCTGTGATCTTAAAAATTCGAGTGCCAGAGTTATTCTTCCATTTCCGTGTTCTACTTCTCTAGTCTCGTACACCTTGCAGATGAAAACAATCGTGTTAGAAAATACTGTATTTGAAGTTTACCTTTACAATTTTACGTTTGTTTTTATGATTTTTTCTTCATTTATTTCTTCGTTTTTTTATTTATTGTTTGTTCTGCCTGAACAAATTTCTTTTCCGTATTTTCCGTTTCTCCTTTCCTTCCTCGTTCCCGTTATTTTCGTTTTCCGTATCACTGTGCACCCGTCACTTCCATTCCCCAACAATGACGCGCATCGAGTCGTGTGATCATTTCAATGTCGGTAAACACGAATCCGTGCAATGAAACGTAGTGCCGGATAATTAAACTGTGAAGTACTCTGTAAAGTTGTAGCGATGTTCTTCATGGCTAATGTATTGATTATTTTTCATTGAAGTCTTAAATACACATACCAGTGCGTCACTTTTATATTCATTTATGTCACCGGATGAGCATTAGGGAATGTCGGATCGATTTAATACAAAATGTGAGAAAAGTCTGCGTTCTTTCATTCGTTGCAAGTAAGTAGTTTCCTTCAGTCTGAGGCGTTTTAGGGAACGTAGGCGTAGGAAGCGGGAAGGGGGACTGCAGGGCTAAGCCCCCAGTTAAAAATGTAGTGGGGCGGAAGTATGCTTCCGCCCGACAATTCAAGGTCGAAAATCCCATATTTATTTCCTCTGTGAAAATGTCAAAAATTTGCCGTAACTTCCATTAAAATTTACACAATGTGTCGCACCAAATGGCATCTAAGGACCATCCAATATTAAAAAATTTCCCATAGAGGAGCAGGAGGGGAGCCCTCCCCTCAGCCCCCCCCCCCGACGGTCGGCTGTTCGAAAGAACGTTCAGTCCCCTTCCAGCTGAGAAGAGCTTCCTACGCCTATGATAGAGAATGCAATTGTTTTTAGGCATCCAAATCCGGTCAATACTACAACCTAGTGCGCATGAGTCCATATACTGTGTAAGTCTACGGTATTTCTCTATACTAGTTTTGTTTGCGGGGCGGACCAAAAGAAAATGGAAACGTTCAGGTCTTGCAGGAATATACCTCATACCAAACCACACCTTGATATCATGTGTGGCTACTGAGATATCATCATTCTCATCATTCACAAGGACGGCGCCAATTTCCACTTGTAGCAAGTCTACTTTCATGTCATGGGCTCACTTATTTTTACCAGACGTTACGTTTCTCTTCAAAATTTTCTTACCTTTATTTGGAGGTTCATCTACCATTCAGAAAATGAACTCTGGAAAGGATGGACCATTCCTTCTACGTCGTAATCTGATATTATAAAACACAATACAACCTGGAACAGGAGAACAAAATTTAAGGAAACACATTGATCATGCAAAGACAAAACAGACTTGCTACAAGTCAGTACTTTGAGAAAGGGCAACTTCCTTGAAACAATTCGACTTGCCATATGTCCACAACCAAACAAGATATGAAGATGCGGTACATTGAATCAAATACCGTGCTTTACTTTCAAAATCAGTGGGTATGAGAACAAATCCATTCTCACGACTCCAAGTACGTGCCGTATGGATACAATGTCATGTACTAGTACAGGCGAACGGATCGTCAATACGAACGCGTACGAGTGCATGTTTTGTTTGTTTTATGAGTTCAAAGTTTGCACTAGCATCAATGCCTAACTTTCAAAAAAACGTTAGTACGATAACGTACTTACTACTACAACTTACTACAAGTCTTCACAGTGCTCATAAAAAATATAAAAATCACACGAAACTATTAGAAATTCTATTTCAGAAAAGTCAACGAAGTAAAAAACTGTCTCGTACACAGTGGCGTTGATCCAGTGGCGTTGATCCATGAGAAGATGTATCCTTAAACATTTGACAGGGAAACGACTTGGTAACCTTGCCAACAAATAGGCTATATGCACAATTGACGCATGGAAGATGGGAGGAAGTTAGCTACGCAGGTTATTTAAGACCTGACCTCCCCCCAGTCACCAATACGGCTAGTATGATGAAATCATGAAAATACTTATTTCCGTCAAGAAGTCATATCTGTTTTCACTCTCCCTTTAAAGATGATTTTCTCCTTGTTATAGGGTCATCAAAAGCACGTAAAATTTACACGCCTCCAAACATCTTCTAAAATAAACGAAACTCCCAACTCTGCACACAAGTAAATAAACAATCATCTACTGTAGGGGACGTGTTTAAAAATTGCTTCAAAGCATGAAGTTAACATGGTTTTAGAGCTCACTCATAGAACTTTTGAAGCCAAGTGTCATCAAAGGAATTACTTTATGTATTTTTATTTATTTTACGTAAACATACTTTTTCTATCTACATTTTTTGACGTCTTTTGTAGACTAGTCGCGTTTCTTGATCCTTCCCTGTGAATTACCTCAGTGTAAAGCCCATTGTACTCGGTCGGTGGTGATAGATGTTTCCGTTGTGAATATTTCACGGTCATAAAAACAAAATGATTTGAATTACAGTCACTGATTCTTTTCAATCCACATTAAAAAAATATCTCCTCAAATTTATAGACGTATTCTCTTGAATCTAAATTTATTTTCGCTGGCTATGCATGAGTTAGTTGCGAAGTTTTGAACCGGAAGCTTATATCCTTGCCGTTTCTCCTATCAAAAATACTGTTACACTGATAGTGAATAACTCCGTAGTAAGTATGTTCGGATAGTGTACTTGCAATAGTTTTGCGTAACTTGACTCTTTGGTGGGTAATTGCGTGGAAGCTGGAGGACCTTGAATAATTTTTATTTATTAATTTACTTATTTGTGCTTTACGATTTTTTAAATTTTTGTTTTTTTATTTTTTTATTTTTTTATTTATTTTATTTTATTTTGGGAGGGAGAGGATAAGCCTACGTTAGGAAGCAGGGAATGTGCATGTGAGAAACACATTATCCCTGATTAAGAGGTCTGAAGGTTGAACGGTTGGCCACGGTCAATTTCGTGTCCCTTTTGGGGATGGAACTCCTTTTAGGAGTACTATGTTTGGCTTTCGGGGTTGGGACTGAAGAAAAGGTATTTAACTTGAAGTGTAGGAGCAGATCAACGCTCAGAACGTTTGTTCCAAAACTTTTTTTAGACGTTTATGCTATAATCTTAGATGTGAACGAAAAAAATCAGATTGATAGCCTATTTAAAAAGACGACCTGACGATGTCCCACCCTGGCAAGATAGCCTCCTATTGGCTGGAGCATTAACAGATCTTATGCATTGACGTCACACTGATGTCATTATGGAGGAAAACAATGAAGCACACGTGCCCTAACGGCGTAGATTTCGCACGCGCGTATACAATTGGGTGACAAATCAGCTGTCTGCATTTGTTGGTGTAACTTGCATGATACGCGCTTTTCCTCCAAACAACGAGGGAGCACTTTCTGCTTTGTGACATCATATGCATAAGGTTTATATGTTCAATGTAGCAACGTTTCCACAAGGTGTAATACACTAGCAAGTACCATAGACCCTTTTCGGCAATTACAAAGGACTGTGGGATACAGTTGTGGCACGCTTCAAGTTCTTGGCCACCGTGGTAAAATGCCATTGACAAAACGACGGGGATGTATCCAAATAGACCTGACCTGATTCCGGGCCAATTGCGGTTCTAGTGGCCACCATTCCGGGTCAATTCAAAGTCCAGTACCCTCCGATTCCGAACCAATTCCGATTCCAGGTGCTTCAATTCCGAGTCTGGCAATTTGACAATGAAGGATGTCGTAAAAATGGTTACTGTACTGTTTTGCATGAAAACGGACATTTTTAGGAGTCAATTTCATGCCATGGTTAAAACTGTATTTTGATGACTGTATGTGAACAATGTTTTGAACTGTACACGAGTAACAATGTAGCCCTAGGGAAAAATATTTAATTTTCATTTTGTAAACTCAGCTGGAATCGGCTCCGAGTCTAAGTCCAGCTGCAGCCCATTCCGGGCCAGTTCTCATTCCAGAACCTCCCATTCCTGGCCAATTCCGAGTCAGACGAAAAACGGACTCGAGTCGAATCCGGACTCGGATGTTACAGCCCTGAAAGCGAAGGACACCAAAACTCTGTCCCATGATCCTTTTTAATTGCTATTTGGAAAATGGTCTATCGCTCACTTCTGGCATGTATTATTATGTAAGGTTAACAGGTCTGTTATTCAGTCTCGAGCTTAACGAGAGAGGGCGACATGCTGCAAAATATTTTGCTTAGATACTTGATGTAATGGGAGGTTAAATCTGCCAACCCTGCACGTCATGTACGTAAATAACCTCATGGCTAAATCTTAGCCTTCGACTTGAACTTGTACATATACTTATATGATGTTAAAACTCTTGGAAATATGTTGTATGCACAGCAAGGATTATGGTATACTTACATCATGCTGAATATAATTATGCTGCTGCAAATTTAATGTAATGTTTGAAGAAAAACAACGTAGTTTTGTCACTTGTGGAATTGTATATGCATATGAATGTAATGCAAATTTCACTGGAACATCTCTCTAGCTTTCGTTGGCTAAAACATAATTTTCTCACACAACTATATTTCGACAGCTGGTTACTATGTAGAGGGCGTTATACCATGTTCGATTGCAGGAGAACTCCTCCGGAAGTAACGTCTGGTGTTGCCCCTTGGCTCTTCTCCAGAGAGTCGAGGGGACTTAAGAACAAGGACCATGTTTGCTTCCTTGGCTGCGAGACATTTTACCTCTATAAATAACGCTTAGGTTTAAGAGAGAACAGGAAATAGAAGTCCACAAAAATTCCACAGGTTAAGACAGTCGGAAATTGTTACAAAAGTAATTTTTCCCTTTTTTGATAATTACGGAATAATTTCCGGTGACATACTCGTGTCTTGTCGTATTCTGGACTCTTGACATTTAAGGAAATCTTAAACGTTTGTCATTTGGGTTTCTAAAGTTTGCACTTTCCGAGGTTAAATGTTTTCATGAAAGTGTTATCGATTGATTAGTCTATATTTAAAGACGTTTGACGTAGATTGGTTATTCCTGTCGTGGGATTAATTAAAATGTCAATGACATTGAGGGTGAGATTTCATTCTTAATGAATGTTATCAATTGATACGAAGCACAGATCAAACTTTATTTGCGTGTTCTGTCTTTCTCTAAGGTCACTGAAGTCGTTTTCGTATGTCTGCTGTGACATGTTGCGGGTTTAATTTTTGATTCCTTGCCAGAGACAAAAAGATTCTATGCGATGGCGATGTCGTGTGTGTGTTACTTGTAAACACATTTTTTTCAAGAAGGGTAACTGGGAGGGATCTCATACTTACCGTGTGGATGGCCCATATTCAGTAGTTGATCCCTACCAATTTTTGGTGGAGGTCGAAGGTCATTTAGTCACCAGAGGTCAAACTGTAAAAACTGTGTAAACATGATATCTCAAGAACAGAAGCTGTTTTGAATCTCATGCTTAGTATGTTAGTACTCCATATTAAGATGAAGAAGACTATTGATTTTGATGGATGTCAAAGGTCATTTGGAGGCCACCATGGGTCAAATAGTATAATACCTTGAAAACTGCTTGTAAACATGGTATCTCTAGAAAGTAACAGTGGGGGACCTCATATTTGGCACGTGGATATCCCATACTGAGGATATGATTGCGCTTTTTAGAAACGATCAAAGGTCGTTTGAGGTCATTGGAGGTCAAACTGAAAAAAATCTTGCAAACACGATGTCTTCAGAAGAGAAACTAGTATTATTGTCATATGTGGCAATTGGGTGCCCACGTAAAAGGAGTTGATCTTTGTCGGTTTCTGTGATGGTCAAATGTTACTTGAGGTGACCAGGGGTCAAACTGTGAAAACATTGTAAACCTGATAATCTCAAGGAAGAAAACATTATGAATCTCATAATTGGCATGTAGATACTCCATATCGAATGCACAATCACTATTGTATTTGGCGAAGGTCAAAGTTTGTCAGAGCCCCCCCCCCCTCCCCCCACCGTAGTCAATGTGCGAAAACCTGGTAAAAATGATATCTGAAAGGGGAAAGCATGTATAAATCTCATACTGGGCATGTGGGTGCTCCATTTTGAATGTTATAATCTGTATTGTTTATGGTGTTAACTTGGAACCACAATACTAAACTAGAAATGTAGTTACGGGAACCGTAACTACTGTTTATGGAAGCGATTCGTACTTATACTGGCTATTTTCAAGATGACATAGGCATATAGGCCTTTTCCGCCTTCATTGAAATTGAAGCATGTGAAATGGTTGGTAAAGAAACGGTGAGCTAGGATTCACGAGTAAGCTGATCACAACATATCAGTTCTGACAGTGGCGAATGCTACTGGGAAAAATGCCCTTGAATAAAATCGCTCAACCCACACAGTGGTACATGCGAGTCGTTGTTTGCAATGCTGCATGGAGTATATCAAAATGCTGGACAGGCTACACTGTACATTATCACTAGGCCACGTTATTGGCCTACACAATACGATAATACAGAACCAAACTGTTGCAGAAGTTGTAAACAAAAGCCTCACGTTAATATTCTTAACGTTAGGCCTAAACGTCACTTCGTTTACTTCTGTGTCAGCCACTGTGGGGGTCACTGACATAAACAATGGCTCTAAAGATGGCCTACTGTTTTCGATGAACATGGCTGTAATACGATAGTACGATATAGGCCTAGGGTGGGAACAATCTCGACCGAAAGAGTGGCCAGGCCACCTAATTTTTTTCGCAGGACGAGTCAGTCCAAAACGGTTTTTCAAAATTTTTTAAATTTGTTTCAAAATGACGGTTAGGTTTAGAATTAAGGTTAGGGTTGTATGGATTAGAGTTATTTGGCCAGTTCTTTCATAATCTGGCGTCAGAGTTACAACAAATGGGCCGAAAAGCTGTCATTTTGGAATTAGAGGTGTGGCCTATTTCCAAGAAGCGGATTGGTCCATTTGCCAGATTTGGGCTGACTTGTCCTGGGAAAATAAACTAGGCGGCCGTGCCGCATTATTTTTTTCCCAGGACGAACGTGGGCAAATCGAGTTTTCAGAAAATTTTAAATTTGTTTCAAAATGATGGTTAGGGTTAGAATTCTGGTTAGGGTTACGTGGATTGGAGTTATTTGGCCCGTTCTTTCATAATCCGGCGTCAGAGTTACAAAAAAAGGGTCGAAAAGCTGTCATTTTGGAAATAGAGGTGTGGGCCTATTTCCAAGAAGCTGATTGGTCCATTGGCCAGATTTGGTCTGACTCGTCCTGGGAAAAAAAACTACGCGGCCGGGCCGTCCCGAGCAAAATATAAGAATGTATCTTGCATGCTCTGTGCAACTATGGCCGTACTAACGGTACCATACTGGTTGTGCGTTTTGTGCTTCGCGGTTGGTCACAGTGACGCTGACTTCCGTGTTCTAGATATCTGCACATATTCAACGATGTCAAAAGGGTTACTACTACTAGAACTAACAGTGTTTCATGTCATGATAACATATTCTACAAAAGTGAGGAAAGAGTAAACGTCACATCTTACTATGAAGACCAGTAAATGATTTTTTACGTACAAAAAGTATTATAAACAAAGCTGGCTTTGAAAATTAAGTTTTTCATTATATTATTGTAATTTTTAAACTTTGTATCAGTCACACCTAGTGAAAATCATTTTAAGATATCTGAATTTGTGCACACTTATTTGCCTAAGTCATTCAGACGTTTGGACATTGAAAAATCTTTATAGTCTTATTTTGCAATGAAAAGACCATTATTTTCTTAGTGACTGCTTTACAATTATGTACACGTGGTAAGAAATACTGAAATATACAGTACTTGCGGCAGTTCTGATCATGAACTGCTTCTTCAGATAACGTGTCATAAAGAAACTGTCACGTGACATGATCCTGTGTTATCACAATATGTTTATGAGAAGCTGTGCTTCCATAAACATAAATATATGCCCGTGGCAAGGAATCACTAAGCCTTTTGGCTTTCTGGTTTATGCATGTTTTATGACGCAATGTTTCTACATCCTTTGACGAAGCGGTCCACTGCCGTTCAGCCTCATCGCTGCGAAAAGCCAACGGCGGTAGCGGAAGGCAGAGAGAGCCGCTACGCAGCCTACATTGATAATTCGGTCACGCCCGTGTTCCTTCGAGGTCGTGACGCTCTGGTGCAGGTTCAAGTTTTTCCCTGTGCCTAGGGAGGATGTGGGGTTACCCGCAAGATGTTGTATGCACTAGCAAAATAGCCTTCATTACAGTTCAAAATTAACAGCTAGTTTGCTTTATATGGAAAAACATCAGATTTATCAAACATATGAATTGCAATTACTGGTCGTGCTAAAAGGGAAATATTTCGTTAGAGGTGAAGAAAATTTTTCAATCCTTTCTAGGGAAGATCCAGTCACCAGAAGTCGAAAGGGGAAAACCTTGTCAGCGACAGAAAATTCCATCTGATACTTGATGTGCGGATGGCCCATACTTATCAAATGAATGATCTATATTGTTTTTGTGGAAGTTTTAAGGTCATTTGCGGCCCCTATAGGTCTAAAGGTCAAAGGGAAAATTTCATGATTCTCATGCTTCAAATGTTGATGGTCAATATTCAGTAGATGACTACGATTGTTTCATGAAGGGCAATGGTCATCTGAGGTCACCAGAGCTGAAATTACGAAAAACTAGCAAACTGCTTGTAAAAACGATATCTGAAGACGGGTACCATTTAGGTATCGCATACTTATCATTTGGATACCCGATATTGGTTACAAGAACGTAATTGCTTTTGGTGTTGGTCAGAGGTCATATGGGTCACCAGAGGTCAAACAGTGAAAATCATGTAAACACGATTTCTCCTGAAGGGTAGCCCCGATGGATCTCACAGTTAGCATGTAAATGCTCCACATTCAGCTCAGAAGCTTCATGCATTTCGTGGAGTCAAAAGTAATTTGAGGTCACCAGAGGTCAAATTGCGAAAACCTCGTAAATACGTAAATACGATATCTGAAGAAGGGTCATACTGCAGGATCTCACACTCAGCATGTAAATGTTCTACGTGCAATGAGATTATTTTTGGTGAATGTCAGAGATTATGTGGGATAATCAGAGGTCGAATGCTTAAAAGCTTGTAAACATGCTATCTCAAGAATGGTAACCTCGATGGATCTCACAGTTAGTATGTGGATGTTCGACATTGAGCTCAAGAAGCTCCTTTGTTTTTCATGGAGGTGAAAAGTCATTTTAGGTAACCAGAGGTAAAATTTTGAAAATGTCGTAAGCATGATATCTCAAGAAGTATGATAACGGTTCTCAAACATTGGATGTGGATGCTCCATATTATGTCAAAGAAACGCCAGAGTTTGGTGGAGCTCAAAGGTCTTTTGACTTTACTAGAGGTCAAACTTAAAATATTGTCAGCATAATATACGTCATGAACTATTGTAGTGCACGTCAAGGTCGTTCATTGTGCCAACGCCCGGTACCGCCCGGCAGTTTTCATACCGTTAGTGAAATGCATCGTCTTTAAAGGGAAGATGCAGTCACCCCAATCAAAATTGGTATACCCCACATGAATGGCTTGTTTTGATCATGTGACGAGATTTGTGTTACTGAATTGTTAAATTCATGGAGAATTACCCCTTTCTTTACCTTTTATTTGTAATAGTTATGTTAAAAACATCTTCAGAGGTACTTATAAGGCACGTAAGAGAAGATTTGCAAGTTTGCTGATTTTTAAAGCAATTTTGGGGCGACTGCCTGTTGCCTTTAAGTTACTTCCACTTGCAAAAGAGCTAAATCAGAAACTTAGAGTGTACCTAAAGTGTAGAATTACAAGAAAATATATTTTGGAGGTTGGCAAATGAACTCCACGCATCCATCTCCCATTTTCATAGCTTATTGCGTTGCTGAGATATAAAATGTCAAAATTTGTTCACTGAATTTCAAATAGTCCATTGTGCAATAATTTGAGATGTCCTTGTACAACTCACATTATCTGCTTTTGTTTCCTTATGAAATTAAAATATTTATATCACCTTGAAAAATTTACTGTTTAGTTGCATAGCATGTTGTACGGAGAGGGCTTGTATTGTCCAGTCACCCTGTAACAGTAAGAAAGTGATCGCATTCTGGCACATATGGTACAGTGGCTTTAGGAAAATAAAGAAAAACAAAGACGGCATTTTTCTTTTTTATAATATGAGAAAACGTCGTAAGCATGATATCTCAAGAAGTTTTACGGTTCTCAAAAAGGACAACAAGAAGTAGTACAAGAAGTGCAAGAAGTACAAGAATGACATCACAATTTATTGCGCAATTTACCATTTTAAATTGAGTTAAAGGTCTGGTGACAAGAAAATTACATAGTTGGATATTTGATGTAAAAAGCATTAAAAATCCAGAAAATAGCCTCAATTTCCATTAAAATCCATTAAATACTGACCATTTTACGGGGTAATTTCCATTTCATACTTGTATTATGAATAAACATGAGCTACAATATGCAAATTTTATGTGACAGCGAAAGATGGACATACCATATTTAGCTCATGTTAGCCTTTGTTTCCTTGAGAAATATTGATATCACTCTCCAAACTGTAAACTATCTGATCAGTAATTAAGAGATAATTTATATAGGGTTAACAAAAGAATTTTAACACTGTGCAACACTCCACATCATTATTTTTGCATAGGCAATGAGTTACTTCAGAAACCATCAAACTTTGAAGACATGTATTTTGAGACCGGTAAAAGATACGGTATTAAATTAATTCCAACGGATCTTTCATTGGACGACTTAATTCTTTAGCTTACAAGTGAAACAGCTCTTTTTGGTGGCATGTCACACGATCTTTAATAAGCTTCAACATTTTATATCTCAGCTCTGGAATGTCCTATGAAGGTGGGAGTTAGACCATTTGGCTTCACTTTTCAATCTTTGTAACATATACGTTTGAAATTTCAGACCTTAGGTACACTTCAATGTACGGGCGGAATTCTCGGGTTGGGGGAGAATATATTCCACACCTCTGGAGATGCTCAAGTTGAATATCTCATTTTCACACCGTAACTTCGTCCATGAAAATCAGATCCTTCGTACCGCACGCTTTAGATGCGGAGTTGAAATATAGCCTACGGTGAGAGCGTTAGTTAGTTAGATGAGGTTTAACGTCCCAGTTTCCAACCAATTGGTTCAAGTCGAGACGACCCTACGGTGAGAGCGAAGCACAAGCTTTTCATTCAGGGAATGGGGTAACGCCACCAAAATTTGCAGGTCTATTATTATAGTAATTACCGACATGGGATAGAAAGTTACAAAAAAAAATAATAATTATATGGGCAATGCTGCTGAGTCATATCGAAAGCCTATACAGGTATACTTTAAACTGTTAAATGCGATTATCTGATTATATAGATCTTCCACGGCAAATCACCTGAAGGCGAAAACTCTAACTGGTTAATTTTCCCCGTTGCTCGTGTGCGAGCTCGAGTACCAATTTGTGTTTTGGTATAGGCCTATATTTTACACTGTACGATCTCATCCACAGGTGATGATGGTGATGTCAATGCAAGACCGATATACCAGGGAGGTGACATTTGACAATACACATCGGTAACTACAGAGGTGTTGAACTGACGCCATTCACTGGATGACATAATACAGTAAACGTATAAACCAATGCGTAGAATTACCTACTCGACCCCTAATACGCGTAGTTTTGTCGTTTTCCAGTGACGATTTATGGTGCTGTCATGCTGCCAGTTATGCCGGCAAGAAACAACATGTGGTAAAGTGCTTCGTCATTGCTCACTCGATATTAAAGATGATTTAAAAGTATTTGCCTAATACAGTATCAGAATTTGAGGAGAAAAAAGTAACTAGTCTCATCACGTCTGCATACCACGCAGGTCGAAAGGCACAACGCAGCTTTAATTTAATTACCTTTTGGTACTACACACCAAACGATACTACAAAACACCTTTTGTGCGTTATAATTGCTATTCAACGTCTGTAGATGACGTGCGCATGACGTCAAAGGGGTCTCTTGCCTCTTTCAGTCTTTCATCAACCTGTTAGCCCATGCCATCCTTATACCTTTGACTGCGCTCTTAAACACGAAAATTGAATCACAGCTATATGATACGTATATAAATATATATGGATCGAAACCCCTTTATTTGCCTTTCCTTGAAAACGGCTAAAGTATGTTTTCACCGTGGTCGTTATTTTGGCTCTAAATATTTCATTAGATTCCGTTAATTGTGAGGGCGGATGAACGCCTGAATCACCAGCAATCCATATCATGTAATTTATTAGATTAAATGACACAATAGATCTGTTTGCCTTTTCATACTGTCCGGATATTTTGGAGTAGTTTTTGGAGGCTATTTTAAGTTTGCAGGGATGCGATTATGTGAAAATATTTTGTATAAGCTCCATCAAAATTTAGGCTCATTTTACCCAAATAGGTTACTCTTATGCAATTGCTGAAAGTCTGCAGTGTCACGGTGGTACTAAAGATAAAATGCAGTCACCCGAAATTGAAGTAACTTACCCGGCTGTCCTAATTCATGAATGGCTCTTTTAAATCATGTGACAACAATTTTGTAAATGAAAGTTTAAAGTTATGCAAAACACTCACTTTGTTTACCATGAGAATGCCTCATTTATGTTCTGAAACATTATGAAAGATACTTACAATAGAGATAAGACGAGATTTGTAACATTTAGTTGATCTGCCAAAGTAAGTTTGGGGCGACTATGTATTCCCTGTAAGCAGGGGCTTAAATTGAATCTTTGGTCGAGTATAATCATCAAACGACAAGATGTAGTGGGAAATTATTAATAAAAATCCAGTTTGAAAGTAGGAGATATCAATCCATGGAAGTTGCTAACGGTACCGATATACATGGAAACAAGAAGGCCGACAATAAGGGATGTATACAAAAAACAGAGGTTATAAGAATTTCACGACAAAGGCACATACTCTTGAGATGCATGTAATGTCATATCAGTAAAAGCCAACGATCTTCTTTCTCAAGGCATTGAACTCGAAGAGTCTTCATTTTTGTAGGGAAAATCTAGTACTTTTTCCAAAGTCCCCTCCACTGTTTGGCGAAGCTCCGAAGGGCGAAACTAAGTATTACTCTCGAAGGAATTATTTTCCCCAAAGGAACTAAGCCCCCAGGATGCCATATGACTTAACATAACCAACCTTTTGACTTTCAGACCTCTACATTATGGGCCCGTCATGCGTGGCCCCGTTCTAGACTGGGTTGAAAAGAACAAATATATTATACATGATCTTTCCAAACGGCTGGGAAGCCGAGTAGGCTCCTGCCATAGAAATAAAGGTAAGGGAGAACGCTGACACAATGCATCCTGCATGTTTAACCGGTGAAGCCATGAAAATTGTGAGGGCGCTTTCGTTGTACGGCAAAAGGCCGGTTGATTGGTGTGTCTCCGGACGTACAGTGTGCATTCTGCGGCAGAAGTTATAGCTTATTTTATCCGTTTTTCGGAGGATTTGGAGTAATTTTCAGAACAGAGATTAAGTTATGGTGCCTTAAGTATTTTGTTTTGTACTCCTTACTTGAAAACTTGTAGTTTCTTTGCCAATACTTGGGGCAAAAGCAATGAAGCGATATTTGTATTACGCGCCGGTGCTCTGTTGTCGTACAGGCTAGCCAAATCAATGGCTTCAGTCCAGATCGACAGACGTCATTCTCCCTTACTTTTATTTCTATGGCTCCTGCATACTGGCATATGTCACCACTTCGATTTGTCGTTTGAATGTGAATTGAGAGTCATGCGTTCGGTATCTGTATGGAAAGAATACCGATCAAATTCGGTGGGGCAGGCGCGTTCCCTCGAGTCAAAAATGTGGGAGGGTAAAGTATTCTTCCGCCGCTTCTCAATTTTCAAGGACGAAAACCCCTCATAAGTTCACTCTGCGGGAAATCACTTCCCTCGTAGGTTCCCTCTGCAGGGAAACACTTCCTTCCCCTTAGAACCTTCCTCATGGAACCTCCATCCCCTCCCAGCCCCCCTAGCCCCTCCCCTGCCCCTTCCCTACCTGCTAATGAGAACAGCTCCTTACGTTTACAAATTACGTTGTACTTTCAAGTCGTCAGTACCAGGTGTTGGTTACATAGTTTGTTCATGGATGATTGTTGTAGGTCCAACAGGGATCCCAAAACTAGGAATGGTGTCCTAGAAGGGAGCATCGATTTTTCGGTGGTGGTGGGCGGGGAGGGCTAAAATGGAACTCATGCAAAGCTATGAAGGGGGAGTCTACTGCGCTTTGTGGAAAACGTATATAACTTAATAATTTTCAGCGTCCCGTTTAACTGTTCGTGCTGTATAGGCAGATAGGGCTGTTATCATAGCTACGTCCCCCCCCCCCACCCTTTCCGCTTTCGATGAGATACTTTGGTGGTGGTTTATGGTCGCACTCAAAAACTAGCTACTGCATGGGATCACAAATGGGAACCACTGATCTAGTAAGCTGAAATCCGATGGGAACCAAATCCCGGTTATACTGGTTACATGAGCAAACATTGTATTAGAAGTGGGTCACACAGTCATAGCAAATTACATCTTAAGCAGATGGGCACTACTTTTCTTCACAATACAATTTTTAATTCTGTTACGGAAGCCGTGGGAGTGAGTACCAAACACTCCAGTTAATCTGTTTCCTATTTGTATTTGTCGGTTAAGTAAAGACGTAAGTCTGTCTGCGGGTGACCACATCGATTGCTTATTTTCCTCTTCCTATCGACAAAAGATGTACCAAAAATATGAGCGAACTTTTTAGCCACGCCGCCGAAAGAAGAGAAATTGGGTAATTGATTATCTAAATATACGTTCTCCGACTTTGTCACTTTGCGTAGATTCAATTGATCGGAGTTATTTTAGAGTATAAAGTAACCTACTGAACTGTGAAGAGCGGTTCTTGCATGTGACGTCATCAGTACACGTATTCGAGACTTGAAATTTTCAGGACAAAAGTTCTTGGTGCAAAGAATTTGATGGTTAGCATACCTGAAGGTGTGCGATACGCATAGACTTTATGAAAATATGCAATCGCGTGCGCATTTCTGGGAAAAAATATTCATCAGAATTGAACCGAATGACTTGGGGACGGGTAGGGTAACTTGCTGCTAAAATTTTCTGTCGTTTTGATGATATGGAGATTCAGAACAATCGTAACTACGGCTGACGAGGATGCGGCAAAATAGGGGACTCGGAGGGAAGCCCTGATAAATTTATTTAGGTAAACCAACTAATACAAACAATTTTGCCATGAGACACAGGGAAGCATAAAAAATAATTCCCACGTTTAAAGTCACAAGAGAAAAAGAAACTGAGAAAACTGGGATAAAGATTCGTAAAGCAGGCGCGTAGCAAAGGGGGGCGAAGGGGGCAGCCCCCTCTCTCCTTGAGGATATTTTTGGTATTTTTTAATATTTATTTTTACAATATTGCTAGTGTTTCCCTGGGAAGTGCCATTTCCAGTGATCTGGGAGGCGTTTTCGGCCAAAATTTTCTTGCGCCTTCCGCCTTGCGCCAACCCATAGTGGCGCAGAGTGCAGAGAGCCTGTCTATGGGCTTCGCCCCCCTTGACAAAGTCCTGGCTACGCCTCTGTCGTAAAGTCATGTCAGCACTTCTCAGTAGTGGATTGATGGCCTGAAAATTTGATATATTTTATTACAGATTTAAAATAATACTAAGTCACTGCAGTTTTGTAGAATGTCTTTGCTTTATAGCATGTTGAGTTTGAATAAAAAAGGTTACACTTTATAGCAATTTAATACAAATTTTGAGGGAGTCTCAAATGCGGAAGAAATGTTCAGGTCACTTTGATGTTCCAGATTTTCGCGAGTCGTAAGTTCAGCAACCTTTGGGCGACCATGTCTGTAAAAGATGAGTGTTAAACATACAGGAGCCAGTACTATTTACCCATCATCCACTAGCGCATACTTGACATTTTCGTTTCATTTTGGGACAAATTAATTCCGTGAGTTGGCAAACGGTACTCTTTCCAATTATTATCAAGTTAAAGATAGAAGAAAGATTCTGCACGGAAGGAAGAAGAGTATAATTCCTTAAAAAGAGTTTAAAATAAACGCTTGACAAATATCCTTAAATGTGAAGTTGCCCTTCTGAAAAAGACTGACTTATAGTCAATCTAATATTTTAAAATTTGTCAATTGCATCCGCTTTCAACATAATGTAGACGCCATTTACGTTTAATTCTTGAAATAACGTCACTGGGAAGATTATGAAGTCCGTTGGAATTAGGGGTAAGGGCAAGAGTAAACAGAATGTTTCATCTGATTGATATTTCGTGTCATCGTGTGAAAAGTTAACTCGAAACTTGGCGAATAAAGCTTGCGTTTCACATGTTTTAATGAGCATCACACATGTTCTCATAGTTACAGGCCTGGCGAGGGATTTCATGTGACGTCACGCGAGTGGGATTGTCAGGCACTGAAGTGCAAAACACACACGCAGTAGGCGTATATTTACAGCACACGTCCACGGCATAACTTTAGATACTACTCTGACACAACAGATGCTTTCCCTTCAGAACCAAAAAGACGCGCGATCTCGCCCTTCAAAGGCAAAGAGACGCGTGATCATGTGACGTCGGTAAAACCCTCTATAGGTGTTAATGTTTCCCTTTTTAGTAGTTCCAGGTCATTCATAACATCAGTGAACTGGTACCGTCGTTTTAGTACTAAAAGATACTTGATTCAGTAAATTTTAAGGGAATTCATATTCTTCCCCACCACCTTACGTTTCTCTGGTGAAAAATCTAGGATAATTTATGCCCCTACGAAATGGCGGGGGAAGTGTTCCACTAATAACAAAAGTTTTAACCAACACATGAAAATTGTAATTGACGTGTTTTGTTTATGAAATCATGCTGGCCTAATATTTTTCACCTCTGAGCCCAGTTTCATAAAGAGTTAGGATCGATCTTAAGTTTGATCTCCAGTGCAATAGTCTCATGGAAATGATCGAAATTCAGATTGAGCGTAAGCGTCTATGAAACATGGCTCCGATACCGGTAACATTCTGAAACAAATACTGCATGCAATAATGGGTGTGCCTGCGCCATCTTGGTTTACAGAGAAACTTTCGTCACAAGTTTGGAAATAATGCCTTGCTGACCGATTTTAAAATTCTCATATTTGAGCTGCAAAAGGTAGTCCTTCGTACTTGGCCAAAAGGCCATATATCTCCCCTTAAATCAGTGACATCTCTTGTGGAGCCAGTTACGCAGAAACAATCCAGTCCCTATCACGCAGGATGGTGATAGCTACCAATGTGCAACAAAGATTACTTGAACCTGAGTTTGTTAACTTATTTCACTGTGGACATTTCTAAATTCCCTTCTTTCCGTCTTTAATGAAAATGAGGGCATATGTTTACCTTCAATGTAGCTTACAACCTACAATCGGAAGTAAGAGATGTAATGTAATGACGTCATAACGGTTGAATGATGCCCGTTTTCCTCCTTCCATGCGGAAAATGTGACTTTGTTTTTCTCTTGAGCAGGTGCAGATGTACCCCGCGGAGCGGACAATGCTTGCTCACTCTCTAAATCCAAACGAGTGAAATTAGGGACAGATCTAAATTTAAGACTGAATTTCACACTAAAAGAGTGAGAATGACTCTTTTTGGATTGAAATCTTCCAAACCACATTTAGATTGGTCCCTAATTTCACTCTAAAAGAGTGACTCTTCACTCTCAAGGTTTAAAGCAGCCCTTCTTTAAGGCTTCCCAAACACCCTGACTGAACAAGAAATATGCCGTACAGCTGCCTGCCACGTAGGCAAGTGCAGATGCAGACTCATCACGGGAAGCACTATTTCCCCAGTAATGAGAATTATTCGATGAGATCTTTCAAAATACCCACGTGACCGTGTCGTTTAGTGGTCAACGCACTTCGGGTTAATTCAATACGAATGAAACCAAGTCCTTGTGCACCCGGTAAAGTGGTTGCCTGCGTAGCAGCTCTCTGGGGTTACCGTGGGAGCTCGACGCATTAGGTTGTTTTTCACAGTTTTTTTTCAGTTTCTTTTCATTTATTAACGTAATGATGATGGCTTCAAAGAAAACTTCGTAGGTATGCTCCGCCAAAGAGCAAAGTTTGGTCCTTGGGCATTCGAAGGGTTGTGTTTACCCTAAATACTATGAAATTTCCACCGGCTGGACGAAGGCGATTTAAGCGGACGAAAATTAATTTTCGCTGCTTTGCAACTGTGTAGAGGATTTTTGCCCTTATAACTCTTTATGACACGCTTTGTCAGACTTTATAACATATTAGTGCGTCATTTTATAAGGTCACTGGTTTGCAGTATCTTAAGGCAGCGTCACGAGGCTAGGGGTGAAGAGAACAGCCGTAAAGGGGGAGAGGTGGGAGAGGGTTGGATTCTGGACTCTGGACTGTAACCATCACGTGTGTTGGAGGTGCAAGGCAGACACAAAAAAGAAAGGTAACGATGAAAGGGATATTCATTGATACGAGGGTTAACATAAACAGAATATGACTATTACACTATGTCACCTAAAGTACGAACTTGTGCGATTTATCAAACTCGCAAAACGGCCGTTTGTTGGGCTGCAGGATGTGCAAGTAGCATGTTTTTGTGTAAAAACTTTGTGCTCAGTAATTTCATTGTTATTTTCGCAATTGATTAGGTGCTCAAAGCTTCTCAATTGGGTCCATTGCTAATGACCGTTAAAAGTAGTTATCGTTTTGTAGAATTACAAAATGCATTTTCCTTCTTTTGCGTTTCTTTCGAAAAGCATTTATATCTGACATACCGTATTACATGCATTGTAAACACACTTTGGAAAGACCAGCAAATTCAGCATTCAGCATACGGTGGAAAAGTAAACCACTTCCGGTCGCAAAGTTACTTCGTCTAGGAGACAAAGTGTAACATTATTGGCTCATTTTGCGTTCCATATATTGCGTTACATAGCTATTAGTCTGCCTGCGGTTGCTAACTGGTGTGAAATGAAAAGTGGAAACCCCTCGACGTGTCTGGCCAGTGTTTAGATCATCAAGTGTATGATGGATTTATAGGGGGCAAGATACTTGCGTTAATAAATCACATGGAACCAATAACTGCATAATTTGGTGTTGACGAGGTCAAAGGCCGCCCTAATTTGCTGGAAAGGCTCTTATCAACGACCACAATAGAGCTTCGAAAGGATACGTGCTTGTTGCTTAAACTTGTCCTCGCTATGCTCTTAAAATCGTGCGCGAGATCAGCTGATCACGAGAATTCTCAAAATATCACCTTGTTTATTTGTCTCTAGGTAGGAGTTTCGTGTTTGTTTACTTCCGAGAAGAAGGCTGTGATTTTATGAGATGTTCCTGTCTGGTACATCTCTTAAAACAGACAAACATTCTTTTACATCTCTCTGAGAAAACATCATACACTAACATTGTGTCCAATGTTCTACTGTTACCCTTCAGAACAATTCTCGTTGTACAGGCAAATATTAACAAATCTTGAGAGCCCCATTGTTAACATTTACTATATTCTCGTCATTACCTTGGACGGAACGGGAACGGGGTTACGGAAAGTATGCGTTGCCGCTACGTCATAGTCTCGTAGTCGTTCACAATGTCTGCTATTGTTCCAGTGATATGGCTAGTCACCTGCGTTGTCGGTCACGTAGTGTTTGTGCCACCTTGTTACACCATGGAAGTACTACCGAGGTAGTACTAACGCAAACGAATTAAAGGGCAATTCTTGTCATCCCAGATAATTCCAATTCTCCCAACTAAACAATAGTAGCCCCTCCCATAACTGCATAAATCTCCTCCCCGTGCAGACACAAACCTATTTTATTGCTTCTGGCCTTGTCCTGGTGAGCATACAAGGTTATAAGGTGTAATCCACACACTCTCTCTACTTTGTGTGGAATGTGAATTACTCTGCATCATTTGAATTTTCAAACTTTGATGCCAAAGTGCAGGAACCAACTGAGAATTTTGATACCCCCACACCAAGTTTGGGGTGATGATGCTTGTCTTTAAACGAGGGTACAATTGCGAGGATGCCCCGACATTAACGTGATTGAGACTGCCGATGACGTAATCACAAAGGCTGTACGGGCCGAACCGATAATGTTTATGCGGAGAGTTGAAACGCTAGTGGCAACTCCCTTGTTTTTTGAACCTAACTTCTTATCACCTCCTTGATCGTGTAACACCATGTTCCTCCAGTTCTAACAAGTCCCATACTCCCACAACTTGAACAAACGTTACCCCGCGGAGCGTACTCCGTTTGCTCAGCCCCTCTCTAAGGCTTCTCAAACAACAAGGGATGTAACTGAACAAGAATCTTCTGTACACTGGTACAGCTTGCTAGATAAGCAAAACAACTGTCAGCCTAGCCTATAGAAGAGTCGACCATAAGCCTACGCCTAAACCTTATTACAACATATGAGGCTGAAGGAGCGCAGTGGCCCCCGAGACTAGTAATTAACCATTTTACAAATGAGGCCTTCACTGTCCCCCTTGTTTTGAGCGTGTCCTTTCGCTTTTCCGAGACAATGAGGAGTGGTACCTATGATGCTTGCCTTCCCACAAGTATTCCCATGTTAGAGGGTGACACACTCATATCTGATATGCAACTCCCTGCTGATATACCTTCCCCTGCGTCCCGAGGAAAGGCAAGTTTGCTCACACATGCATTCTCTGGCTTTAAGAACGAGAATAAGAGGTCTACAGATATTGTAAAAGCTACAAGTCGAATTTAAAAGTCCGGAATGTGCGAGACAGCGTTTATCTGTGAATGTTCTCACCACTTGTGGAAACAGTCGGGGAGGGGTTTTGGTCATGTCTGGGGTTGAAATTGTCTTTTTATCGTCGCAGTGTCGCTGAGGTCGGATAGAAAGCTCTCCCGGGTGCTAAAGAAGTTTCACCGTTTCACCTTGCTAAAGTGAGTGCTTTCAGCGCAACGTCAAATCGTCGAGTTCACTTGCCAGTAAATCAAATCTTAATCGTCAGGACGTGGGCCAATACCTGTCAAGAATTTATGTAGCAATTTTAAGGTGTTTTCAACTACGACAGAGAGTGTTTCAATTTGAAAAAGACATTAATCTTAGAAAATTACTACTGTCGTTACGAGGACCCCCTTGGGCTTGGACTTAAAACCGAGAAGGAGAAAATTAGAGAGATGATGAATTTTTCTTTATTTAATGGACGGAATTGTCTCGATCCAAGGATATAGGCAGTGCCAAAATGCTCATGTGCTTCACAGCCACATTTTTTGACGTCTTGGGTTTTATCACTGGTTTGATTTTTGTCACGCCTGCTGCCTCCGTTAATGATCCGGTTTCGATGCTATGTACTGTCACATTTATCTTTATAGCTCGACAGACAATAGTAGGGCTCTGCGGTTTTAAATTGAGCCATTTTAATTCTCACATAAAAGGAGGTGACTTTTTGGAGATTTTACGGTGTTTCAGAGCAACTCTGGCTTCATGTCAGCGTGTTTGCTGACTACCCTGCGTTTTGTCTATTTTTTCCTGCAGGAGCTAAATACGAATGTTTCCCACCCATCTTTTGTCACCTTTCCGGAAATTTCTCGTTCTTATCTAGACATGGAATTACTTTTAGGAGAACTCTGATCAGATAACAACATACAAGAGACGATGTAATTTATTACCCTTAAGCTTCAACATCGTGCCTCATCACAGGGGTATTGTCCTGAAAATTGATCCACCCACACGCACATGAACATGCAGAAACCACATACCGGTACCATTTCACCACTCACCCCCCCCCCCCCTTGTAAAGTTATCAGAGCAGCTCACAGGTTGGGTGTCATCTGTCGACCACTCTTGCCAGTCAAACCCTAGTGTGCGGTACAGACCACTTGACCCCCTCCGACCCCACTCCACCCTCCTTTCCATTGGCTGTTCACGTAGGATGCTTGAATACATTATAACCTGCCTTTAACCTTTTCTTGTCCCGCTTAGATGAAATGAATTTATTTCGTGTACATGCCATGTCAGGATGTGGAGATTTGTCGCCCTACAGCAGAACATACGAAAAGAAAAAATGACACAAAATCAGTAAAACTACAACAAGATAGATACACTCACGAAAACGTAAAGACACATTCAAAAAATCCAAAGAGCATAAAGGCGTGTAAAGCAACGTGAAGGGGTCTCATACATTACCCCAAACATGCTTAGGAAGTCAGTGTATCTCTACTCACAACTGGTGATAACACTGTTAACTGATCAGAATATATTTTTCCTTCCAGAATAATTAGTATACCTACACAGGATGGGGACAAACAACACCCCTAGGAAACACCTTATGTAATGGACTGAACTTCATAGCGCAAGCCATCCATATAAGTAAACTTCAGCCTGTCTCGTAAAGTGTAGCTAAGACCTATAACTCTTATTAGAATATATTCTACGGGGGTGATTAATGAATCCCATTGGTCAAATTCTTATCTTCAGAGCTTGTTTGGTTATTGAGATATATAATTTTGAAGTTTATGCATCAAACTCTCAAGATGAAATAGCCGATTACATAATAATTCGTGTTATCCATATTATAAAACTCACATTAAATGCTTTAGTTTCCTTTGGAAATCCAAATAGTTTTATCCCCTTGAAAACTTACTACTCTCACCTTAGACCCTATTAAAAACAATGAAACAATGTAAAACAAAACAACAAAAAGAACAAAACAAAAAAGAATAGAAATATGAAAACGCTTTTAAAAAGTAATAATAAAACGTTAAAACGAAAAACATTTTGATTAAAGGTTAGATCTAAGTATAGTACAAGAGTGACGTCACATAAAATGAACAACCTACCATTTTCAATTGCCCGGATAAAGTTCAATGTTTTATACTTCAGTCAGAGGATTTTTTTTTTTGTGAAATTTGGAGTTGGACCATTTGGGATAAATTTTGCATTCACTGTATGCTCATTCCTGTATTTTTGTAATTTTTAGACTTAAGTTACACTTAATATAATAATTTAATATCGATTATATTGACCTACAATTAACACCTATACCGAACACTTTGTTTGTTAATAAGTGTGACTGAATGGAAATTCATTTGAAAGGTCAACCAATTTAGCCCGAACAGAAGAATTTAGGCTTTCTTGGTGTTCAAGAAGCTTAAGCAAAATAACAGGACTACATTAATCTCACTCACTTGAACGGTTCTGGTAGAAAATTTGCATCTGACTTAGTAGCCCGCGGAACGAACCAAGTGTTTCGTCCCGCTCAACAGCTCAAGGCCCTAGTGGCGGAAGTCAAAGAAAGCCGCTACTCAGGCTAGAAAGCCAATATATTTCAAGCCCATTCGATGCCTCGCGGATTATCTATACTCTTGTGTTGAACATTTAATGTTACTCAAGTGAGTCATGTTAGTAAACATTACTGCCTAATAATAAGGTACTACTTCAAAAAATGCAAAGGAAGTTTGCCCAAAAAGTCTATTTTTAACTGATAATGACCTGAATTAACAGTTTAACAGCAGCAATAAACTATATGGGGGGACACGGAGGTACATTCATATGTGTTAGAGAAGACAGCTTGTGTTACTTTATGAAGCACATCGCTCTAAAATGTCACGTGACTGTAACTAACATAATTATGGGGCACCGAAAGAAAGAAATCGAACATTAGATTTTAGTTAAATTTAACAACGCTGTAGCCCTGACTTTTATTTCCGGAAAGTTAGTATTTCCGGACAGGTTATTACATTTGTCTTTACTCCGCTCACCGCTCATAGTTTTAATTTCGCCAGTGGTGCTATACACAATAAAGGCTCTTAGCGCAGGTGATACTCGCTACAGTGCCCACAGTACGGCTATCTTCTGCTTTCATTTCGCAATGTCTCCCTCCACAGTTACTTTAGTTGCCAATCAATAAGTGGGTTCCCTCTATTCGAAGTGGTCCTTTCAAAGTGAGTCAATACCAGGGATTTTCTTTCCATTGACAGGTAAGGGCAGCTGGTCCAGATCGATTTGCCCCTACGAAACAGTTCTTGAAAACTGAGGGTTTTTTCGAATGTTTAAGTTTGAGGCATCTAAAACATTCAGTTAGATCAAAGCTTCGTCAACGACAGTACCAATGTGTATGTAAACCTGCTATGCATTACGAAAATTTTCGCCAAGGAGACGGGATTGCCTTCCCGTGACGGTTATTCCAATGAAAACCTGCAATTAAAATTGTTACCTGGAACACCTCCCTGCCTGGAACTGGAAATATCCGTTTCCTCTTGCGGAGGCGGTAAAATAGTGAGGGGAAACGGTAGTGTGACGTTACTGCTGTTCTTTTCCACCATCGTACAGTGTAAATGCATCCTCTTCATGGAATTATGCTAACCCTAGAAAAGTCATGATTGACATAAAACAAACAGATTTTAGTTACACGCTCAAGATACGGCAAATTGTGGTTTCGACACCCACACCCCATTCCCCTTACCCCATCAAAGCAAGTACTTGTTCATAATTAAATCTGTAATTGCAGGAAATAACGTACAACAGCTATTGGCATGGAGACATGACTCCCCCTGCTTTCTGTAACGTTATTTCTGTCTTCTATTTCCGCAACGTATACTTTGCCACATGGGACAACACAAAAAACACAACAAAAAATCTAAAAGACCAACCCCCAGAAAAACGTGGTGTATATATAGATAGTTCTCAGTGACGTCACAGCTAGGGGTTAGCAACCACCATGTCTAAGGGCAAGCCTGTACACACATGCCGGGGTTGCCCTCTGACATGGCTGAATGATAATACACGTGAAAAGCTCCTATGACGTCACGTGAGAACTATCTATACATATATATATGGCTAAAATTTCAGGGGTAAGCATATGTGCTAATTACCTTGGGCCAGTATCAGAAAGTCCCTCCTTACTAAACTAAATAGCCAAAAAATGGTATCTATCGTTAAATGAAATAGTAAACTTAAAAATAAATATTCAAATTTCCTCATTTCAGCCCTAAAAATCTGGTATTAGTGTTGCTGGCATGTACTTTGAAGTATAAATTCTCATTTAATTCTTCTATGTATATCTTACTCGTCAGTTTCATTCGTATTCCATAATGTGACCTTGGTTTTTAAATTTGGTCATTTTCCCTGTAATACAATATTTGGGTGCAAGTCGATCACCAGGCAGTGTTCTAGGTATGCCAAGGTTTTAACCCAGGTAATATTCTCTTTAACCAATAATAAAACAGCATACCCGTACAATTTCGACATCGTGGCAGACCGTAAGATGTCCTCCGTTGCCTTATTATCATTCATGGTAGATGGCATTAGCGGAATTACAGTCCGCTTTGCATGGTTAAATTTTATTGCATTCAAGATGAATCTACACCCTGGTTCTGTGTTCTACTTCTATGCGATGATTTTGACTAACGCAGGCGAAGGAAGCTGCTCTTAGCAGGAGGGGGGGGGGGGGCTGAATACTTCAGATCGCCGTCTTGGGGTGGGATGTAAGGGGATGATGTCACATCCCTTGAAAATTTTGATTTTAATGACCTGAGATAGGATTTAATGCTACATTGTTGTAGTTTGAAAGTACATTGAAAAAGTTCGATGTGTTATTGAAACAGATTGTTATGTTTCACAGAGATAACAAATAAGGGGTGTAGTGTTTGTCTTTTAAAAGTATGGGCGGAGGCATAATTTATCCCTCATATTTTTCACGGGGGCATTAGCCCCCCTCCCAGCCTCTTACGCCAATGGATTCTGCTGTTCTGACAGCTTGTGCATGTAACCTACAGGTTCTATGAGACCTTAGCAATGGGCCTGTCATAAGCATTTCAAACTTCTTCGTAGGTCCTACGCACAGTGCCTGCTTGCCTATTTGGGTAGGGCATGTTTACAGACCTTTCATATTTCGCCAAGTCTTGTACAACAATATGAAATCTTTTCCGCACGAAAAAGTTACTTTGAAGCGTAGTATTTTTAGTATGACACCTAAAGAAAAGTTCAGACACATTTTTTGTTATATTTGAAGGGCGAATTTGTCAAAGCATTCTGATGAAACTTGACTTCAGCTTCTGTGATCTATTCTAGAGATATTTGCAATTGAAGTGCTCATATTTTCTACCAGAAGTGAACTTACAGTAAGCAGGTGTGACGTCTTTGGTTCACGTTGATGATCATTGTATTGTCTTGCTATTAAATTTACATTAAAATTTTACTCGAAAATGTGATGAATATACACTGTGAAAGTCACCCTAACCAATGAAAGGCTCAAAAAGCTGATGAAAAATAAAGGAATACAAAAATTGGTGATCAATGTCAATCCATGACCATCACGCCTGTGTAATTCAGTTGCAGCTTTGCTATAAAATGTGGTATGTAAACTGTATTTATCTATAATATCTCGAGAACCGGACATAGGACAGTAGGAACTGAATGAAAGTTTCCTCAAAATGCTCAGGATTACATTTAACATATATTAAATGAATCATTTGGTGTAATTGACTATTGTTTTAATAGATTAATGATGTCAAAATATAATGTACGACATTCTATCGTGAAGAAAAGCAGCCATGTGCCATTACTTAAATATTAGTCAGCGTAGCTGGCCGAACGGTCTCTCTCCTTATATTAGCTCACACAGTATTTGTGTGAGGTTATAGAGTTGGGCAGATGTTTTTAAGTTTTAGAAACTGCGTCCATATTTATGTTTCGAGATTTCTATCTGAAATTTTGGAAGAGTGTCTTTCGCCAAAATGTATCTTGTCGTAGGAATGTTTTCTATGAATGGAAGTTGATTTATAAGCCACTTTCATGCTTTGTGGGGCTAATACTTGTCTTAATTTTCACTTTTGCACACATCACACTACCCTCCTGTATTTATTCCAAAGAGGTCACTGCTTGTTGGCATGATGGATAACATTTCTCTCATCATGCTCAGGGAGATTACTCATAAGCATGGTCCATTTAGTAGCAACTTACCCCGCGGAGCGGATAATTCGCTCCCTCTTTAAGGCTTAATATGCCATACAGCCTGTTACGTAGGCAAGTGGCTACTTTGTTTTCTACTATAGTAATTACCTCATTCCTGAATAAAAACCCTCCATGTTCTCTTTGTGTGTTGAGGAAAAGTTAACAGGACAACAGGCAAGTCATCTCAAGTCATCTCAACAGGCAAGTCAAGCCATCTCTCTGGTCTGGTCTGGTCTGGTCTGTAACCTATTTCTTAAGTCTAGGTGTTACCTCAAGGCCAAACAATAAATATGCAGTACCATTTTCAGACGCGGATCCAGACATTCCGAAAAGCGGGGTTGAAAGCCCTTTTGAATATTCTCCTAGATGAATATTACGCTAACTTTGTCGTATGTGTTATTGTTGATGTGAGGAGAAAGGGGGCTGAGACCGGGAAAGCCCCCCTGATTTTGAGTTGGGAGCCTTGTGCGTCTTCGTCATTTGAATATTCTGATCAGTGCAAGTTTATAGGAAAAAGTCGTGTGAGAAGTAGAACAAGATAGTAGTTGTCAGTTGAGATAACATGTAGGCCTACAATGTATAGGCAAAACTCAATGATGATTTCTGGAATCTGTGACAGATTTTGATGAGATACGATTCTGATTAAAAACAGGTCTTATATCTGAAGGTGGAGGTCCACCTTTTCTAAGATATCCATACCAAAAAGTGGGCTTCTATTTTGGGGGCATTTCCTACCTTCCAATTGATTTTAGTCACATCTTGAAGTATTGCATTTCTTAAAAATGTTTCAGTCCCTTTAAGTTTCCCTCATATTATGATAATCATTGTAGGTATAAACTGGTTCAACTAAGTGTAATTCCTCACAGATAATAAGTGAATGTTAATGAGTGGTTAAAATTTACAAATGATGAAAGTTGTCAACATCACATGACAAATTAGTGTGGGCCACAGCAGCATTGCTGCTATAGTTTCAATAGACCCTATTCTTATGACGTCTCTGAACAGTAAGTGCGCCCTCGGCTGAGGGAGGAGCGTACAACTAACACCAAAACAACTGCAGACAGCTAAAAGACCTTATGCTTTAACGCCACGAGGTCATTTTGGAGGGCAATGAAGCACACTGTACTCGAAAAGTAGATTTCGCATGCGCTCGTAGTAGACTTACGCGCGTATCCGATCAGTACACAAATAGTACACAAATTAGCTGTCTGCATTTGTGTTGGTGTACGTCGTAATTATACGCCCTTACCTCTGCCTGTGTTCTGTGACGTCCCTTACGCATATGCCGTCACAGAAGATAAAGTGGGCTGAGGTAAGCGCGTAGCACTATACAACTTACACCAAATAAAATGCAGACAGCTGATTTGTGTAATGGTCGGATTCGCTCGTTACCCCACTATTTGAGCGTGCCAAGGCTACGTCGTGCGTGCAGTGTATTTTATAATGTTATGGACTTTATCCAGCTACCTTCACGCATGGTTCGTCCTCTAACGTGACGTCGGCGTGAGGTAAATGCATTAGATCTATATTTGTATCGGTCGGATACGCACCCACTTGAAGTCTGCGACCGCTTGCGAAGGCTACGTTGTGCGTACAGTATGTGTACCAAAGTCCTGCACCTGTCCAAGGAGTTGCCACTCATCATTGTTTGCCAAATATTATGACGTCGGGTGACGTCAAAGCATAAGGTCAATTGTCAAGCCAGGAATGCAGCCTCGCGCAGCCAAGGGAGGGTTTGGGGATTCACCCAACCCCCACCATGCATGCGCTTAAAGTAAGGAAAAATTTTCCAAAGATAAACTTTCGTATGCTTTTCTCCGGTCCTATAAACCGAGCATGTCCCTGAAATTTACCGGGGACCCTGAGTCCCACGCCCATGGGAACGATTTTGCTGTATTGCGATACCCCTTAGGTTATTGGGATATTGTGGTCCTCCAGGACGAAATCCTGGCTACGTGCCTGCAGAAATGTATGAACAAACTTACTTCATGTAATCTGCAAGGAAGAGATATGGTATTCCGAGTGAAAATACCTTATTCTTTCGTAAATACGTTCATACCTAATTCAGCCACGGAGTTGGTAGGACAATTCTTTGTTCCTGTCCTAGCAATATTCTGGTTTCAGAGGTCAATGCATGTAAGATGCTGCTAGGACTACCAACATTAGAGTCCAGTATCGTAACTAGCGGGTGGGGAGGGGGAGTGGCCCCAGGGCTTCTTCCCTAGACCAAGTAGGTCCCTCTCTCGCTTGCCAAAAATGCTAAGCCCTATATGCTGGGTCCCTTTACCATACATGGTTACAACCAGGCTCCTAGGCTGACAAGGTACTGAAGGGGGTGAAATAGCTTCCAGGGTACGAAATGTTTCCTTAGGGGGAGACATACTAGAATACATGAAGGCAATGGTAGTTTTGGATTTTCTGGTGGGTGAAAAAAGTTGCTAGGGGCGCCGCCCCTGCCCCCTGGCTACGGGCTTGGTTACACCTGAGTTTTTTTATGAAGTAACCTTACAAAAGTCTGTCTCATCTAGGTATAGTAGTACATAATTATGTTGCCAGCAAAACATACGAAGCTCAGCTCATTGTCACGAAACTAAGACATACCTCCCCCCCCCCCCCAAGCGAAAACTCCTGTATACTTTTAAGTCGGGTTTCTGGCTGTTTTCACTTCGTCCTTAGCTCCTTTATGTATCTAAACCACTATATCTACTTCGGACTGTAGGGCGCTGTAGGGTCCTCCCCTCACGAGTTTGTGGAGGGGGAGGGCCTTCAATTAATGTTTACGGCCCGGGCCACTACCGTTTATTTTCTACTTTTATGTCTTCCTAAGAACATGACCTGCATCTTCATTTTACTAAGTGGTGTTTAATTGGTAATAACACTTTGCTGGAACTTGTTTTATTTCAAAAGTGCAGTGTGATACATAGAAAATGGGGTAGGGTGAGAGCAACTTCGGGGGTGACAAGGGAAAGTGCACCTCTTGTTAAACCCCAGGCCCACTCCTCACGACCTTCTTCCTACATTACAAAAAAGAAGACAGAATGTAATAGTCGCATTTCAGCTAACCCCCATTCTATTTTCCGGCTCCTTATAAAACATCCCGTACAGCAAATGTCTGTTTATTATGGTACTGGGGGATGGGGACTTACATGGAATATCCTGTTCCTACACTAACATAAGAAGCAATCTCGTGTTGAGGAAGGGGAATGACTGTCCAGCTTCCTGGAAGAAAATGGGGTACTGCTATCTTTGATGGTCACAGCCCACTTCCATCCTTCACAGGAGACGGTGGAGTGAAGCTTCCAAGGGGTCAGAATCCAGGATAGATCGTCGGCACCGCACGCAAAAGTTTTGTAAGAAGTTGACCTATAGAGGTTTTTCACGTGACGTCAGCGCGTTTCAATTTGGCTCACTGGCCGTCACTGCTCATGCGCAAAAGACTGCAGGATCTTAGTTACGATTGTTATACATTGGGCGCCTGGCCGTCAAAATTGAGAGACGCGCGAACGCAGTGACGTCAGTGAAAAACCTCTATAGCTCTTGAATCAGGGAGCTGCTTGAATTAGGGTATAAACTTGGATTAACATTGATTGTAGATTTTGCCGATTAGGCAAGTAGGCAGTTACGCCTGTAGCGAGTATGATCGGAAAGTTCCATTTGAGCCAACTTCTCGTACTGGGATCGATGAACAACCCAACAGAACCTATTTGGCGAAGAGACTGTACAGTCTTTAATGAACGGGGTGATTTTAGGCTGAAATAAGTGTGTCGTCATCAGGGCTCATCAATCAGTGTCCGTTATCTGTAGAGCTCTTGTACAAGCGCAGGGTTGAGTGAAAGAGCGAGTCAACTATTTTGACATTCGATTGGCACACAGTTCATTCCTTGCGGCTCCAAATGCTGTCCAATTTGTTGTGGGAAAATGTGGTTGATAACCCAAGAAAAACCGTCAGGTTTGTGTCATTAAAACGAGATCCAATTACCTTTAATGCCGAGGCCATCCTGTGGAAGCTTTCACTTTGGAAGAGAACAGAAAGAAAATAATTCTATACCAGCAGCTCGTTCACGCCTGCGGGCAGCTCATCGCTTAGCCTGAATGGGAAGCACGCCTAGATATTCTGTTCCTACCGCTTTGAGTGATGATATCTTGGCGGTAGTCTACGCGGTCATATCCCCGACAGCGCAATTTGTCTCACATATTATACCCGCCCTCTAACTCGTTTGTTTCTTGTTCAGCCGAATTAATTGGCGCGACAGCGACGGAACAGAGTGTACCCTCCAGAAACCTTGTCAAGAAAAGTACGCAGACACCTTTATTTTTACCTGCTTCTTTCTATTTACGTCGTCCTGCCAGGTCTGCTCTCAGAGACGGTTGCCATGGATATCTCGCACTTGTCGAGACAACGAATGATGAAGGGGAAACTTTTCTGTGTGTAATAGACGGACGAAATAATGTTATTTGCTCTTCTTCCCGAAGATGGAACTTAATTGCTTCGATAGTAGACAGGGTGTCCTATCAATTTAAAGAGAATTTTGCCTCTTGTCTTGGATTCGAGAAAGTTCTGCCTGGAAGCCTTTGTCTCATCAGTACTATTCTCCCATAAATTTATTAAGGTGCATTTTCCAAGGCCTCATGAGGGTCTAACTTCATCTTCGACGACATTTTTAAAAGGGGGTCTAGTCCACATAGAACACTACGAGTACTTGGGCTGATGGGGCAGCCCTTATTCCGATAGAGGCAAAAATAAACCTGTCGAAGTTAGATCTCACGCTTGGGCGAGCCGTAGGAACTGATTTAAACGGACGAGGTGTAGAGAATGCAAGTATTTTCGAGCCACCCCTTAGCATCATTCTTGCAAAAAGAGTTGGCACCCATTGCCATACTTTTAGCCGTAGTATCTCTTCAACTCCGCCGGGGCTCAGCGAGAGACGTAATACCCTTACAGTCTTGTGCAAGCACAGAGGTACACCGCCGAGGGTCAGCGGAATGTTCTTCTGATATCAGTATGTTGGTCGATTTAGTGTAGTCAAATGCCTTCTCTTCTTTATTCAAAAAATAGTGCAATGAATTATTATCCGAACTGTATAAAAATGGAAAGTCTGTATATAGCTTGCGTTTGTAGTTTGTTATCGTTATTACTAGTGTGCGGACGATCACAGGAATTTCCTCTCGAAGACGGTGAGTTGGTGCATATGTTTTTCCTCCATAATAGTTTGGTATAGTTTGTGTCGGTAGCTTCTTTTCACTCAAGTGTGACACTTAATTTATGATACGTCGTTTTCGATGTGAAATTGTTGTTTAACAACTACCGCCATATATCATGACAAATTATTCCTAGCATATTATGTACGTGAGTATGTGTGGATGAAACAATGGGAGGTGTTGAAATCGTTTTATTGTGTCGTTAAAATTATTCCATTGTGTAGGAGGGGTAAATTAAAGTTAAAAATCAAAATTATAATGAGAAAATATTTGAAGGAAATAACTCGTGATACACATTCATTTTGATGTGGACCAAATTCGGGGCATTAGGGTGATAGAATCGTGTTTAAAGGAAAAATAGGTCGTGTTGCCATTGTACCCCTTGCAGTCCTGCCCCCAGGAGGTAGTTGCGCCATTTCAATATCTGACAGTCTTTTATGGATATCGCTTGTATCATCTTAACAATCTCCAGTAAGGTTCTTACGTTGACATAGGACTTAAAAGGCCTAGTGCAAAAATGAGGATTTTCAGTTTCTTTTGTATATTTTGTTTATCTTGATGAAGCACGTGCATAGCCTTCTGCAAAAATCGTATCTGTATCTGAAAATGTACCCAGCCAAAGATACTCTTCGTTTTATGTAAAGGAGTGACATTCCTGGATAAGTGACTAGTGTGATCACTCGATGATCGAGCAAAAATTGGCAGCACGTCCATCCTGCTGGGAGTGATAATTAGCTCTAATTGGGTTAAAATGTCACTCTGGTTAAAGTGGAATTTCACTTGGCAAACAAATAGTGGTCACTGTAGTCATTCCCCTGCCAGAACATTTACTTTTTTCCATTTAGTGAGAAAATGAGGCAAACACCACGATTTCCCTCTATTTTTTGGTATCAATTTGATCTTAATCCCAATAAATCCTGTTCCAACCACTTATCGACGTATCACTTAAAATGCAAACACTTATCCTCTGGGTTATGCCCTGCGAAATCTCTTGCCCCACAAACTTACTCCCTCCAGTTTTTCCCTAAGCGAAGAAAAAATCTGCTGACATCGGATTGTGCCCTCCAGTACTTCCCCCTTTCCACTCTTCCTAAAGCATGGTACTGGGCTGTCAATACCTGAAATGTGATTTATTTACAGAGAAGTGGGTTGAACCGGTCTCGACCGTGTCCTGTGTACTGCCTGACTTGTAGTTGTCATACCTCTCACCTTATGAACCTCATGTTAAACACTGTGATTTCTTTTCCCTTTTAATGCCGATTTGGCTTCCCTTGCCCAACTGTGTCCTCCTCTAAAGGTTGTGTCCCCCTGTTGAAACCAACCTGATGTAGAGGGAAATCCAATTTGTGACACGACACATTACTGCAGTAAATCCAACGAGCCCCGTGGCCTTCCTTTCCTTTCGTTCATATTACGCAAATATGACGCAATGGTGTTTGGTAATAGCATTCTTTCGCGACCTCATGCGTATTTGGCTTAATATTTTCAGATGCAAGATGTTGAAAGATGTAAGTGAAAATGACTACAACGAAACTGTCTAAGCTTGCCACTGAGTAATTAGAAAAATATAAACTTGGAATGGTGATGAGTAAAAAAGGCGGATTTTGTTGTAAAAGAAAAGATAAACCTCATTCCTTTATCGTACTTAGTAAACTTACTGTATTTGCTGATTCAATACCAGGCCTGTACACTTTTGTTGTAGCCTATAACCCACGGTGTCCTATTGATCGTAATCAGGTATTTGCCAATTTTGAATTAAATTTCATGTATTTTCTCGTCTACTTAAATGCTTGTGAGCCGTGACTAAATTAACAGTAGCTTTCAGGTTCGATATTTTAATAAGATATATTAAAGGGGTGGTAAGTGGGGCAGGGTGAGAGAGTGCAACATGACCCTGTAGAGTGTAAACATGCATAAGCATCCTGGACTCCCCTCCCCCAACGGAGGGGGAGGGGCTGCAACACTTTTGCCCCAAATGTTAGTGCATGTTTGCAAATATTTCCCGAAAATAGCAAATTTTATGTCCGAATGGGAGTTGGATCCAGCCCCAGTCCTCTCCCCCGCCTCGTACCCTTATGAGGAAAGGCAATGCAAAACATCCCCTTCAGTTTTCGTAACCCCATCGTCTCCTCATTACTTCAAACGACCATATAAAGTACACCCTGTTGAAGAGGTTACTCTTTCAATTCACATGAATTTATCTCATGTACAGATGAATTCCTAATGTGCCCTAACTTCTGCACAGAAGTGGGTTACGCGGGCAGGACAGTTCCGAGTTGAGTTTTTGACCCCTATATGCCATGCTCCTTCGTACAGTTCAACTTTTATGGTTGTGTCTAATTACCCTCAAAGGAGTTTTCCTTGGAAGCTTAATTGTTATGTCATATGTGAAATAAAACATTTTACTATCCGCCGTACAACGCATGTACAAATCATTTGTAAGGCAAAGGAAACAAATGGGTCAAATTTTTCCAGTGTGATATCGGTGCTACCGTATCGAGCTGTGAAGTATGTAAATTTATCGTCGGTTTACTCTTTGCGTTTGAACAGCCGCCCTACCGTAGCTAGAGACGAACCGTCCGGGTGGTTCTTTTGGGGGATTGTACGTGGGGAGGGGGAGCTTTAAAGTGACAGTTCTGGTGTACTGCAATGTTAGAGAATAGGGCATTCCCTGTGTTGGATTGAACAATCTCTAGCTTAGCCCGCGAAGAGGAAGAAGTTTTTTCGTTCAGCTCATCGCTGCCAAAAAAGGGGGCGGCAGCCACAGAAGCTCTGCGCAGACTATCTCGAACTACGGCATTCAGAGGAAGGTTCTCGAAATTTTCATTATAGAACGAAAATTTTCCTCATATATTGTTCAGTGAGCCATTGAGTTTAACTCTGAGGTCCTAATTCCAGCGCTCCAGCACTGTGGCATTGGGTATCTCTTCTTGATAGACATTTTAACAATGGCAAGGACAAGGGTGGGAAGAAATGTTGGAACTGAATGCCTGGTTTCTTGGGTTTTGCGGTACATTTACGTAACACTGAAGTACCGTCTATTCAGATGCTTTCCCCATCCGTCGTACTCATGCGGGAACCGAGAGCGGCCCTTCCTTTATTGACAATCGTTTAATGTGACGGTCATGGGCCCTTCTTTTGAAAGGTTGGACAATCCTCAACTAAGGACCGCAACTAGTTCACGAAAGGTAGCCTTCCGTACGACTACCGGTGTGTAGGTTAATATACCTACAGGTGTATCAATTAACGTTAGTTACACTAGCTATAAGCGTCGCAGAATAGCTCCTACAGTCCACAGTTCATAGCTTGCAAGTAAAAAAAAAATCACACAATTTTATATTTCACTAGTCCTGGAGGTATATGGGTCATGCACTGACCTCTGATGTTAGTTCGTAGTCAGAGTAACCCTGATGTTGAAGGACTAATTGAGTTGGTTCACTAAATTCATGATTTTTTTCACACCTGTTGAAATTTACTCACATCTTGATGGTAAATGGTCAAGCTAAGAGATTCTGTACATTTGATACACAACTGGAATGGCAATGGTAGGACAATTAATGATTTAAATTCTTTATTTAAAGTTCGTGACGAGACACTTTTTACCATTAGGTTTCAATTATATGCAACCCCTGTCCACAAAAACTACAATTTCTCATAATTTCGGTAACTATAGGAAGTGATACATGAGTAATGAGGCTAATTAGAAACATTGTCATGTAATGATGTCCTTCAAACTCGTCAAAAAATAATCGATATCAACTCAAGCCTCTTTAAGGAGGTGCTTGATTTAGGCTCTCCACAAACCCCTCGACGCCTCAATGACGCAAAGGCTCATCACGCTAGTGTAGTCTCGACATCTTATTGGTCTCCTACCTATGCATTTAGGTTTCAGTACAACTGGTACCTGAGTTGGTAGGGATTTCCCTTTTTCGTAGGATTAGTAACATGATTCAGTTTGAGAAGTTGAGAAATAAAGCGAGGGATGTTGATCAACCTTCTTAGTGGTTTGTAGTTACATAGATGGTTCTCACGTCGGTACAACTGATGGACAAACGTAGTCATCCCTGTCTGAATATAAATACCCTGGTATGTTAAATCATGGGGGCGTTCGTTAAAGGGCGATTCTCGTCATCCCAGACAGTTCCAATTCTCCCAACTAAGCACCTTGTGGCTCCTCCCATGACTGTTTAAATCTCCTCCTTGTGCAGACACAAACCTATTTTATTGCTTCAGGCCCTGTCCTGGTGAACATACAAGGTTATAATGTGTAATCCAAACATTCTCTCTGCAGTATGTGGAGTGTGAGTTACTGTGCATCATTTGAATTTTCAAACTTTGATGTCAATCAAAGAGCAGAAACCAACTGAGAATTTTGATACCCCCACATCAAAAATGTACTTTGGGGTGATGACAGCTTGTCTTTAATCCACGTGACATTGTTGTTGATGACAATACATATCTGCGGAAAAAATCCTTGGCTTATACCTGTGATGCTATATGCATATTTTCTTGTGTGTGTTTGAGTGTGTTTCTATGTGTGGGTGCGTGTGAAACATGACAAATAGTTGTGAGAGAAGTAAGTTGAGGTTGGATGGATTCAACCAGGGAGCTGATATTTGAGCGGTTCAAATGTTCATCTAATGTTTCAAAGAAAGCAGTTGGCGACTGTTCATGACTTTTAAACCTTGCAGTCCTGTCGGTAAAATTGACGATAGAAATAAATGTGCCTCTTTCTATTAACTTTTTGCTTAGTATGATTAAAAGCAGTGCCATGGGCAACCCAGTAGGAGTTGCGATATGTGCAAGGACGACCTGGGTTAATTTCAGGCTTTTCTGCATCTTTTTAAAATCATTACCGTGTAAGTCATTATCAGATTCAAACAGCCAATCTCGTCCTTTGAGACTACGGGGCTATCCTCGAGTGTCGACTGAATAGCTTTATTTTAGTCTATGTGCTTCCTTCCTGCGACTACTTCGTGCTGTTTATCACACTATCCAAGCATGTATACGACAGTCGCAGCTCGCGCTTCGGTGTTGAATTAATCGCCTGATCACTTTGAGCGTCTCACTGACCATCGACTTCAGTTCCGTGATTGTCACCAAGAATATGAGGCATTAGTACAGTGCGACGATGAGGTTTCAACGCGGAGCGGACTCTGTCTGCTCAGCCCGTTAGGGATATGACTGAACTAGGAATATGCCGTACAGGCTGCTATGTAGGCAGCGATGGGGTGACAGCCATGTCCAAGACTTAGAATGCCCTGAAAATGAACCACGGTGAAATAAACTTGTCTTTATCCCATCATGTGGTGATTCGTTATATAGATTCATGTTTATTACATAATACTATGCAGTGGAATCCAGCCATAGCGGCACGGTCTGAGAGCAGGGTGATGATTGTTTGCAGAAGAGAAGAACATTGCAGTTAGTGTCTGAACTTACTTGGACAACAGGGAGGGCGATTTCTACAAAAGCAGGTTCCCCAAATGTTGTTTTAGAGGACAATGGGAGGGGCAGACCCATACAAAGGTCACTCAGATGCCCCCACCCCTTAATGCTACCATATTTAACATTTACAATTTAATCACTGGTTATATATATATATATATATATATATATATATATATATACACATAAATTGGCATCCTAAGGTCATATATAGATACGTACATATATATATATATATACATACATACATACATACATATTATAAGGTCAAAGTACTGTGTGGCACTCATGACGTAAGTAGGTCAAAAAAGAAGTAGTAGATAGAGCTAAACGTTCGTGAAAAATTCCACGTTTCGGGTTTAAACTCTTCATCGGGTGGCAAAAATGCAACTGATGCAATCAGTTGCATTTTTGACACCTGATGGAGGGTTTAAATCCGAAACGTGGAATTTTTGACAAACTTTTACACCTCCTCATCACAATGTTGAGCAATGCTTTGTTTTCTTTTTTATTCAGTATGTTTTGGCGTTGAAGTTAATAGGAATATGTGCTTCCCATAGGAGCTTTAAAGTTCGTAAAATTTTCATGCTTTCATGCATTCACATGATCATTATAACATGGGATTATGGGGAGAAATGGTTTTTAAGTTTAAACGAAAACAAAAGAGAGCTCATTAATGTAAGGTTATGATGTCATATGCACGTGCTTCCTTTCATCTGCTGATATCTCGAGATCCACACATCTGGTTTCAATGCAAATTTCACCAGAATGCTTAGATTGAGAACCCTCTCTCTAACATATCGAATCCATTCAAGCCTAAATCCTGCTGTTATACGTTTTACTGGGGGTGGAGGGGGGTGAAGAAAGAAAAAACATTTCCTGCGAGTCTTACAGGCCTCTAGGCCCATACTTTTTGAGAACGGTAATTTAGTACAGAAAACCAATTCTGGCTCCTCTATGGCAAATTCAGATACGGGCTAATTGCCTGCTCATTGTTTGATTGCACTCTCAACTGTTTGAGGAACCTTAAGATCTATGCGGGTTAGGAGGGAGCTTACTCAAATTTGTAAGTCTAACTAGGGAGTTGCAACTCCCTGGTTTAACGATGAACCAAATCCGTGTCAAGTTGACTCAGTCTGCGTTACTTTAAACTGAATGAGGGTTACATAATTAGCCAATCAATTCGAATGTTTCTCGTATCCGAATTGTTTTTGGTGCGCTCAAACCTAGTTTAGGCGTGGCCGTAACGCCCAAAGGAAGGGCAAGACTACACCTGTGAAAGGGAAATTGTAGCGTGACTTCAATGCAAACTTTTTAGCAACATTTGCTGAAGTAGATGCAGGGAGAGTTTGGAGAATCCCTTCCCGATCGATGAAACTGCTGATATTGACACTCCATCCTCGGAAAGGAACCAATGTTTCACATCTTCACGACCTTGTAGGTTTAGTCTACTACTATAAGTAGTGTGAATCCTGTCTAGGACCAAGGGTATATTTGAGACTGGCACTAATCAAAACTGATAAGGTTTCCCGAAGAGCGACATTAGCTGGAACGCACCTATCTATTGCGTAACGGTAGTGCATGGTCCACCCATGGAGCTGGTACCCTTTCTAAGGGTATCAACTCCATGGTCCAATGAATGCACGCTGAAATATAACCAAATACCAAGTAGAAAAGATACCCCACATAGGTGACGTCTTGTGGGCGAAGTGTTTTGGTCATCCAGCCAGGGGGACAAAATTTGACGGAGAGCTAACAACCACAGTTCCATGCCACACCCCTCCCCGTCTGTAGTCAATAACATTTGTAACGAATGACTTTTATGCATACTCGTGCATGCTGTTGAACTCCTCGCTAAGTGTTCACCCTCGCTGCCTGGCATACAGACACATCTAAATTACCGTTATTTGTACAGTATAGAATCTTCAACTTTGTGCCTTTGTTTTTTTTCCAGACAAAGTGTAAGTGTCGTGAAAATAATCGAAACTTCGTGTATGATGGCCTGAACGTTTTCCTTTCCTTGTACGTCTTGAAATTGACCGAGATAATGGTTTCATTTTCAAAGAAAGCGGATTTAAACAATGTTTACTTTACCATAACAATATACAGTATTCTGTCCGCAAAATTCTAGCAACCTTCTTGAAATTTCCAATGATCGGGGTTTCGGAAGAGTGTAGGCCTATTCTTTAAGCCCGTCTTTCTACGAGTCCGACACCTGTCCTTGTAGGTTCGCAAGAAGCTTCTTCAATGTCAGCTAAGATTTCCGAGCTGTTTTGTTACCCGGGGGGTATAGCAAAATTACATCCCAATCAAAACGAAGATATGGTCCCTAGTCTTATATTTTTAGGTCAAAAAGCTAGGTCAGTTACCATAACCGCTAGTCCCGCTTAAAGAGCAAATGCATACAACCGTATTTGAACTGCATGCCCGAGAAAGCTAGATCCCCTTTCACACTGCAGTGGATGCGATACGACGCGATATAACGCGGCAAAAATGTTGCCTGGGCGCAATATATACCGCGCGACATTATATGAAACGATAAAAAAGTTGAAAACAATGCAATTAATTAGACACTAGGAGCGATGCGACCCGACGCGGTACGACACAATTCAGTTGAGTTGAAATCCAGCTTATCGCTACAACTCGACTAATTCTTATCGCAATGTATATGATTTTATTTATCTATATTATGTAAAGGATAGAACATAATTCTTTGCAAGTTTTGAATTGCATCATGCATAACATTACAAAAACGCTGAACTAAATTAACGAAATTTTACTTTTTCACCCAATCGTCTGTAGTATGATGTCGATTTGATGTAGCAACAATATAGTAGCCATCGTATCTTAGAAATCGTTTGTTCGAGTGTGATCGAAACTTTTTAAGTGTGGAGTTATGGCTGAGAAGTTTAGAACTATTTGAAATTTTTCATTAAGTCTTGTTATTACCAAGCTTGCCGTAGAGGTGGTAAGGATGACGTAACCATTGCGAAACTAACCTGCGTCTCCCGGGAAACTTGTACCTTTTACCTGCACAATAAATTTGAGATTCTTCATTTCCAAGATTTTTGCAAGGAATTCCAGCTTGGAATGTCCTAGAATCCAAAAGGGATTATGTCCTGGCAAGTGCATATTGACGATTCGATGTTAACAGGAAATCACGACATAAAGGCAAAACTAGCTTAAAGGTGTCTTGTATATGGCCGTTTTTGGTTTTTAATTGAAGGGTTGAGCACAATGACTGGGCTTCTTCTCTTATCTGTTTTCCTCTTAAATACCGTCAGCTATTGTCTGGTGATTATATGCCTATAACTGATTGGGTTGTCCAAACGACCACGAGAAAGAGTGGACCATCTATTTTCATTTGCCAACGCTAATTCGTATAGAGGGGATTGCCATTAATCAGTACCCTGTCATTCTTCTCACTTTATAGGGGTTTAAAGCCGAAACACTAAAAAAGCGATCTCTCTGTGACAAATATCTGCGGGCTGTAAACCATGAGTACAAGTAAGACGGCTATCGAGAGCAATTGTTGCTCTTACCAGGGCTACTTACTAATTGACTCGAGGCTTTACAAATGTTTAAAATCACAGTTATTGTGAGGTTTATCTGTTACTCTGAAGTGAGCTTACTCAACTTTACAAGTGTTTTCTTTTTACCGAAGAAGCCCTATCGATACGGTATTCAAACAGTTGTATGTATCTACTAGCAAGGACTTATTTACTGGGGCATCTCTCTAAATCTATTCCCTTTGTTGAGTAAAGTGTGTTTACAAGAATTAACATTTATTATGGACTGACACGGTTCTAGCCAATCATGCCTTAAACTGGTAAGTTTTTCTAACAATGTAAATGAGACGGTTTCTATATTCGGTTTATCTCTTTGCTATTTATTCATGAGACGAGTTAGTTAGCTTGCAATTATTTACTATGTGAACTGACGAATTTGTCGTTTCGCATGCCAAATGTTTTCTATAAATAGGTAAAGAATTCATTCGAAACATAGCCTTGATTAGTCAACAGTTTCCTGAGAAGCCCCCTCGGTGACAGAACGGATTCAGACGGTGTCCTCATTTGGATTAAAGCCAGAATGTTGTGGGACCCAGTCAGCCAGTGTAGTAAAAGAAAATCTTAAACTTTGTACTGAATATTATCCTATGATCCGATACTTGGGCATAATAATCGTCTGCGCCCTTTGCCAGAAACAAATTAAGGAATACAGGCCGTGAACTTCAGCACGAGCAGTATTGAAACGAATCATGACTCGAGTCGCTAATTTTCAGAAGGGAAATGACTCGAGCAATTGTATCAGAATTTTCCTCATAGAAATAATACAGTGACTCGAGTTTCTGACTCGACTCGACTCGAGTCACATTGAAAGTAGTAAATGACTTGACTCGACTGCAAAATTGAGTGACTCGTTACAACACTGGTACACAGGCGCGTATTAGGGTTGAAGGGAAGAAAAGAAAGTGGATACACAATCTCATTGGTCGTTACACTCCGTGTATGTTAAAAGTAAAGTCACCCCGGGTTAAAAATCCTGCATACTTGGATAATAAAAGGCTTTCATTCGTTATCTGGCATTGGCTACAATGAACCCTGTGGTGCCTATGGAACGCCAAAAGGTTAAAGATATTTCATTACTGTTCTTTTAATTTTACCGTCCTAAGAACTTTGGATTTTCATGATGTAACGATACACAACTTACGTTAAATGAATAGACAGTTTAGCCACAAAACGAGGCCTCTCCTTAGAGAGATTGAAAAATTGGTCAACTAAAAATCGGATGAGGCCACAAGCAGCACTTCAAACATGCCCGGATTTCAGAGGTCACCCAATCTGTGCCCCCCTAGTCCCATGGAGAAGAAAAACCTGTGAGTCTGTAAGTGGCGTGAAACAAGCAGACCACAATAACCTGGCTTGATGAAGGACGTTATTTTTTGTAGCGAAAATGGAATTTTAAACACAATGTTAATTCATGGTTTGCCAAAAAAGGCTCCAAATTCTTTACACGTAGCCTGTGATAGACTTGGTCCCTTCTAGATAATTATTATAGACTATACGTCACGAAATTAGCATCCTGTTTCGCTCTCGGTCTTCGTGAGAAAACACATGTCTGCGAAGGACTAACAAATGCTGGAGAACCTGCTATACTTCTGTCGTGACAAAATGCTTATTGAAACTGTCTCTTAGCAGTACGTCTGTGTCTTAAAAGAAATTACAGTATATTAAATTTTATATGACACAACTTCGGGCTAGCCAAATCAGACGGTCACAATTTCTCTTCGTGCACGTTAACATAATGCTGTCCTAGTTTAAGTTGTGGAACGATTCCTTTTAGAACAGACTTCCTCACCCTTGGGTCTTTTACTCCTTTGAAGATACATTTTATCGCTGTATGAGTTTCGTCGAGCTAAGCAATTAAACTAACGTTGAAGAGAGCAAGTAGTGATGAATCTTCGAATCGGTGCTGGGATGGGACTATTTAAGGTTTTAAATTAGGCATGTCATAATTGCATGGGTAGACCTTTCACGGGGGGAGGGGACGGGGGAGGAAGATGTTTGCCCTAAATCATCGGTCGATTGTGATAAACGACAATATGGTCCTGCAAAACGATATTTTCTGGTGAAGTCGGCGGCTTCCCCTCCCCCCTCCTTCCAGGCCCCTTCTCAAATGCCTTTGCCACATGCGCTCCTTTTCATAAGAATCCTAATTGCACCATGAAAAATGATTTTCCATTCATCTGTTCATACCTTTTGGTAAAGAATAACCAAGTGACATACTAGTAACATGTCATTTCGTTTCTCTTAGTATTGTACCTAAAGAGTGTTGTGTACACTGAAACTGAAATTTTAAGTATATGCACCAAAAATACTTACATCAGTTTTTCTTTTCAATACTCTAGACGTTTGCGTTAGGTTAGGTTAGGTTGGTTTGTTGCGGTTTGTCTGTTTGTTATTTGTTACTTGTTTGTTACTGGGCGTACTGATTTGAATTGGCCTAAGCTGAACTGAGTTGAATCGAATAGCAAGAAGTTAGTTAGATAACAGTATGTAAAACAATTAGATCCTCTGATTACAGTTAGATGGGATTTAACGACACACCAACACGAATGTGTTATATAGTGTCAACTAGATAAAAAGGCAAAGTTTAAATACGGTTTCAAAAACGGTTCAAGTTCAAGTTTGGTTTCAAATACAGCCCAAATACGGTGCAAGTTCTTCCCTTTAGTTGCCTCTTACGACAGGCGGGAAATACCGTGGGCATATTCTACAACCCCCAGCCCACAGGGGGCCCGAATAGCATGAAATATTGGAACTGTTACGAAACATTGCTAAATTAATGAAATAATTGAATAATCCAGATAACAACACTCTCGTTTCCCATGGATTAGTGTTGCATGATTTATGAGCGTGATAGCATCGGCGTAGCCAGAATTTGTCTCACTGTGGATGCAGTATGTTCTGTGAGCGTTGGTATGGGGATGGGTATAACGGTAGGGGTGTACCCTCCCCTTTCAATTTTTTTGAATATGCAATCTTATCTTTTGGAAGTAAGATTTGTGTTCAAAATTTATGTACTTTAAGTTATTAAATTAAAAAAAAATGGCATCAGCTAGGGGGGCATGGCCCATATCCCCTCCCCCACGTACGCCACTGCATGTTAGATACTACAGGCTTTTCGGCAGGCACCAGGTACACAACTTTCAACCAATTAGCAAAGATAAATATTGCTGCATGTAGTCGTATCAGTTACACATTTACCGGTATGTGTATTTGAGCTTTGAATAGGAACGGGAAGTTGGCAATTGCTCGTTGGATTGACCAGGCTTAATAAAGGGGGTCCAAGGGGTCCGGACCACCTTTTCTTTTGCAGTGAAAAAAATTTACTAGGCTGTTCCGTTTCGTTTATTTCCAAATAATCCAAAGTATTAATCATTCGCAAATTATCCAAATTTTCGCGCGCTCCAACACTCAGTATTTTTGTCTTCAATACCACCCCCCCCCAAAAAAAAAAAATCGTTGGGGAATTCGAAACGATTTTTTTTATCAAAGGTACGGACACGGGTCTCATAATAATATACTTATACGAAATTTCGGTTCGAATGACAGTGTGGGTCCCCTGTCTGTGTTGGCCCTAGGGCAGTGCCCAGTTGCCCGACTGCTCAGTCCGCCCCTGTGCGAAGGTGTCATAAATCTGAAACTTTTCCAAGGATAGCACCATTTTGCAACTCAACCACCTTTAACGAACAAAAATTTCTCAAAGGGTCCCCTCCCTCCCGTTAGACCCCTCTTCCGGGAGGGCACCTACACACTGGGAGACGAAGGAAGTATCCATGCACCTCTGTTGCAAACTATCGTAGATACGAATATGTACGCTTACACCAACTTTCTGGCTAATCTGAGGGGGGGGGGGTACGATATCATTTTCGGCGGTGCCCACAATTATCAAATCCTGGCGGTGCCTCTGGGGCTATATGACTTAAAATTTGCTGATTCTGTTTCTGAATGGGAAATAATTAAAGCCATTTTAATGTCTGTAATTTACGGTACGCTGGAAGAGTCACCAAATCGCACAATTTTATGTGATATTTTCCAGAAGTTCCAATGTTGGAGGGGGATAACCCCTCCCGAGCCCCATCGCCGCTTCGAAGACCTTTCACCCAACTCTCCTCCCCCTTCCCACACAGGCACTCATGCATTCTTTTCACTTATCCCAGTGAATCTCACTCAGTTTCATTGGATATTTATGATTATAGATTATTTCTGCGTTACCTCTGTATATGTGTTTAGGCTACCCTACCTAGATAGATTGTTCAAATTTAATTTAAAGCTCTACGCGGCGTCGTTAACTGCGTGCTCTGAACATGCGCAGTTTGCAATATGTTTTTTTTTATTAAAACATGCACGGTGTTAGTATTGATGACAATAAATCGAAGTTTCAATGCGTCTGTAAAGTCTAAAGATTGTTGGTTGTGACGTCACTCGACAAGACCCTATCCATAGCCACATAATGGTCACATATAACACTTAACCACGCATGGACATCATGTTCCTTGATACACGTCCCACTGAGATGTAAATAGTTGTGACCACTTACAAAACGTGCGCTTAAAATATTTTACCCTTCAGCTTTGATCAGCGATCTGTCAAGTTTTCGGCAGCTATTAATCTTGAAGCCCCTCTTCTAAAGAACCTAAATAATTGAATCCTGTTTGTTTAGCAAATAACTGCGGAGCGCCTCCCAACATGGGGCCCAACCCTCAAAGGCTGTCGAAGTAAAATTTTTTACCCCAAATGTCTTCATGACAGTTAAAGGGGTTTGAGAAAACAGAAGATGGAATGTTGGGCATACCATACATAAACCGGTATGGTGTTTGGTGTGAATTGTGGAGAATATTCCATAGAAAGAACATGTTATCTGACACTGTGTGAGGAGGGAGTTGCAGCTATTCCATACATAGTCCTGGGCCTAGGAAAACTGCGAGTCTCCTTTCCTTTTGCATACAAAAGATGACGAGTCTTAGATATTGACAGGGACGTCAATCACAATTGAAAAGTGAGTGGGTGTATAGATGGTTGAACATGAATAAAACAGTATGAGTGTGCGCATATGTTTCTCCACCCTTCAGAAAATGGGGCTTGGCCATCAAATATAAACCCAGCGATATGGTTAGTGCAATTCAGTCTGCTTCTATTCCGTCCTTGGGCCCACGATTTCCTCACCTTTTCCGACCTTTCATCGGCCCTTGAGCAACCATTCGACTGTCGTCCTAAACTTTTTCTATCACAGGCTTATCCTCACTCGTGTACGTTGTGCCTTCACCTACTTCCCAACAGAATAGTCTCTTCCTTCCAGTAGCAGTGCTCGTTCATAGCAGTCGTAGTCTCTTGTCATAAATAAATGTTTGTAAACAAGTTTAGTAGCCCATAATGTAACCAGTATGCAACAAACGAAGCGCGGTCCCAGCGAATGAACTTTATCCAGAAGTTAGGCTACTCAAGTTACAACTTGGCGACCAGAACTTCATAGATTTCCTGATTCGGACTTTCCGGTGATCACTTAATTGTGAAGAAGAAAAGAGAAAATATTTAGTTCATACTCCAGAGCATATAAACGTTTTAATATACGAACCAGAAAATAGGCCGGTATCCCTCCAAGTATCCTGAAGTAGACCGTGATCGACTGGAGAAGACCGTAATCGACTGGTCGACGGATGTCGGTCTAACTCCCTAGTTATCAAGAAATTTTGTTTCTGTATGCTTTCTGCAAATTAAAGGGCAAATAAATTTATCCGAGACAAAATGCCCCCTAACTGCCTAACTGATATTATCTGCTGCACCTCTAGCAGTCTAACTCAAAGTTTCCATACCCGGTGCTGAGATAAAACTGTTCAAGGCAATATTTTGTTGATTACACTTCTGTCGCGTAGTGTGTGTGATTTTAATGTTAGTGCAATGTGACCTGTTTATGGGCAGTGCCCTACACTACATCAAGATCACATACGATTAATTGGCACAAGTCATCATTAACTAATCAGAGTTAAGTATGTTTTGAATATAGCAATCAAAGCCCAGTCACCATTTGTGAATAGACCGGGGGAGGGGGTTGCTAAGAATGTTGGGGTGATGAAATAACTTCTTTAAATTCGACTGGAACATATGAGTTAATGCTCCCTATGTGGACCGGTAATCTCATTACCAGCTGTAAAAGTATACCATGTCTCGTGGCATTGGTCAACTCTGATATGAACGAACCACGTGGGTAAAATCACTTCGACGAAGGGCAGGAGTTCTTTTAAGCGCGGGAATGATGCTTTTGTGCTAGTATAGCTACCCAATGCTATAACTGAAACGCCACTGTATGTTGACTATGAGCGGCGTAGATAAAGTTCGCTAAACATGCTCTCCACATATCCACTCTCAAGTTCTTAATTGTTGAAGTTTACAGTCATGACATGCTTCAAACCACATGAAAGCCAAGGAGTTAGTCCTTTATGGCAGTAGCAAAGTACCACAGGATGACTGTTTAGATTGCGAGCTTAAGAGGACACTCTTTTAGACTATACATCCACCCCCTAATAGCTGATGATAAAGCTGATGACAACCGTTTCATTTCAAAACTCTCGAAATGATCTAAGTCACCCTCCAATTCCCCCAAACTTCACTGTATCCACACATTTGTGTATGCTATGTTTTGTCCATCAAACACCAACACCCATTAAACCTAGAATGGTACTCTGAGGGTCATCGAAAATATATTTTGAAGGCACTATAATTGGTGTATGCTTTTGGGCGGACGAATATAAAGCTAGTTGCTGTGTGCTTTCTAGAGTGGGATGTATGCATGTAATTGCGATTAACTCAGTATGTTCAAGACGTATGTCCCTCCCACCTTAACATCCACAATCCCAACGCCTTCAAATCGTATTTCCCTTCATAGTTAAGCAACCGTTTGTCAGCGTTATCATGTGAGTCCTTCGAGGATTTATTCACAAACAGGGAGTAGTAAGAGATCCAGAGAACCAGGAGTCTAACACTAGAATGGTCTTTCTTTGTTCTGTATATCCCTTTAATTTAAAACCATACAGGGTGCATCGAAGACCACTAGCTGATGTCTGTACGTTTATGATGAAGCCCACGTACGTGAGAAAATTCATGTTTGTGATGCAAGTTTTGGTCTAAGTGCTTTTAATGTATGCCTACAGCAATGTATAGTTAAAGTTCCAAAAATATCATCTTATTGGAGGATGTTTCTTCCTATAGAACCTTTTCCGGGTTTTGAATGAAATCGATGTCATCATAAAGAATATTATTAAGGACAAGGTTTGGAGGGAATCTTGTGTTTAAAATTTTGAGTGACTTTGTTTAGCCTGAAGCTTTAAACTCTGACGTCGCCGCCCCTGTGTAACAAGTTCGAGTAGCAATGATACATCAGGCTTGAAAACAGTTCATTGACTTCAGGTGTCAGGCTAAAAATGGTACTGCAGTTTATTTAGTTGTTAAACTCAATTTTGGAGTAACCACACATCGTTGCACCATAATCTGTATGGTGGCATGCAGACATGAAGGGCTAGGCTATTTTTACTTGACACTTGGCAGACTGAAGACATCTTGAAATTAAAACAGCTTCTACCGTTCTCAAAATATCCCTCTTCAAATTTACTGTAAAAACTGTTGGATTAACTTTTGTCCAGGATGAGCAAGTATGCCTCCTGCTTAACTTTTAATTGTAAAAATCGGCCCAAATTCGTGACTAGTACCCTTTGCTAGATGGACGTTTACCCAACATGGGCTCTTTTTGACCAACTTCGGGAGTTCTGTGCTCACCAGTTTAGCCGGAGACATACCTACCCAACCTTCAGAAAAATGTACCCAACGGCTCTAAAATGAACTGTACGGATGACTCTACGAGGGTAAAGAGAATCTTTGCCCACTCTACTTCCCGGATGACCATTCTCTACCTCTTCGGCTACAGTAGGGACATTCCGATGAATGGTTTTGACTATAGTGCTCACGTCCCATAAAAAAAGTTTGGCACTTCCACGATCCTGCACCTCTCCCCCTTTGGAAATTTCAGAATGAAAAGTGGCAATTTCTCCCTATTTAAATTACGGTATTCGCCTAACGTCAAGTAGGCTAGACCCACTATGAGTATAACATTTCAAGAGCATTGCTTATAAATCGGGCACTCTTAATTAAAGAATGATATCCTGGATATGGTCACCTGGTCACAGTCAACCCTTTAAAGGGCAATTTGTCGTTCCACGGGGCTCTCCTGATTTTTCAGCACATTATATGGAATCGTCCAATCCCGCCTGCTCCCTCCCAGGTTCCTGGCTACGCCACTAGTGTTGTAATATAAAACCAAGTTACGGTAAGATAAACGAGTGAAGGGAATCTAATTTCAAATTTATAGCTATAGATTATGATTGAATATTTGCTCTTAGTCTCAAAATGGTTTTGACAAAAATGGTCTCTCATGTTGTCATATTGTGAACCCCTTAATCGTCGTAGACCTTGTTCTACCCTCGCATGCATTGCACCTCGGGTCGAGAATACACTTAACCTCCCTACAGAGAGTATCGATGTTGAAAAGAACATCTTAAGATTTAAATCTTGACGCGACTAATAAAGTCAACTCCTGGCTGGGATGAAGACTACTGCGTCTTCGGGTGAAAAGCCAATCGCTGCAAACTATTCCAAACCCCCTTTTTCGGAACCATCAGAGGCTGCTACGTGGCTGACATCAAAATAAATTTCTTTGACTGTTTCACTAAGTAAATGTGACAGCTACAATCCTATTCAATTACAAGTTCACGGCAGTCAACTTGGTATTTTAGGATTTTCTCTGAGGATTCGGTGGCACCCCAAGGTTGTTCACTAAAAAGGCCCATCTTTACCCTGTGGAGAGGAAATTCACTAATAACACTTCAACTTCCGACCGTTGGTTCGAGTAACAATATTAATGTTTTGCCTCCTCGTCAGACGGCGAGGCATTCAGTGGATTACTTTCCTCCATTATGACCCGAGAAAAAGTTACAATTTTCTCGCCTGCGGAGCAAAAAAAAAATAATGACTTGTCATATCTGTGTAGCACGTGATTCGTAGTATCTCAAAGGCAGAATAGTGCATCTGTATTTGAAGGTGTCAAAGTTGTCTGCTTCCATAGATGTGTCTTCGTCAATGCATAAGGTCTATAGTTTTTCGTCCCCAAAATACTAGTGAAAGTGCATCATTTGAAATTGGAACTTTTGGGTAATCAAGTTATGATCTACAAATCAGTAAATAATTTTCTGTGAGAATCTGATTTCTTGAGCATAGACTTCCTCATGATATTAAATCTGATCTTCTTGGCGAAAATTGGTCGATGGATGAGAAAAGCAATAGTATGATTTTATTAATGGAGAATGGTCACGGAAGTCGATTAAAAATCATTGTTACATATCAGTCCTGTATTCGATATTGTCCTTTGTATTTTTGGATCATATTACAGATCTGGTGCCTTGAAAGTAACATGATTAGTTTTTTTTTATGTAAAAGCGTAAAAATCCAGAAAATAGCCAGAATTCCGATCAAAATCCATCAAATTTTGAACATTTTACAGTACAATTTCCACTTTACACTAAAATCATGAATGAACAAAAGCTAAAAACGCAAATTTGGAAAAAGGGAAGGAGGGACTCACCAAACATGGTTAATGTTATTCTTTATTTTTAGCCATTATTTCAAGGACAGTTATAATATTTGATATGTCCCAGGGGATATATTTTGTCAGTAAAAATTGTCTACTTGGAAAGCATCAAGATCGCTCATCAACTGTAAACTAGCTGGAAATAAATTAAGAGATTATTTTTATGTGGTCAACAAAAGGAGTACCAACAATGTGCATCAATCCACATTTTTTTTCGCATAGGCAATGAGTAACATCACCCCCGTCAAAGTTTGGAGAGGCATACCCTGCGGACAACGGTAGAGGATATTGAAAAAATGCAGTGGATCTGTTATTAGAGGATATTAAAAATGCAGTGGATCTGTTATTAGAGGATATTCCTGTGGGCTGGGGGTTGTAGAATATGCCCATGGTATTCCCCGCCTGTCGTAAGAGGCGACTAAAGGGAAGGACTTGAACCGTATTTGAACTGTATTTTAAACCGATCTTGAACTTGAACCGTATTTGAAACTGTATTTCAACGTTACCTTTTTATCTAGCTATATAACACATTCGTGTTGGTGTGTCGTTAAATCCCATCTAACTGTTATCAGAGGATCCAATTGTTTTACATACTGAGTAAAAGCAGGTTCTTTTAGTTGCATGCCACCATAATTTTAGCAATATTTACGTGTTCAGAGTAATCATAAATGCAAACATGGCGGTTCAGTGCTACCATAGACGAGATTTGTTTTGTGTTAAGATTGGCAATCAACGTGATAAAAACACTCCAAATTGGTTACAACCGCTCTTCGTTGTCAAACCAATAGGAGCCTGTTTAACCGCTCCACAGCGGTCATGCTGGCTTAACATGTCTGGAATTGTCACTTTCTATTATTTCTCATCTCGTTTCTTAACCTTTTGTGTCACATTCCAAATTTATCGAAGATACTTGTTTTAATTTGGAACGAACTTGTGGCATAGCGGCTTCACCACTTGCAGTTCTTTTACCGTATGTAAAGCGACAGACCAAAATATATAAGGAGGTACTTTGAGGTCATTCTGAACCATCTTTTTCGGTAATGGTCCAAGACAATGCCAAATGGCCATGTCATTGCAAAATCTAGTGGAAACCGAAAAGCATATCGTAAATTTGTAATCGCTTCAAGCTCTTCTTGATGCGTGAATAGGCGTTGACCCAAAGTAATGTAAGCCTGTCGATCGTGATCTGTTAGGGTTTAAATGAGGGGCAGAAAGTTATAAACATGATGTTAATTTTAAGAAAATGCCACATTTTGCCAGTCTTTCAAGCTTCGTGTTCCTTGAAGCATTTGCGTTAAAGGTATATATTCTTTTTTCTCAGGTGTTAATATTGGACTAATATGTAGGTTTTAGCAGCAGGGTTTTACCTTATTATGAGCCACTTCAATGTATTGAAGTAAGCAGCCACCAAGCAATCGAATGTAATTGTAGTCAGATAAATTATTTCTGTAAATGTTTTTAGTTGTATTTCCTTCAGTTTATGAAGAAAAACCTTCGGACATCACCAATTCTTTGACCTATAATTGCTGCAATGCTTTGGTATGGAAAACGAAATGGTACAGCTTATCTTGTGGAACTGTCTCTTAATGGGCAACAAGTCTTACCCCAGACAAAAAATTTTCCCCGCCTCAGTTTACTTTTAGCCCTTACTCCAATTCAAATAAAAAATACCGTCCAGTGCACTTCTATGTTAAAACTGCAGTAGTCTGCACTGAGTTTAAACTGCTCAAGGCCATATCAACACAATACTGTGTATGAGTTTAACTGGGAATACAACTGACTGCACAAGTCATCATTGACCAATCAGTTAAGCCACTGTTTGAATTAATGTCAATCAAAGTGCACTCGCCAATTGTTAGCTCAAACCAACTATATATAGTTGTTTGAGCTATTGCAATCAGCCACCGTCACTCTATCCGACTATCATGTTTGTCAGCAATTGTTCATCTGTCTCTCGAACATTCATTTTTGAACGGATCTTGATGAAACTTGGACACTATGATTTTCGTATGGGGGAAACTTGTGACCTACGGAAAGTCGAGGTCAAAGGTCATTTAGGGATCAATACATGCTATTTGTGTGTGGAAATCTTTAAAGGTGATCAGTCGTCTTAAAATATTCTTTGTGACGTCAGCCTTTTCTTGACATGTTTCTGTAGTCGTCACTACACCGTACAAGCATGGTATAGCCATTTGGTAAGCCAGAAGAGACGGCATATAGCAGTATACCTACTAGTTATATCGATGTCATGATATCTACTTGTACGGTGTGTCCGTTGAACAGTGACGACTGCAGAAACATGTCAAGAAAAGGTTGACGTCACCAAGAATATTTCAAGACGACTGGTCACCTTTAAAATGTGTCTTCTCTCAGCCAAAGCACCCAGTGTCTTTGAAAGTAGGTCTCAATGTTCGTTAGGTAGTGCTTCTTTCATGGTTTACACAGATTTTGGATTTTAGGTCATCAGAGGTTAAAAGGGGGAAATCTTTGGCTTGAAATTTCTTTGAAACCGTAAGTCGGATGATATTTAAACTTGGTGTGGATAATCACCATTTGCTGCCAAATAATGTGAAGGTCACTTGGCCGTCATCGGGGTCACTTGAGGTCACTTGATTTCTAATACCTTTGATTACCATTTGGATCCAAAATATCTGAAGGCTATTTTGAGGTCATCAGGGGTCATTGGAGGTCAATTAATTTGTTATTGTTGTTTTACGTGAAACTCAGAAGATGTAGCCAATGTAACATTAAGTGCAAAAAAATTGGAGGTCAGTTTGAGGTCAAATTTGGAAGTTTGTTGAATGTAAATGAAACTTCTATATATTCAATGCTTTGTACTAAAACTTCTGGTAGTACTGTGGGGCCGTTAAAAGTAGCGTTACAAGATTCATAGATGTAAACATACTATTTGGAGCCAAAAATTTTGATGATAATGACCATTAAGAGTTTTCAATTTTCAAAGATCACTCAGAGTTCATCAGCAACGGGAACCTTAGTGCCCTTGTTCATGATTCCTTGTACATATTGTTAAGCTAGCTGGCTTTTAGTAAGGCCTCAAAATTGGAACTTTATATTACTGGGTTACATATTTGCGTGGGGTTAATGGGATATTATGATACGTATCAAAATGCCACTAAAGATATTATCTTCCTAGAACAAATTTTGGCTTGGATTGAAATTGACAGGTTTGAGCTTTTGCACCGTTGGTGCTCTGGTTTTTAGAAATATGATTATATTCCTAAATATGTTTGGGTTGGTGCAGAAGCCCCAGTTTAAACATAATGAGAGAGTCATGCACATCAGATAACATCATGCAGCGGCACTCTTTAATGCTAGGTTCTCATGTTTCCACACCCAATAGATTATAGATTAAAGGCCTAGATGGGTAGCTATCAATCACACTCTAGTGATAACTGATGTATAGACTTGTATGTTCAATTAAACAAACCATTGGGTATACATTGTTTACGAACTCAAGCTAATGTGATAGGTTAGATAACAGCTTCATGATTGGAAAGAGGCCTGGTTCAATTCTGTCAATCAGTAGTCATTTAGGTGTTAAAGTTCTGTGGAAATTTAATCAAAACAGCTGTTTTACTAAAAATATAGATTAAGATCCCCATATGAACATTCCCTTGAACTATTTGAACATTACTGTTCTCAAGATAAACCTCTTCAAATTCTGACCATTTCTGAGATTTTTCATTTGCTATGCAAAAATAGTGTTGCAAAAGGTCTGTATTTCTTTTGTTAATCCTTTATAAATTATCTGTTAATTACTTAACAGCTATAGATTCTAATTTGGTGTTAATGTGAACATTTTTAAAGTAGTAAGTAGTTACTTCCGAAATAAACACCTCTGGCATGCCACCATTACAATTTACAACTTTCCTTAATAGAATGAAGGTTAATCAAACATAGGATCACATAGCGCATACCTAGCCCTCACGAGTACCTCTTTCCACGTCACAAATTTGCATATGTAGCTCATGTTTTATTCATGAGATGAGCAAAACAGATAATGTCTTGTGAAATGGTCAGTATTCGATATATTACGTTGGGAATCGTGGGTATTTTTAATGTTTTAATGCACATCAAATATATGGTACTTACATGTTCACAGACCTTTAACTTCACGTAACTGTTATACGGCTTATTTCCGCATGAAACGAACTGAGTTGAACTGGGTTCCTCAATTTTCAACTAGGTTGAAATATGCTCAGCTAGGTTTAGGCAACTAGAGGTTGTCCCAATTGTATATTAGAATAACTGGATCTCACTGCATTGAATTAAACTTAGGCAGGTTTTTATGTGGGTTTCAACAACCCCACAGAGCGGACTCTGTCTACTCAGGTCCTTCTTGTTTTCCCAAACAAGGAGGTATGACTGAACGAGGAATATGCTGCACAGCCTGCTACGTATTCAAGGTTTCAATGGGACCCGGCTGAACTGAGTTACACTGGATACTGGAATTTGAACCAAGGTGGTTTCTTACTTGAAGAGGGATGTCAAAATATGTCACTGATAAAAAAATATTATGATATGACCACCTTAAATCCAAATCTCATTGGAAGAGAATGACGTCGAAGGATCTGAAATTGCGGATGATATTCCTGTAGGTGAAAAAAAAATTATATGAAATAACCGTAACCACTGTACAGTTTACCAGCACTACTAATAAGAAATTATGGGGTATTATGATCGGCGACATAGTTCACGCGAGCCATGTTTTTTTTTTTTTTTTTTTTGCCGTAAGACATATCCCCCAACCTGCTGTTGTGCTAGAATCAGCGATACGACACAATCCACACTGCGCAACATGCTTGGGTTCGCGAATCCTATCTGACAATTGGACAATCATCCTACTATCCCGAGAGTTCTTACAAAAGTATACGGAGCTACTATTTGTAGATAGCAGCTCCCCGGTCTAAGCATGACTTTGGTATATCCACTGGTTTTTTCCTTGCGTTAGCATAAGGAACCAATGTAGTCAGGTTAGATTGTGCGTGTGTATATGTGTGTCTGTGACGCTTGCTTGGGTACACTGTAACTCAATAAGGGAATATTGGACTAATCTAAAACTTGGTAAATAGACCCGCCATAGTAAGTTTTTGGTGGAGGTCAAAGGTCATCTGAGGTTACCGGGGGTCAAACACTGAAAACCTTTTTAACACAATATCTCAAGGTAGGAAGCTTGGATAGATATCATACTTGGTATGTGTTGGTGTTATGAGAAGATTGATCCTATTGATTTTGGTGGAGGTCAAAGGTCATCCGGGGTCACTGGGGCCATTTGGAGGTTATCAGAGGTCATTTTGAGGTCAAGTTGTGGACTTATAGGAAACTTGGTAGATGAAGTCAACATTCACTGCCAACAACTATAAAGGTCATGTGGCAGTCACCAGAGTCACAGGCAAAGTTTCATTAGCTTACATTTTGTTTGTATGCTCACGGCTCAGTGTCATTACATTCAGCTAGGAACCATAGTGCCCAATGGGCTCTTGTTTTTCTTTTTAGTTTTCTCTTGACGGGTACACCGTCCCGGAGGCTTGCGAGGAGTTTCAGGGGAGGAGGACACCTCCTCTTTGTAAACATTTGTTTGTGCAAGGTGGTTTACATACAAATGGTGCCATCTTTTTGGCAAAGCTCGTACGATAATCTTATTCAAAAATACAACACCCTGCTTTTGGAAAGAAAATCAGGATTAAAGAAACCCATACAAGAGTAGCTATCTCGGCTGGCCTATACGAAAGTAAATAAAAAGAAATATAAAATAAAAGAACTGCACCCACTTTAAGTTCCATATGGACTTACATATATCATACCTGTCTGTTCAATATAGAACCATTTGAAAACAAAACATAGTCGTAACTATCATCCAAAAGCTTTGACCATATAAGGCGTGTAGCCGGGATTTGTCAAAGGGGGGGGGGGACTTACTCGCGGTGAACTGAAAAACAGTGCCCAGGGGGCTGTCGGAGCGCGTAAAGGACCACTTGAATTTGGGGACAAAATTGTTTTGTCCGAAACTCTAAGCCTTTTTAGAAAAAATTTTTGCCCGCATTTCGGGGTTTTCCTACAATTTTGGGGCACTGTGCCCGCCTACCCCCACCCCTTCCTCCCTCGGCCTCATGTGCGTATGATTTCACCCAAGCTGTCCTACACGAACAACTAATGAAAAAACTTATGGTGGGGTGCGCGAGATGCCCGCCGAAATAAAATTTTCCATCTACACACCAATGTAGCGATATGTCTAATAAAAAAATAAGAAAACTCTTCTCAAGGGAGAAGGGACGGTTACGCCCTCCCTACGCGCCTGGACCATATTAACCATTTTACAAGACAACTTCTATTGGATATCTACACCCTGAGGTAGACGTTTGCATAAAGAAACCTGCGAGTTTGACAGTGGTTCTTACGGGATTTCCCTTATGTTATACGGTGCCTTCCAACCACCTTTTTTTCTAGAAAAGTTGTAATATCGACATATAATGAGGGTGATTTTTTTGGAAAGCAAGAGTTGTCAACTCAAAAAGAGGAAAAAAAATCATCATTGACCAAACAAGAAGGTAGATGACAAGTTATAATTAACAGATAAGCTACGTAGTGTTTACAAAAGAAGTACACTGTTCAACACTTCACAATCATAGAAAAAACTTTTGTGTCAGAAAATAGTCAAATTTTGAAGAGGTGTATCTTGAGATTGTTGAAAGATGTTGAAGTACTTCCAACGGAGGTTACATAGGGGGATTTTTATTCTGTAATTGTCTAGTTCAACCAGCTTATTTGTTTACATGCCTTTGATGTTCGATGCAAGTAGTAGAATCAGTTTGGGAAATATTTTACCACATCCCAAGTAACTTGGTTCAAGCAGATCACTTATGTTCAGTTAGCACCATACCCTCACATTCACAGGATATTACTGATTGGGAAAATACGTGCATTGGACTGGTCGAAAATTTGATCCAACATTACCTATCAGGGATCCTATCGGTTCCTTTCATGTGTTCCGCAAATGTCTTCCATGAAGACATTTTATGGGAGTTTTTCACAAGAAAGAAAATTAAGATGTCCCAGTGTTCTTGGTATAAGTCTTGCTCAGCAGCTTGGATTAAACAATAAATTTCAATTTACCCCATAGTAAGATGCTTTAAAAGGCCTTTAATTCGCCTTGCCCGAAAAAGTGGAAGCGCTCATGGAAAGGAAAAATTCATCATACAGCGGAATTCTTGGCATGTCTCTCGAGTAACAATGTTTCATCTTTGGAACGGAGATTGACTCAAAAGATAAATCAAAATTGAACTTGATAGTTACCTGTGGGCATATGACACAGAGACAGATTCTTCACAGGATTTGACGGCATCCAAGTTTAAAATCAAAGGATTAATCTTTACATGACTAGGGTCCTCGATAAGAAGTGACAGGGAAGATTTTTACCCTCAAAACAAACTCATTCCAGCGCATAAAATACCCAATTTGTCAGTAATAGTTTCAGAGAATTCTTGTAAACAAATTTCTCAATTTGCAAGGAGTGACAAGGAACCTGCACGTCTTTCACTTTCACTTCCTTTAATGAGGGCGCAATGATCAGAATTTTCTGGAAATAAACTTCGTTTCTAACTAATTTATTCCCTCTTCTTTACTTAAAGTTTCTGTATGCTGTGACTGGATTTCAAAATAACCTCATTCATATGCCCTTCTGAATTGAGAAAGTGAGTTTTTGTCTCTCCGTACATCCTTTCTGCTGTGTAATGTACAGTACATCGCATTGGTCTGCCCAGGTCAGTGGCCGATGAGAGTGGCGTATTTACATATGGGGCTTGTTTGGAATTACCCAGTTTTTTTTGAGGGGGAGGGGTTTACCACCTTGGTAACCAGTGATAGCGCCAGGATTTACCCGACAGAGGGGCCAGCAACCCAAAGCCCCGACAAAGGCGATGAATTGACAAAAGGACGAGGAACACGCTTTGACTTTTTTACAAAAATTGAAAATTTGGGAGTTTTATTGAAGAAGTTCTGTTTTTATGGAAGAAAATTTGAGAAATTTAGGTTTTTTAAAGAAAAAATGGAAAATTTGGGGTCTTTATTGAAGAATATGCCCGTCCTATGAGCAAAATCAAGCACATCGTCAGGTCGACTGACGATCATTGAGGTTACATACTTTATCGGCTCCCCGACGAAACTGGAAAATTTCCCCGACGGGGGGCAGCCTTCCCCGACGGGGGGCCATGTCCCCGCTGGCGTCACCCTTTTTGTTAACTCCAATGCCAATTAAAGGACAGTAACCAAATCACAAATTTTAGGAATGTGATTTGGGACGACGAAAGTCTGCCTCTACATAATTATCGTACTTAAAACAATTTAGTTTGATAAATTTAAGTTTTGAAAGGGCTTGTTGGATTTGTAATCGACTTAAGATGGTGAGAAAGTTAGATCGTTGTCAGTTATTGCAACTTTCAATCAGTTTGTCAAATGAGCTTTACTGCCGTTCAGCAGTTTTTACTGAAACATGGATTAAAGCAAATGTTTGGATCCTGTAGGAAATATTTAATATCCATGCTACCTCCTGTTGTAGTCATAGAAGAGAACTGTCTATGATTAGGCTTGACGATTTCTTGAAGATTCGAGAGGACAATCTCTTGAATACATTCTTGAGACAATAGATGGCGCTGATAGACGTGTCCTCATAGATCTTTGGCAAAGTAGAGCGATCATCTAAACCTAGACAAACTTCACTTTTCCCATCCCATCCTATTCCAAACCCCATCACAACCTCCTGCCCAGGTACAAATTAGCATTGCATAGGAACCCGGGAAATCACCATGTTACCTTATCCTCCAAACATCAAAATAACTTTCCTTTGAAAGCGGTCCGCACAATCCATTTCATGATCACTCAGATGTGTCTTCGTGACACCTTGACGCAAAAAGTTAGCAAAGTTAGTCTTTTACACCATTCTGTCATATCCTCGTTCCGCTCCTCTCCCTCAAAAAAAAAAAGATCCACTGCCCCCAATTAAAAAGACCCCCTGCCCCCAATTAAAAAGACCCTCTGTGTGAGAGTGTGAGTATTGCGTATGTCAGTGTGTTTGTATGCATGTTTGTTAGTTGTTCCTGCTACGTCCATACGAAATAAGCATCTAGTTCACCTTTACTTTCAAAAGTGGCTTCTTCAAATGGTTAACTCACCTAAAAGATCATAGGCGTATTAACCTGGGTCAGTGGGCGGTAGCCCTTTTTGGCAAAATATGTTTTAAAAATTAAGACAAAATGCATGTCCCATTGTTTTGCCAATAGGGGAACTTTCAGTGTAAATTCTGTTTGCCCTTGTGAAATGTCTTCCCGCCTACGCCTATGCAGCAGATAAAAGAATCCAAGAAAGTGTAAAGGAAAAGTTTGGGACTTTCTTCCTGAAAGAACTGAGTTTGGCAAAAAATACTGAGTAAACTTCATTTTAGCTAAGTGCAAAAACGAAGGGGTGAGACGGTTTATCAAGCCTCTCCCTTACCCATTCTCTGCTTACCCATGCATGATTCATCGCTCTCAACCTCTACCGCCTTCCCTCCTTTTTATCTCCAAAAATGCAGAGGTTGACGAGTGTAGTGATGACCAAAGCTGTGAAGAGAATGCCGTTTGTATGCACACGCAAAGATCCTTCAGGTGTTCGTGTAAAGACGGATACAGTCGGCAAGGGACGTCCTGTATAGGTAGGCACACAAACACACTCAGTTGGCACACCCCGAGTACACGACGAAAGACAAGGCCGAACGAATTCCTTTTAGTGGTGAAACCCCCCTGACAAAATGGCGGGGTAATACCTTGTCCTGGTAACGTAGTTTGACTGTAAAGAGATGTCACTTCTCTTTGCCAATGTGGATGCCAAGTGTTAGTATATGCTATACACCACTTACATGTCCGAATACCGGAACCATATTTACGTCACATACCCTGACATCCAACAAGAAGATGGCGTCAGACATTCTTCATGTTTGCATCATATCATTATTATATTTGATCATTTCCATGCATGCTCAATAATTTAAGTTTGCATAGCATGTTTTGCTGAGCTCTTAGTTTTACAAATTCTTTTCACCATACCGAAATGTGATTATATTTTGACTCTTTTTTACAAAATGTTTGACTAAGGTAAGTTGTAGAAATTGTAAGGAAGTGGAGATGTTATATATCCCTTAAGGAGAAACGACCATAATAGTATTGGCACAGGTGACGCACCGTGGCAGATCAGGTATAATGTCGGCCATTGGTCGCATTAAGGTTTCAGTAACAATGAAAGAACAAGTGTAAAGTTTCCTTTTGAAATCAAAGTTATATGATTTTCCCATAAATAAAAAATAGTCGGGTTAAAATGGCGTAACTTGAAAGGATTCAAACAAAGATGCATTTTTGAGTTGTGGAAAAACATCTAAGTCTACTCATTTAAGTGGTACTTTCTTTCGATTCCGAAGTGTTTTTCTCGAAATATGAGCAGGTGGTTTTTATTAACTAAATTTATTACCCAAAGTGAACTTGATGCAAGCAGGAATGATGCCATCTCCTCACATTGGTGAGCAAGTCTTTTCTCTGTTTTTTAAGCCATTGTTATGGCCTTGACACGGATAGAATATGACTCTTCCATGGGGAATCTAATGTTTGCAATCTAATGTTTTACTGTATTCATATCATGAAAGCATTAGATTATAAAGGAGATAATTCGTTGTAAAGTGGAAACAGGTACGTAACTGTTGATTAACATAAGGTTATGATGTCATATGTGCTTGCCTAAAGCTCAATTTTGGCTGGAAATGTGATGATGTCTTCACCTGCTATAATATCTTGAGAACTGCAAATTGGAAATGGGGCCAAATTTCACCAGAATGCTAACATGAAGTACCCCTTTCACAGAGTTGACCCATCTTTGAACCATATAAAAAGAAACTTAATTTAATTGACTTAAAATGTACCTTAAGTCTAAAATTTCTAAAATATATGCTCCAAAGCGTGATAAATGAATCCAAATGGTCAAACTCCCATCTTCACAGGATTTTCCTGAGCTGAGATAAAAAATGTTGAAGCTTATTCACTCAAATTAAAATGGTTGATTGCCCAATAATTTGTGATGTCATTCTTGTATTATTCAAATGACCGTCTTTGTTTTTGAAAGCCACTGCATCATGTGCCAAAATATGATCACTTTCTTACTGTTATATCGGGTGACTTGATTATACAAGGTCTCTCCATGCAACATGCTGTGCAAGAAAGCAGTACATTTTTTAGGTCATAGAAACATTTTGATTTCAAAAGGAAACAAAAGCAGATAATATTACATATTAAGTGAATAAATTTCAACATTTTATATCTTAGCAACGGAGTAATCTATGACAATGGGAATTGGATGGATGAGATTCATTTTCGAACCTCTAAAATATATGCTCTTGTAATTCTAGACTTAAGGTATATATACTTAAAGCATGCATGCATTCAGGCCGAAAGCATACCCGATCTGCCATGATATATTCTTTCCTTTTTAAAGGTAAATATGAAAACACTGAATTTACAACAGGCTTCAAAACACGCTTTAAAAGAGGTTCAAAAAAAGAAACAAAAAGTACAATTACACACTCTTCTGTCATAGTTCTATTGTAAGATCGTGACTTCAGCAAAGGCGGGTATTGGTAGCCCTTACTCCATTTTCGAAAATCTGGGCTACCATTTTAAATTGTTAAGACCTTATTATGTAAATTAAAGAATGCAAATATTCGTCTTTCCAACATTCCTGTGGCCAAAGGGGGAGCAGGGGTAGAGCTCCTGCAAAAATGTTCGCCCTCCTAGCTGCCTAGAAAATTAAATATTACCTCTGTCTCAAAGCATTTTAGTTGTAAGTCGCCTCTGTCCCCCTAAATATGTATTTCGCCTCTCCCCCGGAAGCTATCTTTAACCCTTCGGTACCTTAACTGACTACGGGCCTGCTTTCCAATCTTTGAGACCAAAATTCGTCATGGCTACGCACTCACTTATTGAGATGGCAGCAAATGCTCTTATGGACGCACAACACCATAGAACATTTTGTTAAGGTACGGTACGGCGGTCGTATAAGAATGTGGAGTATGTTCCAACAGCTGGTAGACCTACTTTTTTAAGAGGCGCGCCGTCGACAATTTTACAAACTTTATCAAAAGTTTTGTGTGCGCGAAGGAATGATACAGAAAGAAAGAAACCCTGTAAGATAAAAATTACACGGTGGAAAAACTTAATTTGTGAGTATGATGATGAGTATGATGAGGAAAACTGTAAATACACCTGGGTCAATTTGACCCAAAATTAGGTCAGAAGGAAACTGACAAAAATTGTTTTGTCAAATAGTGACCCAAATAAGGCTTCATTTGACCCAAATGGGGTTAAAATTTGGCCAAAAATGTTGGTGAATTTCCTCGTGACCGAAGTGGTGTAGAGTGTATCGGGTTGCTGTGGTCAGCTTATAGCATTATCACAGGGCAGGGGTTTCCAACCTGGGTTAAGAATACCCCCTATGGATACGCAGGATCTTTTCAAGGATATGGAACCTCCCTGTTGAATATGCATCATTTTGTTGAAAAGGGAGTGGACTGCACTTGATCAGCAAAATAGGTGAATTCATGTCATTTCACTTTTAGGCGATGTACTCTTCAAACACTTGGTTCAAAAGGAACTGAACCAACATTTCGGGTCAAATTTTAACCCTATGTGGGTCAAATGAAGCCTTATTTGGGTCAAATGAAGCCTTGTTTAGAGCAAATGAAGCCTTGTTTAGAAAAAATGAATTTGACCCAATAATTCTGGTCGGTTTCCCCTTGGCCCAATTTTGGGTCACATTGACCAAAGTGTTTTTACAGTGTATACTACGCCCTACATTCTTTACAGTCTAATCAGACAGCTGCTTCTTGGTCCAGGTATCAGCTTCCTGGTCAAATTATAATAGCAAAACTACACAATTTTCACCGGACAAGGTTGTACACACGGTATCAATTAAATTTTGGCAATGGTGTGGCCATAAGCATAAGGGACAACGTCCGATTGGTACTTTTGCCCGAAAATTTAATACATCGTTGCCTGAAAATGTCTGGTTTTTTTTGCCCGAAAATGGAAATTATCTGTCCGAATGGGGGGTGGGGGAAGCAACCCCCAGCCTCCGCCTCGTGGGCCTATGGGCGTGGTTTTTTTTACAAAAAGAGTATATTTTCGGTAGACTACGTGGGTCATGTATAGGTCTTCTCAAGAGTTTCTCGATGGAAAGGTTGTAAACCTTTGCCATATAGGGGGACAAAGCTGTATAAATCACTTAACATCGGGTATTGTTTGAGATCCATAAATAATAATGAATATTAATGAGGTAGAAGTTTGTACAGATAACAACGAGGGAGCAGAGTGAAAATGGTGATGATGTTACTCGTAACCTTAGGAGGGATTTGTGGAAGGGGCCAAACTATCTGCTGTACTGCCAAGTTTCAGCATTACACCTTAATTAAAAACATCCATTTTAAAGTAATATCATTTGTTTTACATTGTATTAAAATGGCAAGGAAAGAAAATGTTTTCGCTCATTATAAAACCAGTCATTTTCTTAGTCTATTCTAAACCTGCAGACTACTGATTACTGGAGTTATGGATATTGTATCATTCGAAGGTTTTGGGCCAATGAATACTTTATGAGTTGCAAAGCGTCCTGTGAATGAATTTCTCACCCTGCAGCCGTGAGATCGCCCCATGTCCAGGAATACATATTTTTGGATGACCCTTGATTTTACAAGTATAAATCATTGTTCAAAAGGTACTTAAGTAATCTGTACCTCAAACGCACTTACCTCAGAGAAAATTCATATCCAGTATAGGTATTTCAATTGTCACCCACAACATATGCCGGAAGTCCCCCCCCCCCCGCCCCCATTCCAGTGAGGGTACTGCTTGGCAATTTGAAACATTTAAAAGCAGCTAACCCCTCGTAACATGAAGCTGGCAATTAAATTATGCATTATAGTTTTTTTTCAATTTCTTGTTAAATCACTGACGGCTAAACTACATTTTCTAAAATGTCATAGGCCTGTATCAACGCTTAATGTTACATTCGAGCAAACTGATAAAACGGTTGCAACTAACATGGCTGTCCTTCCATTGCCGCGCCACGTTTTGCTGATTTGTTGTGTACTAGGCTATAAAGCGATGGATTACCATTTACCATTGATCGTTGATGGATTCTTTCAGATGAAATAAAAATCGTATATATCATATCATTTAATCACGTTTGAATGATTATTTATTCACGTATGTGGACGTCACTCTCTCATCTTTTCTACATATTTCTTCAGATGTCGACGAGTGTCAAATAAAAAATGGCGGCTGTGTTCATACGTGCAACAATCTTCCTGGCAGCTACGAGTGTTCCTGTTATCCTGGATTTCAACTTCATTCGGAGGGCAAAGATTGCATTGGTAAGACATTTTCACAAAATTGTGAATATTAACTGTTGGACCTATTAGTCTCATTTAGTACCTGTATCCGATGCCAACAGCCACAAAGGAGTCGCCAGGTACCAGGTTACATGTCGTTAAGTTTGTCACGTGATGATCTAGATTCACCAATATAAGGCATAATGGGATGCCTGATTACCATTCTCTGTTTTGAACCACCGCATTCGTTGAACGTTTACAACTTGATCCTGTTAACCAGTATAAGGCTTAATAGGATACCTTATTAACATTCTCGGTCTTGGACCACCCCATTCATTGAACATTTACTTCTTGATCCTGTTCACTAATATAAGGCGTAATAGAATGCCTCATTACCATTTTTTGTTTCTGAACCACCGCATTCGCTGAACATTTATAACTTGGTCCTGTTCACCAATATAAGGCATAATAGAATGCCGTATTACCACGTTTTGTTTTTGATGACTTACTACCATGTTTTTTTTTATTAAATCACCGCATTCGTTGAACATTTATAGCTTTATGTTACTTAGGCTGTTTATCCAATTTTGTTTTAAGTTTGTTGTTATGATAAGACGTGTGAGTTTTAGTGCAGCCACGGCAGTGACGGCACTTTAAATGAACGTATGAGTTCCAAAACGCTGTAGCTTCTCTGCAATGAATACTTACTTATTGAGGACACCATATAGTAGAATCTACTAAACATGAGATATTTTTCGGTGTGGGGGGCTAGATATGATAAGGCAATTGTAATTTTAGTTCCCTTTCTTTTTCTTTCTATCTTTTGTTAGTTGGGCGAAATTTTTTCTAAGAGGCGGTACCCTCTTCCCCCCCCCCCTACCCTCGGTTGCAGGCCTATCACCATCTCAACAACCCGAGTTGGGCATTCGTCGTTGTTGTTTTTGTTCTTTTTCTTGTTGTGCCTCAAGATTTTCTTTTTCTTCATTCTAATTCAGCTCTCAAGCCATCTGGTAGTTTTATTAGCTCAGACCATATTAGCTGTTTGAGCTATTGCAACCAACTACCGTCTTTCTATCCGTCTGTCTGTCATGTCTTTTCACAATTGTTCAACGAACTCTAAGACAATTTTTCGACGGACTGATTTTAATGTAACACTAGGATCAAGAGGTGTGGGGTGACTTTTGAACAACAGAAAGTGGAGGTCAAAGGTAATTTAGGGGTCAATATAGGCTATTATATAAAAAACTCAAAAATGTATCTCCTTTCTCATCGAACACATTATGTTCTTGAAAGCTGGTCCTTATGTTCCTCAATAGCGCTTCTTTCAAGGTGTACACCGATTTTGGATACAATGTCATTAAAGGTCAGCAGAGGTCAAAAGCAGGAAATCTTTGACATGGAATTCCTTTGTAACCGTAAGTCCGATGAAATACAAACTTGGTGTGCTTAGTCACCATTTGATGCCTAATAAGGAAAAGGTCATTTGGAGTCATAAGGGGTTACTTGAGGTCAGAATCATTGTTTTCTTATAACTTCGTAACCTTAATTAGGATTGCATTCAAACTTGGTATATGTAAATACCATTTGGCTCCATAAAATCTGAAGGCGCTTTTGAGGTCATCGGGTTTTTGTTGGAGGTCAAATTTGCAATTATTTTTTTGATGTAAGTGAAATTTGGAAGATAAGGTCAACATTAAGTGCCAGGAAGTTTGGAACTTTGAAGTCATCGGGGCTCATTTTAGGTCAAATTTGCAAAAATTATTAGAGGCTTAGTAGATGTATTAGATATCTTGTGCATACAGATGTACATATCGTTTTTGGTACCAGAAAAGTTTGACGATAATAACCATTTAAAATTTCCAAATTTCAAAATCACTCAGGCCCAGGAGTCCATCAGGAAAATGAATCGTCGTGCCCTTGTTCATGATTACTTGTCACAACTTTATCCGTGTCCAGCTAACCCGATTCCGAGCCAGTTCAGATTTAGTGGCCACCACTCCGGGTCAATTCCGAGTCCAATACCTCCGATTCCGAGTCAATTCCATTGTCACCAATTCCGAGTCCAGCCATTTGACAAAGTAGAATATCATACAAATGCTTTTTAAAGTATCTTGAATGTACATTTCATTAAAAATGTTATTTTTAGGAGTCAATTTCATAGTGTTAAAGTGTCCACAAATAAGAATGTATAGTAACATTAATGAAACTTACACTTTTGTGAACTCGGTTGGTTTCTGCTTCCGAGACCGAGTCCAGGTGCAAAGGCCATTCCGGGCCAGTTCCGATACCGGGACCTCCCATTCCGGGCCAATTCCGAGTCCAGTAAGTACCGAACTCGAGTCCGGGCTCGGAAGTTACAGCCCTGTTACTTGTACATATTAAGCTGGCTTAGTTTTACTAAGGCTACAACATTGAGCCCTTCTATTGGGTTCCATGTTACTTGGGGTGCATGAATAATACATACCAAACTGCCACTAAAGATACTCTCACTTCCAAGAACAAATTTTAGCTTGGACTGGAATTCGACACATTTAAGCTTCTGTTCCATTGGTGCGCTGGAAAATTTCCCATCTCTCCTTCAGTTATGTCTCACGCACAAATCAAACCTTTTCATTGGCTAATCTGAAAGGAAACTATTCAAAAAGAATGAAGTCCGAAACAGCGTTCCCCCGTCGAGAACACTTTGCTACGCCTATGTCTCCTATAGCAGGACAAAACTCTTTTACTTCATAGCAGTACATTCAAAGTGCTGAACCCGCCTCTCTCAAGAAAATAATATAAGTGCCTCTCAGGTTCCTACCCATCCCTAGTCGTGCTTTTGCATTTGGGAAGGAATAGTTAAGTGCTACTTGGACTGCGGCGATGAGTGCTTGTTAGGACAACTTTTAGTTAGATACTACCTCGAGTTCACCCACGAAATTCAACTTGCTACCGAGAAATGAAGAAGTGATTTTCATTTTTTGTGCGATGTAAAGTTGGGAAATTTTGGGGAAAAATTTAATGTATGAAAGAAGTGTAGTGCGTACTACTTTGGTGATACTTTTCCACTGCATCATTGTACAAATATTTTGTGGATATAGGCCATAGAACAGGATATCCTGCTTTATGATAGAGGTCACTTGTGGCGGCACATGATGAGTGTACAGGCGTGTTCCGCGAGATTCCTTTCGAAGCATAAACTTTGAGTTTGCATTATTTATCTAATATGAGGGCGAACGTACGTTTAATAAGATCAACATAAATGCACCTAAGTACCTGTTTGACTTTAAGGAGCAACTATAGAATACCCATACATTGATACCAGGCCTACTTGTGCTTGCCTCGTTTGGTGTTGGTTGGTTGTTTGTTCAGTGTTTTCAGTTAAGGTTGTATGGACTTCAGGGCATCTTATGGGGCCTTAGCCCTCCTTTGCCCTTTAACCTGTTATGTTATGTTATGTTATGTTATGTTATGTTATGTTATGTTATGTTATGTTACTGTATCAGTAACCAGTAGGGCTTAGGCCAGTCTGGAAAGTTTGTATCAGCTTCGCTGAATTTTACGCCACTCACCTCTTTTCTCAATTTTTATGCCACTCCAAATTGTTGTACAGTAAAACCCCGTTTATCAGAACCCCATTTATCCGAAACCCCGTTTATCCGAACTAGCCGTCAGATTTAACAACAATAATAGTCAACACAATTACAGTAGTATACACCAAGTTTTAAGTGCTTTACAAGGCAAAATTCAAGGTGAATTTTTGCAGAAATGCACTAATTTTTCTCGGGACTTTAAAAGTAATGGAAAGATGTCACGATGGCTAAAACAGCCGACATGTGGACAAAGAAAACAATCTGTTATCTCTTTGTCAAATTTGGAAGAAATATCGTACGTATTTGCTTTGAAATTCTTGTTAGAAGCCATGAGTCGGTATAGGCTTAATATCCTCTCATACAAAAATACGTTAGGCTAGCGTAAGTCTTAGTTTCACTAAATCTGAAAAGTTAGTAATGTAGTGGGCTTCATACCTAAAAATAATGAAAGTAGACCTTACAAAAACATTGCGAACTGCTGTTTGACAGTCTCCTACACATGTGTCTCTAACAGTTTTGGAAATTTTTGCAGAATTTATACTCTAGATACCTCTCCAGATCGTTAAAGCTTTTCTTCAGCACACACATTCATTTAGTGTGTAGAAAGCATTGGTCATTCAGACGAGCGAAGGCTCAAATTTTTGGAATAAAATCTCTCTGTTTTAGACGTCTTAAAATTTATTTGTCATATCATCGGTCACAAAAAATAGTAACTCAATATTTTGGGGGATTTTGTCTGCAATTTTAAGCCTTTTCGGAATTATTTTGGAAATGTGTTGACACAGTCTTATATGGACCCAGTGTACCGTACTTAAGGCAAAACATTGGAACCTCGTTTATCCGAACTTTTTCGTTATCCGAACAAGCTTCGGTCCCGATGTGTTCGGATAAATGGGGTTTTACTGTACTGTGTTTTAAGTACAGTGTGTATGTAAAAGACAAGAAAATCATGCCATCAAATTGGTGTATAAGGTCTTTACTGCACGACGAAGATCTTCAGTGTAACATACATGTTTTCCAGACGGGCCAGTAGGCCTAACATTATAGCATACTATATACTCAGTTAACAGCCTAACCTTAGGCCTAACATTTACTCGTTTTACGATACTGGTGCCAAAGCAGACAATGCAGCATAGCCTAGGGTATATAGGCCTAGTTCTCATGTAGCCTGCACTTTGTTTCCAGAACTAGGTTTAGGCTACTGTGTGAAGTATCCAGTTTTTGACAGCACATTACCATGAGACTACAGTAACCACGCATCAGCAAGCGTTGCAGCAGTGATGTTGCTAGATAATAGCTATGCCTTGCCTAGCCTTGGGTACCTTGGCTATTTACATTTAACATTTTTCCTGCATGTTACTGTGAGAGCAGCATTACTGCAGTGATTGTTGCTACATACGTGAATAAACGTAACCATAGCTATGGACTACAGTATGCCACAATTGAACAGCAATGCATATATTGCTGACCTAGTATGGGAAGCCCAAAATAACCCAAATCCTAGGTCAACAGACTGCAGACTAGCTATACATGTATAAACCTGTCAATAGCATTTGACTTGGTATATCATAATTGAAAAACACTGCATTCTAATTAGCATACCAGTTTTCTCCACTGACTTAATTTTTGTCCAAGTGCTCCGAAGGTTAAAGGTTAAGAGTGATGGCTACCTATAAAGAGAGGGTGCTCTCTTTGAAAAATGTTTGGTAAATAGATGATAAATTTAATTTTGGCCTTCTTTGATGACTAAGTACATTTCTGATTATCATTACTTAATGTTCACACTGAAATTAATGCTGTTTGCTCTATCTTAAGGTTTTGAACTGATTATTTTCTGTCCGGGTGGCTCAACTTTTTGTCCGGGTGGTACATCTTTTGTTCGGGTGCTGAGCCACCCTCTGCAAATTTTGTCCATGTGCAGCACCCTAACAAAACCTCTGGTGGAGAACACTGCATACAGCATTTGGTGTTAGCATTGTAGCAACATATTTAGCACCTTGGTAATATGTTGAAAAACACAACAGGGTTGCTTGGATAAGTCATATTTTTGGACATGTTTAGGACACTAAATGCAAGTATTCTTAGAAGACAATCTATCTTAAAGATATAGGCCTTTAGAACAATTACAGATCAATTATTTAGGAATAGGCTATATGTGAATCTGAGAAAACTGAGACCAGTCAAAAGTTTGGAAAATGAGGTAGCCAGTTTTGCAGTGGCATATATTGCTGACGTCGTACATGGGAAGCCTCAAAGCAATGCGCATACTAGGTCAGCAGACTACAGACCAAGTGCAGAATAATGGTAGGTTAGGCCTACTTGTTTTGTGAAGTGCAGAGTCAAGGGTGAGGTCAAAGTAGCAGGCCTTGAGGTGTTACTATTGATATGTAGTTATTCTAATTGATAATTACTTCATTAAAGACATACATGGTTTGATGCTAAGGTGGAATTAAAAGTAGTAAGTTTACACTTTACCATTTAACAAGTTACTCATGACAGAACTGCAGAAAGTGCTAAGGCCTTGATGTCAGTCCTCAGTTAAAAGCCTATAGCTCCCTATATACACTCCTTACTATGACCATTGCAAATCAGAGGTCTTTGACCAGCACAGTGCTGGTCAAAATTGAGTTCTTCTTATAGCAAAACTAGACCCTAAAATATTAATTTACTACCATAACATTCCTTTCCAAATCTTGCAGTAGTATTGGAGTTGTTTTTGATCACTGTAAACTCTGAGGAGGTCTAAAAATTTGCAAGAAAAGCATTCACTAGCTTTGTCACTTCATTGAATTTACTGTAGGTTTTGAAATATTTGTTAATATCAGAATGTGTCATTTCAAATTTTTGGCCCTTTCCAGAAGACCTCATAGATCAAAAACAACTGTAGTCTCCTGTAATATCTGGAGAAGAAAAAGTCATAGATGCAAATTAAGGTTTTACGCCCAAAATTTGCTGTGAGAAGAAAGTCAATTGCAATCATCATACAGATGGTTGAACACCCTGCTATTTCCTGTATTGAGGACTGCTGTATTCCTACATAGGCTATCTCTGTATCAGTTAAAACATCCAGTCAAAATGGCCACATACTCCTCTTGTTGATACATGCATGCCATTGTGATGACACTGAGCATATTTACTACATGTGGTATTTGACAAAAAGCCTAAGTTAATGAACAGTTTCTGTACATTTAAGGAAAGTGAAGGCCATTACAAAAGAAAAGTTAATGAATTATTTTCAAACCAAGAAGGCTTGTCTCACATTAACTTTAGGACTAAAGGGCCATTAAAACTTAACTTAGCATCCTCCATACGTATATACTGTAATTATAACCCAAGAATTTTCTGTACATAACAAGCATTTACAGATTCTTAGCAATAAGGGACACGTTTTGGATAGACACAATCCAGGGATCTTGCTACCCCAACAGATCAAGACCACAGATGTTTTTGCACAGATACAAAAGCTTGAGTTTCTGTTTTCCTGTCTTTCTTGAATTTAACATTATAGTGTTCAACCTTTTCAGTCCAAGTTCAAGAGATCCACTTCAAAAAAGCTTATTTCCAAAGAAATTCTCTTTCCTTGCCTCTTGATGTTGAGAGAAATTTTAAATTTGAAACTTGTGCATGCTCATACAAAATACTAGTCTTGCACAGGCAGTCTCTGTGGTGGTACATTTTCCTTCCCAGTATACATTGTATACAAAATTCGCTGATTATTTTGCATATTTACATGTCCTTATCAACTACTTAATCTCCAGTGGTTCCCAGGCCTAAAACATGTCTTATGTTAGAACTTATCTAGGCCTATTTCGTGAAAATCATGTTGTGGTTTAGGGATATTTTGGCAGTGAGTTGTTTTGACAGGACACCAAAAAGCAGAGTTCGGTACAGCACTAGCCTATACACCTGGAACACAATGCAGAGCTACAGTAGCCTACACCCATAACACAGTACAGCCCTACCCTACACCCAGAAAACGGAGTACAGCACTAGCCTACATGCACCCACAACACAGTACAGCAATAGGCACAGAACACAGCACAGCACTAGCCTTCAATAGGTTCAGCCTGTAGAAGTCCTGTCAAAATGTCCCTGCTCTGTACCTAGAGTACCACAAGGTCTTCTTGTGTATTAAAAATGTGAATTTACGCATAAGAGGTCGTCGCACATATAGGAAATATTCAAAATGATACTTAGATGCAGATGTGTTCTGGTGTTAGATGGCAAATGTATGCCCATCCTGCAGATGTTGGGGCATCAAATTGACATTGATCATACTGAAGGCTTAGGCCACATAAGGTTTGGGAGATAGACAGTGGCAATGGCTGAACAGTACTGCCCTTGTTTTCTGCTACTTAGTTGGCCCAATATACTGTAATTTAAGAACTGACTTTACACAGTACTAGCAAGTTGGCATATATATAGTTCTTTATAGTAACCTTCCCTTTCCTGCAATTAAAGGAAAAGCTTTACACTTTTTAGCCTTGACTTTTATAAATGAAAACAGTCATAGGAACATTTCAACTAGGGGATGCAGGAAAAAACACAACATTTTTGCCGTTTTCTTTCAACTTAGGCCACCAAAAGTAGGTAGCACATACCCAGTTACACAAAATACCCACTTGAACTGTTTAAAGACAGACACTCATCACACAAAGTACATTTTTGGTTAGGGGAAACCAAAATTTTCAATTGGTGACTGCTCTTTGACACCATATTCAGACACTTCAAAAGATGCAGAGTAGCTCACATTTCACAGCATGCAGGAAGAGTATTCTGATTTACACATTAGGGCCTTTCATATGCTCACCAGGGTAAGGCCTTGAGCAGTAAACTTTTTGTGTCTGAACAAGGAGGAGCTTAAGACAGCTTTGGGAGGGGCTTTGGGAGGGGCTAGAAGTAGTTGAGAGAATTGGAACTGTCTGGGATGAGGTAATTTGCCATTTGATATACCAGTACCAGTATTAAGCTATTTCACTTGGTCCACAATTTTTGGTAAGTATGTCAGAAATCTTAGACTTACCTGAGAACAAATTATGCAGATAGCCCAATGAAAATTAATATACCCTTATATGCTAATCTATGTATGGCTTCTTTTAAATCGTGTGACAATTTTGAATATTACATTTATGCAGAATAAATTCTTGATTTTTATGTTCTAAGACACAATGGAAAACACTTTGCTAGCAAAATTCATAGGATTTACCAAATTCAGATAAGGGCTACATGACTCCACTTATTCCTTTAAAGGTAAAAACATTCCTTCCTCCTTCCCTTTTTTTTGGGGGGGGGGGGAGGGAGGAGGTTCTGAAGGAAATACCTATGTATTTGCCTGAGGCTGACTTTGCAAAACAACTTGAGGTTCATGTGTTTCAGTGCTTGTTGTGGTTCTGATCAGCAGACTCCTCCCCCCCTCCTTTGTCCTTTGCAGTACTGGAAGCAGGTGACACTTTTTCAACATTTTCTACTAGGCTCTGTCGCAGCTCTCAGTGGTCTCTGCTATTCGAGTCTGCCACTGATAGTTCTTTCATTTATAGGAACTACAGTAGCTGAACAAAAGGCTTGAGTTGCTCCACAAGTGAGAGGTCATTTTATGCTGTACATTAGCTCCATGCTCAGTTGTTTAACTTTTGGTGTATCATTTCAAAAAGTTCTACTAATCATTAGGCAAGTACACCTGTACAATACATGACATCCTGTAAGATAGATGTTCTTATGACTCAGATGTTGACAGTCTGGGGAAGAAAATTAGAAATGTCCATGGCAATCCTCATTATATGGAACTTTGTGTGCAATCAACAAAATTATTGTATACATAGCAAAGAAGGTTGTCTGCATAATGTGAAGGTATAAAATAGTAAACATCAACATCAATGGTTCTAGTTTTAATACTTTCATGCCTTTTATTTCAGATATTGATGAATGTACTACTGGCGATAATCCTTGTGAAGAATGTATCAATACAATAGGAAGTTATGAATGCAGGTGTAGAGATGGATTTTACCTTGATGAAGATGGTGTTACATGTTCCCGTAAGTGTCTTAGTGAAGAAGGACTTTAAAGGGGTACACAAATTTTGAATGTCTTTAAAGTTATGTTAACACACTGCCAAAAAGAATCTGTTTTACATGGCATTTAAAGAAAAAATTCCTCAAGGAAAGGTCTGCTGGAATTATTTCAATATCTTTTACTGTTCTCAAGAAACAGCCCTACAAAATATGACAGTTTTAGAAGTATTAACTCATTGCCTATGCAAAAATAATAATGTAGAGTGTTGCAAAGTGTTAGCATTTTCTTTGTTTCCTTTGTTAATCCTGTATAAATTACCTTTTAATTACTCATCTGGAAGTTCATTATTTGTTGAGTGATTTAGATATTTACCATTGTTACTTTTGTTGCACAAAAGTACTTTGTTCACCCAAACAAAACTTCAAATGATGCAACTTCCGTAACTCTTATAATGCATAATATTTTGAGGAGATAAAGCTGTTACTAGTTTATCTGTGAGACTGAAAGGTTTAATAAGTATATTCTTTGTATGCCATGTTGGTGCATTTAAAATGCAATATTTCCCTTTAAGCTGAAGTTATCACATTTTCGAAGTGAAAAGTGAATTTAAAGCAAGCAGGTGTCATTTCATAGCTTTGCTAAGATGACAAATGTCTATTTTTGTTACAAATTTACGTCCAATTTTTTAATTTTTTATTTACAAAGATCAAACCATGAATGCATCCTGGCTGTTGAATTTCGTCAAGATAATAAAAGCTTTGGGTAAAGTACAGTGGCAACCCTTATCTTAATCCAAGGTCAAAGCATCTAGGTTGCAAAATGAGAAAAACGAAGTTTGTTCTAAATGTTCTCAAAGTTTATTTGAGTCTAAACTATTCTCATAGAGCAGCACAATCACAAGTATGATTATTTTGGTATGGGAGGATTACACACTGTATAGCCAATTTCAGGTCAAATATTATCTTGAGACCTTTTCAACAGGTTTTCTAGGCCCACTCAATTTGTCAGTTGTTCAGTCAGTAAGAGTAATTTGCAACCCTTTCAATCCCTCCACTGAACCCTCTTTAAAATCACCAATGGATGAGATGTCACCTTTAAGAGTTTGTTGACATAAAGTTAAAGGGTGCTGTATATAATTGGTATTTTAATACTGCCACCAGTTTAGCTGAACAAATACTGTGTAGGGAGCCTGTGTGAAAGCATGAAGTTTTAATGTTAAGAGATTGTTCAGAGTTATGCTGTATTAACTCTAATAGCTCAGGCATACAACATTTGTGCATTCTGTGCCAATTAATTTGAGGCAGCGGCAGTATGCCACTATAGGCCTAAGTATTGATGCATTTGGTGGGGGTAAACAGAAAAGGGTTGTTCTTCCAGAGTCCCCTTGTTCATTTGTTGTCCTAATAATAAATCTTTGTAAGCTTAGAAATAGAAATGCACCTGTTGGTGCTCTGGTTATGAAACAAGAGTGTATGCTGTAGTTACAAGAAAGGCAACATGGGTGTTATAAATGTAACTGCCAAGCTTCTGATTATGAATACTGTTGTTGTTTCAAGTACCCAGAAACACATCAGTAGAAAAGATTTTCCAAAGTGGGAAAATTTGGAAAGACACACTCTTGCCAAGAGGCAAACAACCACTTTTTCACCCCACATTGAACAATGTCTTTCTTCTCTGTCAATTTTAATTATTAGGGGACCCTGGATGTCAAAATCCAGACATGGGATGTGCTCACTACTGTGTCGACATTGGAAACGATCAAAGTATATGTGCATGCAGGGCAGGTTACACGCTGTCTTTTGACAAAAAGCAGTGCATTCGTAAGTATGTTGCTTAATGTAGCAGAGGATATCAACACGTACAACTATAAATCATCTTTATCTTCTCCCACTTTGGAAAGCACATTTAGATAAACCCCACTGTCACATCATCTTCCAATGGTGTTTTACAGATGTTATTTGGGATAATGATTTAACCTTTAAAACCCCTCAGAATTCCTTGCAAGCTTTTTCATCCCACAGTTTCTCAAAACCAAAATTATCATACTCAGTTGACACCAGGTTTCCCTGAAATTTTTATAAACCAGGGGATTCTTAAGGATAAAGTGGAAGCCAATTTTCCTGGTTTCAGTTTCTTATGGAGTCAGCATTAATAGTCAATGTGCATATATTAACCTGCAAATTCACAGAGACATTCATAGCAATAAGATAGTGACTTAGCATACCTTAAGTGGTCCCTGCTTCATATAAAAATACCTGTATCTATTAATCATGAACATTTTTGGCAAAAATCGGCTTCTTGTCCTTGTATTGGTATTTTCCCTTGCATTCTATGCAAAGCTCTGCATTAGAAATTGTACAGTGTGCTGGATTTTTTAATAAATTTGGGGGAGGATGATGGGGGCACCGTTGAAAGTCATAACAACATTAAATGTTTCACTGCTGTTTTAATATGTGTTTAACTGGGGTTAGAATCTCATTGGAATGGTCAGAAACCTGGCACTATTGAATGCATTTCCTCTCAAATTTTGACTATGATGCATCCTCCTATATCTAACATATGGGCTATAAACTGCAGATAAATTGTTTCTAGAAAGGGCATGTATAGATTTAAAATGTGAGCGAAATCTTTGAAATGTTCTGTTCATAGAGCAGACCATATATCAAAGGGTAAACCAAGGTATTTACTATGCAGGAAGTTAAAAAATCTGTAATTTTTTACTTGTCACATAATTTTAAATGGCCATATAGTTGAATCAACATAGGGGTGGTAATTGAAATTTGCATAATTGCATTTACCTTTTAAAGAATTGTTCAATACCAGAAAAAGTGAGGTGAGATGCTTGCTTTTTCCTCGTATGTGTAATTTACAGGATTCCCTTTGGCCTGAAGAAGTTAATAGTTTTTTGTCATCACTTTCAAGGACTGGAAAATCATGTGACTTTATTTGAAGTGTATGACATATGTAAACTGCTTGTGCAAAGCATGTTTTTATCTCAGATTGGTATACCCAAGAAAGCACATGTAGATATGGGCTTTGAAAAATGTGTTTATGAAAGGGTGATTCAAAAGGCATGGAATTTTATTATGCTGAAGCAGGGGCGGATTTAGGGGGGGGGGGCCCAGGGGGCCCGGGCCCCCCCTTCCAAAAAATTTTGAAGATTTTTTCAACTTCATAAAACAAAGGACAAGGCCCATTTACAATGAAATAGGCATACAGTATGAGATGTGTCAGAGTGAAACTCAAATTTGTCCATTATTTTCTACCTCAGAAAATAAGTGTTATTTCAATAACTCTGCTACTGACTTTCAGCTGATAACATTTTGGCTTGTATTGGCCTCAGTAACTTTTTCTGGGTATAGCAAGGAGTTACTCATGAGCGCTGTATTAATGGATTGCTAACTTCAGTCTATTACCGGCCAGGCCCACAGCATTTGGAGCACTGCTTTTAATTTCAAGGGAATTTCAGAATTCTTTAATATTTAGAGAACTATTTTCGACAACATCTTCTCAAAGGGGAGGGGATGAAGTTATAGGACACTGAATTTAATACAGTCCGTAGAACAGCCAACTTTTAATTTTCCATTTAAATATGTTACTAACTTTTGCCCTAAAGGACATTCTCTGATTGTAATGTACTTTCCTTTTGTTATGCACTTTGCAAAATGAATATTGGTTTATAAAGGCCCCATGATGATAAATTATAGAGAACTCATTGTTTTTGTTCTTGGAAATACACAAAAACTCTGAATGTGTTGTAGAAAGTCAAAAACCCTTCCTTGGTATTGTGGTCAGTGTAACTCAATGTCAGTGCATAACATAAATGCTCCTGGTGAATCAATGTCTGTATTAAAAACATGAGACATGTATTGCTTATTGCAATTCATGTAAATGTGGACATGCTCTTAAAAGTAGGTTAGTTTGAGTTTTATATTGCTGCTAGCTCTTTGCAAATCCCTTTCCTTATTTTTAATAAGCCTATTTTTCCAGCAGTACTTAAACATACATTGATCATGAGATTTCTAGGAAGCAGCAAGCAAAACCTCTGTACTTTGCATCTTAGATGTAACTTTGCTAGACTAATTTTTATCTGTCTTGGAAATCTGCCGCTCCTCTTCAAAACTAGAAAATGTCTCAGTCTGAAAGTGTTCGTCATTGGTATGATAAATGTGATACTTGTTTGAGTAATTGGTTCCTGGAAAGTTTAAATTAAGTCTTTATATACAGAGAGCTCCTCAGGTTGTTGATAGCTCATTCAATCATCCTTGCCATCCATCCAAGCATTGATCCCTGGGAACACCTGAAATCCATTATTTATCTAAATACCTGCATTTGTTTGGACAAGCTGTCAAACCTCCCTCCATCTATAGGTACCTGGATAACATTGATTCCAAAAGTAAATACCTCGCTTGGTCTTTATTGAACTCTAGGTACATTAGATTGAAGTGAAAAGTAAGGCAAGTTTGCCAAACTAATTACATCTACTGCAAATGATGTTAGGTAATTTCAGTTGTCCTGACATATATTTAGAGAATCAGTCTGAAAAGAAAACTCGAGATTGTCGAACCCTACGCCCTGCAAAAAACTGATTTATCCTTGGAATATGGAATTGTAGTGCTTAACCCCTTGATTTGTTCATGATATTAATAACTCTGGAAGACATTCAGTCATTCAACTCATGCATATTAGAGATGAAGGTTAAATGGAGCCAGTATGGAAATAGTTCGTAATGATTATATGTGAATCAACTCTTTGCGCTGTTCATTTCTTGCACAAAACCTACATTTTATGTCCCTCTTCCTGAGAACATTTGAAATATTGAATGTCAAAATGAAACTTGTTTTGGTTAATCTAGTTAATATGAAAAGCAGTGTTCCTTGTAGCAAGTGAAACCACGGCAACATTTTCCTACCCAAAGATGTTTTGAAGGGCGGGGGGGGGGGGGGGGTGTGTATAGTGATAGAGATCAATAACTTCTGCATCCACATAAAAAGGTTATGAACTGAATCAAACTGGTAACAAACAAGAAACAAATTTACATTTTTCATTCATGAACTGACAAAAATTTTCATCTTTTCTTAAAGTAACTGCAGAAGAAGCCTTCCACACGTTAAAGGAAAGTTCTGTTCAGCAATTTTGTACATGTCTTTGCAGAAAGATGTGCTCATTTTAACGGGGGTTGTCAACATATTTGCTCGGATTCACCCATTGGAAACCTGTGTAGCTGTCATCCCAAATACAATTTACATCAAGACAGGAAAACCTGTGTAGGTAGGACACAATGTGGTGCTTTCCATTCAGCTTCAATAATTTCTACGTCAAAAATTCAAAATGTCTTTGTACTTATGTTCAAACTTATGAAACTATAGTTTTGTAAGTTCAAGAGAACTCATAGCAGGGCTCAAAATAATCAGAGGCACAGGAGGGCATGACTGCTGGTGCCCCTTCATTATACCTTGATGCCCCTCAAACACCACCAACACTAAAGGTTATAATGACCTTGATGCCTATCTGTATTATATCTGTTTGGTGTCCTTTAAATTCTTTGAGTTCAAGGCTTGATTCCCCCTCATACTTCATGCCAGTGTCCTGACAAATTTTTATCAGCAAAATGTCATGTAGTCTTGGCCTTTGCAGTTCTGATTTTGAGCCCTGTCACATATTTTGCAATGGATATATTCAACCAATGCATGGGGTACTCTGTTACTTTGGACTCACAGTCATGGGGGAAGACTTGAACTGGTAATTACAGCTGGGGTTACTATTAATACTTTTGTATATGTGTAAACCAATGTAGTGTAATATTAACATAAGATACAGATATTTTTTTGAAGTGGCAAGGGAGGGTGGGGGAGGGGGCAGGGTGAAGGTTGAGATGATTTTACCCAAGAAAACCTGAATTTAATCCTTTTGTGGATCAGATTGACCACACACCTGGCTTTATGCCTGAAGTAGTACCACTTGTAGCAGTACTTGTGACATTGTACCTACACTATAAGTCTCGTATTAGCATAGTCAGTATATTGACATGAGGTATTGCAATCATACTGAAACATATTGTCCATGTGTCTGTCTGTCTAACTGTCTGTCTGTCTATCATTTGTCTGTCTGTATGTCTGTCTGTCATATCTATCTTTCTATCAGTCTGTTTATCTGTCTGTCTGCCTGTCAGTCTCTTACCTGTCCAACTTACATATCAAAACTAAAGCTTAGATGTATTAAAGTAGTGAACCTTTTTTCTTGCAAGCCTTCATCTACAAGATGTGGTTTGCAGGTTGGTACTCAATACCTCCTAAAAATAGTTACAGGTAAAGAAGCTGAGCTGTAAAATGTCACGTTTACAATACTTTCTGTTGTAGCAGCTAATTAAGTATGTCAGGTATGTTGAAATTTATATCCTATTTATCACAAAAAATCAGATGTAAGAGGGGAGTGATTGTCAGAAAGTTCATACTTAGTATTTCAATATGAAAGATAAGTTTGCAGGAGAGTACATCACAGAACAATTGATACTTCACCTGTTTACCTAACATTTGTCGGCTTAATCTACCAAGAAAGACCAACTTGTCCATTTTAATTTGAAAAGGGTTAAAAATGAAGATTATTGATTGTTATAAATACGTACTTTGAGGAATGTTATATGGTAGCAAGGTCAAAACTCTTTGTACAGTACATAGCATTGTTGCTATTTGAAAACCACTGTAAACTGTAAACCCCAAGGGAGCAGTATCTTACAAGTGTACATACAAATTCAAATTTATTCTTTGCTCTGCTTGGGGTGTCAATGTTTACTTGTAAGTGTCAGCAACAAAGTCAAAATTATTAGGATTTATATGGGTCAGCATCTAAGGTGTCTCTAACAGAATGGGCTACCTTGCAAAAACTGGTGATATATGGTTTGGGAGCTTCATGAGAGCTTTTGGAATTGTGTTCCAATTTATTTTCTGAGAGATCAGTGAGCAAGGTTAGTTTATTGAATCATCACAACATTTCTGACTCCCAGTTTTTAGTTATAAATATTATGACCTACATTTTATAAACACCTTTGAAACTTACACTTGTGGCTCAGGTACTAAGTGGGCTGTATTTGTTAAAAGCAGGGGTGGGTACCAGCTGCACATGGGACAGAGGGCCAACAATGAGTGGGCTGCAGATGTGAATTACTTTTATTTGCAATGTAATATTTGATTTAATGTAATGACGTCTTATAGTATTTACTTTGGTTTCAGCCATCTCGACTCTAATAATTAGAAATAAGGAACATTAAGTAATTATGAAATAATTATGAAATAATGGACCATATAATAAGATATTGTATGGTATAAAATTGATAAGGTTACTGAGGGCCAAATTTAAAATGTTTCAGCCCTGTCAGAGCTCTGTTGGTTACACAAACAAGGGTTTACAAGCTGTCTTGGCAAGCCACACAAAATGGTGCATGCATCTGCAACATACGGCTTGAGCATCAAACTTTGACAGTCTGCGGTGAAAACGTTTAATCTTTGCATTGATTTATACACCTACAGTACCTTGATTTAACAGGGATCTCTGTCTAGGAAGCTTTCGTATTTCAAGACCTCAGGGTGTAGGCATTAATAGCGTTACTTATCTTGTACTATCTTTGTCAAGTTAATAGCAGAAAAACAGATAGTGTTAATCATACTAGGTTCTCAAGTGTTGGCCTGCCGTCAATTTGTGGCCCACAAAGTGCTTTCACATGTTCCATGGAAAATTCAAGGAACGTGAAGCTTTCTATAAAAGAACTACAATAAAACGCTGTTTATGTGAACATGTCAGGACTGAAGGTAGTTTGGATAAGGGAAAAATGTTGATAAACGGGATTTCATGTTTTGGCATCAAGTACCTTACATTGAGTCCCAAGCATTTCCCAAATAATTTTGATATGGTTAGCAAAATTAAGAAAAATGCCAAAATGTATTAGAATGTACCATATATGCCATATCAAGCCCATATTGACTCGGCTCTCAGAACGAGAATTTCAAAACAAGTGTGTGTGCTTTTTCTTCTGAATTTGAGAAAGAGTTAAAAGCTATATTTTGTGCCAAGATACATACCTTTTTAGACATCATGACATCCTTCCATAACCCTATAAGCCCTGAGAAATTTTAGTGTATTTCTACTGAATCCACCAAATGTTGCCTTGTAAAGCACTGAAAATTTAGTGGATACTACCTAAGTTGTATTGAATGCTGCTGAGGTAAAATCTGGGCCAGTTCAGATAGAGGGGTTTCAGATAAACAGGGTTTTACTGTATTTAAGTTCTGGCCACTACAATTATAAAAGTATAAATGCAAGAAAACATGGCCCTTGATCTCAAAACAGTTGAATCTTCTGCAATAGATGGTGAAATTGGAGGAGGAGCTTCCCTCCTTCAAAAAGTTGGGCCTGTTGTTTCATTTTACTACATTTACATATATTTTACTATATTTACATACATTTTACTACATTTACATACATTTTACTGTATTTACATACATTTTACTACATTTATATATATTATATAATATTTACATATATTTTACTACATTTACATACATTTTACTACATTTACATATATTATACTATAATTTATATATACATTTTACTTAATAATTTTGAGTGGCATTCTAGGTAGATCCACAGTAGTATGTAACTATACAATATACAGGGCAATATTCCATACAGAGGTGTGAAATATTTTAACAAATATATTTTAATGGTTTGTTGACTCATTTTGCTAAAATGGCATCACAGATTTTCCCATCATGCACTATAATTCTGTTGCAATTAGTATCCTTTACTGATATTGTCACTATCACTGCATAGTATGGACATTTTCTTATGCATTTCAAAACTATCAAATTTTTTCATTTGAGTATGCTTTGAAGGTGATAGTGTGCTGTATATTGCATGGCATCACCTGCTCAGTAGCTGGAGAAGGGAGGGGTACCAAAGGGGTACTGAGGGGGCAGCATTTTAGGGGGTGTCACTTTTGCCTAATGCAATGAAAGTTTGGAGACAAACTTAAGCATCACTCTTGACTCCAGAAGCTCTAGCTACATGTATACTACTGTGTGGGACATAAATAATCAGAAAAAAAACTTTCGGAGATAATTTATTTGCTTCAAAGCCGCAACAACAGCCATGAGTCATGTTGTAAAACCACTTGGAATAAATGTGCTTTATGCTACAGTATGTTTTAATAGGAATCTTAAAATATGTTTTCAAACTTCTTTTGTTTTCTGTGTCATTTGTATGGTTAACCAACAAAACCAGTAATCCACTTCCGTAGACCCCTCAAAATAAATAATTTTTGCAAAAGTGCAATTTGGGTAGTTCCGTAACCCACATTTGAGTGGAATAGGAAACCTTTTCTCCATCGGACTGTCATTACAGCACAGCAATTTATCATGTCAGTTGTAAATAACTGTACAAGTGAATGAAAGATTCTGTACAGAAACGTGATGGAAGATTGTTTTGTGTGAACCACACAGTTCTCATGGGGACTTCACATCAATAAACGCTGATAATGGGTTGAGTGACTTAAACAAATAGTTCACATTCTACCCCAAAGTGATGACCCTATATTCACAGGCCCGTAGCCAGACTAACCAATTTGGGGGAACACATCGATGTTGGAGTTTTGCCGGCCTGGGGGAGGGGTCTAAGGGAGGGGGTGTCCCCCTCCCCTTTGAAAATTTTTGCCTAGTTTAAGGACTCCAGATGCAAAATGGTGCGAGATTTTCCATTTTTTCTTCTTATATTTGTATTCCAAAAAGGCTGGACTCGTAATAAATTTTCCTCCTTCAGTGCAAGACCTTTTATTGAAAAATTTTTGGGGGACTCGTGCCCCCCTGTGGCTACGTGCCTGTGTATCCATGTTCAGTGTTGTAGAAGGCATACAAGATGGTGTCTGGGGGCATGGGGTGGGGTGGGGTGGAGGGTGGTGTTTAGTGGCTTACCAGTCTCTCTGCCCCATCCTGGGCCCAAGCAGTGTCATGAATCTTGATAATTTGGCCATCAAGGGAAAATTTCAGGACAAAACAAACAATGCTTATAAAATACCTTTTCATGGACCTATATCTTTGTCTTACCCTATTTCTTGTGATTATGTTGAAGTACATATCAACCTTGGATAAAACCAACAAAACTCACTTCTAATTAATATCAAATTCCACAAGTAGTTAATATGTGAAGCAAAATTGCTTTGGGGATAGGGTGCAGGGAAGGGGAGGAATCTCCAGGCTGTCATGAGTCTGCAGGGCTTGTCTTTTGTTGAAAAATGAAGGTGAGTCACAAATAGCTCACCTAGTAAGGACAAAGTGACCTAACTTTTGTTTTCAAATGATCGCCTGCTAGGCTACATAGTGCATACTCCTGTCATATGGCAGTAATCTTTAGGAGATGAATGTTACGGTATGTCAGTCTAACGGTAACTCCCCTCCCCCCCCCCAATTTTGGCTTTCCTTACTTCCCCCCTCTTCACTTTTGAAATTCTGGTGGCACCACTGGAGGGGGGTCATAACTTCTATCCCCACCCTCATGGCTATTGAAAAATCTATGACTGAGAGTGGTGTAATGTTCCAACCACTTCAGTAGGATTTGATCTTCTTGCAGACTCAGGGCATAACAGGAGTTTCAACAGTATGCTTCCTCATAGCAGTAATACAAATGGGAAAAATCTGTAATCTTTGATATAGATTTTACCAAGCAAAAGTGCCATCCTGCCAATAAATATTACACTTCGTGCTTGAAACATGTTGTAGCAAGCAAGTCAAACATTTGTATACACAGTGGAACAAAAATTATTAAAAATGTTAAACCCATAGCTATCCGAGTACTGTAGTTATCCGTCTAACAATATTGCTGTATTCAATTCAGTTGAATTGAGAAGGTCAGCGTGGGCAACACAGTGAAGAGAAAACCCTCAGTCCGGTGAACAAAACAGTGTGAGTTGGTTCCTACATTAATGTGAAATGCATTGTGACTTGTGCTCATAATGTGTGTTTCAAACTGATAGGCCAGCATTTAACAGCACACCTTGTTTTGTTATTAAAGCATGTTTTGGCATGCACGCATGTGATCCAATGCCCCAAAAGGCAAGGCCTGAGTCTGATACCACAAAACCTTTGAAGGTATCAAATTATAATGATATGTCATTTATTAGACTTGATCAGACATATTGTACCTGGCATTCTCCTTCTCCCCTTTAAAGTTTATTGAACTCTACCAGAAATGTAAAATCTAACTGATCAGCATTCAGCAGTTTTGGAAAGGTAATAGGAACATTAATAGCATTCACTGTTAAACAAGTAATATGACTGATGGGCTAGCAGAGTTGTTTGTAATCATGTCTTAATACTCTGCTTAAGATGGCATTTCATAACAAGATACCCTGTTCAGTACAGAGATCAGCCTACAAAAAGGCCTGTTTATATTAAACATGTTAGCACATGCTTTGGCTGACTATAAAAGTTTCACAGATTCTTTAAGTGAACATTTGAATTTTTTCCCTGATTCATAAACAAATTTTGTTCCTTTTATGGAAAGCACCAGTCATAAATTTTGAACACTAAGTAGGTCCTTTGGATGTTGACAAGGTTTGGACCAATACTTGCCTTTGAGAAAAAATTTAAAGTTACTAAGTCACCATCGCCATAGCAACTGGAAAATGTGACATGAAAACAAGACTCCGATTGGCAAGAATCTTCCCACACATTGTTATTGAAAGGGACATTTGACGACACCCAATACTTTTAATAAAACACTGTTTTTATCAGTTGATGTTAAAATGTTGATTGTTAAGGTAACTAGTGGGAAGTGACAAAAAGGTCAAGGGTCACAGAGGTTCATGTTTGCTTTGAAATAGCATTGACATGCTGTTCCTACTTCTTAAAACACCTGATATAAACTACATGTCATTATTAGCACATAAGCGATCACATAATCTTATCAGAGGTAGGAGATGAGGTTCTCAAAAGCTAACGTGACACAGATAATTTCAAAGATTTTCAGGGGGAAGAGCTTTTCTCAACTCTGAAGGGTCTTTTGGCTGTACAATTTTTGGGGTATTTTTTGTTTCTTAACATTTTTGTTTTATTCTTGTGCTGTAGGGGCTGCTGTACATGCAATTCCTGTTATGCAAACATTGCATCACCTGAACATAGGTTTAGTACTATTCAGGCCTTGATTTCAAGCCTTGAAGGGCGGTTGTTTTACAACGCTAAGTGACCACAAGCATGGGAGAAGTCTGTATGGCTTTAATATGAATTACATCTTCATGTGGGGTGGTTAACCAACTCAGCAATTAGATCCAATTTGGTTTCTTTTGAATTTGAAAAGCCAGTTCAGATGGGAAACCCTAGATTGCTGTTGGATAAAAAAAACCCACCTTACTTTGACCTGGCCAGGGATCGAACCTGGAACCTCCTGGTTGCCAAACTTCATTGCTTCAAATGCCACAGCCTTTATCCACTCGGCCACACATCCACTCAGTCACTGCTAATTGTACAGTGCTGTACTCTTGAAAGTATGGATAGAAAAAGTTGGGAAGCAACTGGTGAAGAATCATTCTGGCAAATTTTGGCATGTGAAGGGAAATTTTGGTCATTGGCTGATACCGATCCGATACCAATATTTGGGAAATACTGTAAGCATTCTGCATACGTACTAACCCAGGCCACCTGGCATGACAACCAAGTGCTGTCTCATCTTGATGAGTTAAAATATTGGACCATGCATAGTGTTCCATTTTTATGACATAATAATAAATATCGGTTAGGTAATATCGGCATTTACGGTAAATTTCACAGATACCAATGCTAGACAAAAATGGGGAATATCAGCCAAAACCAGTGGTGAATATTGATGGCTGGTCCAACAGTAATCTGGGGTCAACACTGCTGTGTGTTTAGATTGTAGATTGAACACCATACTAGGGGTTTGATCCTCAGTTATGCCTGTCTTGGGGTTGAATTCACAGGGTCCAAAATGGTCTTTGCATGAAGACTATTAAGAAGCCACCCCTGGTGTTCATGCACAGGGTGAAGTGGTAATGTTTTAATATTTGTCTAGTCTATACTTTATGTAAGGTTGACAACAAAAAAAAAGTTCTGACACTGTGCAGTGGCTTAATTAAAATTTGCAAAAAATTGTAAAGGACAAAATTTGAAAACACAGAACTTCGATCGTTGAGCATGTTCTTGACTGTTGCTGTTAACAGGAGCTTGGAATCCAAGGAGAGACCAATCCCTTCTCAATTCCAGGGTAGGAGTCCTGATTCCAAGCACAGTATAGTAGAGTTAAACCTTTCCATGCCCACTGAGTAACACCTCCCTAGTGACATCAGTCCCATGTACAGAACTTGGCAGGATTTTTACCCTCCGGTCGCTGACAGCCCTTTAAACCATTTGACAGCATCTTCAAATGACAACACACAGTAGTTGTTTGTAATGTGGGAGGGAATGCTAACTTGAACATAGGCAAAATAAACATTAAAATGATGACAATATATGATGAGAGATGTGATTTATTGTCACCTGGTTTAGGGCAATGCCCCTCCCGAGGTATAATCACTGTAGAGGGCGACATTCACATTGAAAGCTTAAACCATGTAATGCCTTAAATGTTGAGTGGTTTGCTTGCGGAAGGGAAGACAAAATTGCCGTATGTTGTGTTTGTTTTATTTGAAGAATAAAAATATTAGACCAATAAAACATGTAAGCTAAACTAAACATCTTGGCATCTTTTGAGTTTTGGAGATCAATGGCTGCTATTAAGTGAGAAATACTGAAGTTGTACATTCAGTTACATTCACTGTTTCTTTCTAGTGTCATAGTGATCATGGTAAATATTTGAATAATTTCCACTGTATTACAATACATGGCTGTCAAAATAGGGGTGATGGGTAGTAATGGCTGCCCCACTTTTTTGCCAAAAAGGAGAAATAATGGCTGTCCCACATTTTTTCCAAAAAGGAGACTGGTGCAGTGGCCAAGTGGCATTCAGGGCCTGCGGAGCCAATTTTGAAGTGGGGGCTAATCATCGAAGCGGCCCAATATAAGTTCAAGAAAATGAAAGCCTATCATTCCAGTTTAGGGCAGCCCAAAATGCTCACGGTAGAAAAAGTGCTGGGGCTAAAGCCCCCCAGCCCCCTCCCCCCCGTCTCTGCAGTCCCTGGCATTTGAAGCAGTGAAGCTTACAGTAGCAACCAGGAAGCTTGGGGTTCAATTCCCAGCTGGGTCAAAGTAAGAAGTGGGTTTTCATCTAAGAGCAATTTACAGCTTTCCCATCTGAACTGGCCTTTCATAAGAAACCAAATTTGATCTTAATTGATGAGTTGGTTAGCCACTGGACGTGGAATTGTAATTTATAAGTCATACTGTAGGCTTCTCCCACATGCCAGGCCGCTTAGTGTCGTAAACAACTGCTATTCAAGGCCTGAATTAATTTATATATGTGAAGTCCAAACTTGTATATGTACCAACTCATATTAGGTGAGGCTTACTGTGCACACTGCTTGGTAGGTATGTTTAACCTAGTTCGAGCTGCTCCCTTTTGCTTTTGTCCCCAATATCATACATACATGAGTTGGTGGCCGGCTTCATGTAAGAATCTTAAAATGGCAATATCTTCCAATCAGGATGGCTTATTAACATCATATTTGGTATGGATATATTTATAGGTAAAGGTACTACTGAAGGTTGTTGCGAACAGGTCGTACTATACATTTATGATTAGCCTGGTCATTATTGAAAATGGCTGAAAAAGCAAACTCATAGTGGGAAAGGTTTGCTGTGCATGAAATGTACTTGGTAGGTGTATTGACTCTGGTGTGAAGTGCCCCTTGTGGTTTCATTGCCAGTATCATGCATAGTAAGGAGTAGGCAGGGCTAAACAATTCTGCCAGTCAGGATGGCTGATAACCTTTATATTTGGGCATTGCTCTATGCTAATGGAAGAGGTAATAGCTTTTTGGTAATGCTCATCATCTTCATTAATATTCATGAGTGAACAAGGTCATTTTTGAAAATGGCTGAAAACACTTGTGTACTGTAAGCAAGCTCATCATAGGAAATGTCTGTTGTGTAATTTACTTGGTACTGTAAGTATGTTGACCCTGGTGTGAAGTTGTGCCCTATTTCAATAGATAAGTTGCGTACTATTTTGAATACTGCTCACTTAGGCCTCACTTACCCTTAAACATTACAAATTTGTTTAAACAACCAACACATTAAAATTCATTTGTAACTACAGCAGTATGTAAACAGCCTGTAGTACAAATAACTGTTTGGACATCAAAATCTACATGGAAATGTGGCAATGGTATGACAATGGTATCTTCTTCCACCTGTACATAGCTCCCATAATCTTCTTTATTACCATACTCTCTTTGAATTCACATGTGATGTTTATTAAAAAAAAATGTAACAATGACCCCGGTTTTTGGAATCATAACCATTGTAGAGCTGTCTCTTGTCCTGCTTGCAGATTTGAATATCCATGCAGGTAGTAGACTTTCAACCAATTTTAAAAATAATAGTAAATGAGGCAAATCTTGTCAATCTTTTTCCTCCTTAGGTACCTTTGATGATTAACAACACAAATATTGCATACCACATGTTAACCAGTGACCTGCAAACTGATTATTGGTATTGCATCATAATTGGGGGGAAGAGATGGAGGGCCTTTTCCTCCCCATTCAGTCTTTTTCCCCACTCACCGCATTCCACTCCTACAGTATATAAAGGTACACCACTTTATGGGAGCAATGTGCTCTCACAATCCCCCCTCACCCCAATATTTCTGACTGCCCCAACTTCCCCTCCCCCACTTTTGAAATATTAGTAGCAACACTTTGATATGGCATACCTAGGGGTCAGAATTTACATTCACAATCACCATTCAAGTGGCCACTATTACTTGACAACTGAATTTTGTAGAATCTTCCTGTTTCCGCCAGACTCTGTTTGATGACTATTGCCATGCCTGGATCCCTTCAATTTACCTAACTGGAGGTTCTTGCCAAAAACCACCAATTATTACTAACACACCTTTTAAGCCCTAAGATGTAATACAAATACCGTTTCTCAAGAAGTTGAGAATGGCACGTTTAAAGGCAAATCCCTTGTCGAGACTGTTTATTTGAGGAAGAAGAGGAAGTGGTGATATGAAAGTCATTTTTATGACATAAATGCTTGTGTTATATTGCTAATAGTAATAAAAATATTGTTCAGTTGGCAAAGAGACTTGTTTTATAAGTCGCAGGATTTAAATCTTGGCAGAGGTAATTTTCTGGATGTCACCAGGTGCTTTAATAGTTTCCAGATGGTGGAGACTTGCTCCACTGTTATGGAACTTTTCTATTTTTGTGATATTTTGGATTGTGAATTAATCAACACACTTATATTTTATCGTCCCACACTGTTTACAATGGTGGGCTTTAATGGCAAGGGTCTTAATATTTTTAGAGAGTTTTAGGGGTTAAATTGTAAGAGGTCACTTTTATTTGAAAACGGTGGTTTGCTTTGGTTTATTTTGATTTCAAAATCATTGGCTCATGTGTTTTTTCTGTCTGCTGGAACAAATCTTAAGGGTGATTCATCTTTGCTGCCCTCTTTATGGCATCTCTTCAATGCCTTCACAGCCATGCATGTTTACTTAATATAAAGTTAGTTTTCTTTTTTATTATATAATGTCACACTTGACATGTTTTAAAAACAAGTGAATTTGGTATTCAGACCCTAAATGTATTGTTTGTCAAGTATAATCAATGTAAGATGTAAGAAAAATATGGCAATTAAAACTTAATCCTTTTTCTTAGTAACAACTGTTTTTTCAGTGACAATGCTTTTTATCCAGATGAATAGTATAAATGGAATTTGTAATAAAAAGAGAACATAGTTTTCACAAAAGTGGGCGTAGTCAAAGGAATACTCCAAATAGGCAAAACATGGTAAGAAAGGAAGGAAACTCAAGTCTGTATAAAGACTTACTATACACAGAAATTTCCTGGAAAGCAGGATGTGACTGAAGGTTTTAAGAGAAATTGTTAAGTGTTGAGCCCCTTTCACACTAGGCATGATGCAACATGATACAATACGATAAAAAAGTTGAAAATGATGTTTTTGCTTAATAGACCCTTTCACACTAGGCACAATAGGACAGAATATGATACGATACAATGAAATTGAGTTGGAAACAATTTTAACTTTTACCCACTTGTTGCCATGCAATATTTTGCATGACCAGTGATGAGATAGAATTGCTATCCTGTTAGATCACATGACTAATTGGTCATGGGAATATCGCTGAAAGATCAAGAAAAAGAAGCCTGAAATACGAAAGGGTTGGCAACATTTTTATCGTGTGGTATCGTATCAGGTCATATCATATCATGTGCAGTTTGAAAGGGTCTTTATCAGGCAGTTGATTGGAAGTCTCCATTTCAGTGACGCAAAAGGGGTTTACAGGTTAAGCTTAGGACAAAAAAGCTGGCTGTTGTGTCTAAAATTTATGTATGTAAACACCTCTTGGAAATAAATGTGTGTTAACTACAATACTACATTAACAGAACCAGAGATGCATATGATTTTCTGCAGGGATGTAGCTACGGTGGGCGGCACTGGGCTGTTACACCCAGCACTTGATATTCCTGCCCGGCACTCCAGGCAAACACACATCTCCCCGCCCACTACAAATCTGCCTACCGAGACCTAAAACTAGCCCTAAATGTACTCACTAAAGTAAAATGAGGGAAAAATGAAACATTAATGGATGAAAAATGGGGTAGATGCCATGGGGTGGGGTGAGGTGCCTTCCCCAGATAAGACAGTTACCTGGCACTCAAATTTGGCAAGCTACATCCCTGATCTCCTGATTAGATGTGCAGGTACATTGAAAAAATTGTAGTTCATCAAATTCTGTTTTTTTTTCTGAAAATGTAATTTCTTAGGGCTCAGAATGACTGCTTTGGTGTCCTGAATATGACCAGAACAGGAGGAAACAAGACTGCTGTTCTTATAAACTTATTTTCTTCTCTTTTTATCATAATGCTATGGCATGGAGAGGCGTATGGACCTGATCTTGGCGATTCTGAAATAGCAGGTATATTTTGGGGTGGTAACATATATTTTCAGCTTCTACTCTGGCTGAAATTTGTGGATTTTTTCTGAAAAACAGAGTAGTGCAAGCCATTGGTGATCAAACTGAAAGTAAAGAATCAAAAGTTTTGTTTTTTGCCTTTTTGCTTCTCAGCTAGTAAGAAGCACAGTATCATGAATTTTTCCTTTGGCATTTGTAAGAAGTGAATTTGCTTTTTTAATTTGCTTTATAAAATTTTCAATCTCTTATTATGTGCTGCAGTACATTCAGTGGTATATTTAGGTGTGTGCAGGGGTTCCAGAAATTTCCAGAATAGAATACAATTTTCCAATCTTCCTTGACTGCTCCCTCCAATTTCCGTAATTTCTCTTTATTTTTAGGCTGTAAGTTTAATAGGAAAGACCACATGGGTGCATCCTTCAGTATGTCTGTGTATGCCATACTTTTGGTGCAAACTTTTTGCAATGTTCGTATCTCTTTGCTCCAATAACCACTTGCGACAAAACTTGGGTAATACATGCAAAAGGATACCTTTATATTTTCATGAGGTTAAAGGTCTCATATTAAGGTCAAATGTCATAGCAGCTCAAGTGTATAATTGAATAAAAATGTAAAAATGATTACAGTTGAAAAGTTGAACCTCAACTACAACTGAAAGCGAAATACAGGGTACTGCATTTTGATTTCTCACAAGTTATAAACTATAATTGATTGACACCATGAAAGGCAATTCAAAATCAGTTGGGTACTTTATTTTCATGAAAAGTTCTCACAGAAAAAAATTTACTGCTTTATAGCCCATTAATAATTTACCCAGACCTTGGCATGGGTTACAGTATTGCAATCAGTTGTGAGGGTAAAAGTGACCAATTATCATGCCCCATTATTTCTCTTTAAATACAGTATGAAGCCCCTTTTTGATTTAGACTTAAAATAATTTGATTTATCGTTTGTTCAATGTTCCACTTCAAAACAAGAAAACTTGTCACTAAGTCAAAAAAAAAAAGATTCACTTTTTCGCCCTATTTTTCCCAAATCACTGAGATCTCCCCATCTAAGCACAAGAGGCAGTCATGCCCTTGATGTTATCTGCGATGCCCATCTAAAAGTCGTCACAACAGTTGATAGTTTCTGTCAGTGCCCTCCCTGCAGACTCAGTTTTGCTGAAGGCCTATGTCAAGTCCTGATATGGCTTGATAAGGCTATGATAATTCTTACTGAACAAGCATGGCTGTACAGCATGTTTTTATAACTGGACATAGGAAAGTTTTGCCCAAAAAGATCAAAAGGTTCATCTGTTGTTTGAAAGCCTCATGCAAGCAATTTTTGTTGGATTCTGCATGGCAGTACAACTTGTAAAACAGACTTTGCAGCATGGCAGCTTCTTTTTAATTTGCTTTATAAAATGGAGTAACATTTCAATTGTATATTCTGTTTGAAAGGTGTTAAAGTGATGTTTTATACCTCAATGGACTCTTTTTTTTTAAATGAAGATTGAATATGATGTTTAATATTATGATTTCATGATCTTAAGAATGACCTCCAGGCCTGATTTTTAAGGAAATTTTCAGGTTGCCCATTGCACAACCTGAAGCTAAATTTAGGTTGTCCGAAATAGTTTTTGGTTGTCCGAATGAAAGTCACAAACAAGAGATGAACAATTCTATTTCCTGTCTCTGCCATAGAAAACAAACATTTACTTTAAATTCTGCATTTTTCCATATTTATTGGCATGGTACAATGATGAATGGTAGTCAATACCATTGTCTCAATGCCACTTCTTAAGGGAGGTTTTATGACATACTTTTCTGCTGATGTAGGGAACTATTCAGTTACAAATAAAATCTACTCGTCCATCGGACAAGTTCAAAGAGAGAAAGTGGTTGTCCGATGCAAGTTTTACCCGTCACAGACAATCGGACGAGTGCTAAATTTCAGCCCTGACCTCATGTTTGACAATGTGTTTAACCCTGTAACTGACTCAGTCTTAAGCACAGGTCACACTAGAGTGATTTCGAATAGGATTATGGTCCGATTTTTGTGAGTTTTACTTAAAATGTTCTCCATCCCAGGTCGAAAAGAGCCAAAAATTTGCGAACGTGTGTAAATATATGATTTGCATCAGAGGACTATGAAAATGAAATGTAAACTAATCCTTTCGTGATGTCACATTGGCAGACAGCATTTATCAGACACACGTGCAAAAATCAGATTACTTTTTGAACAAATACGGCTTTGTTGAGCAGTATAAGTTATATAGTGGTAGCAGAACAGTTTATCGTGACACAAACTAGGATCAGTTATCGATATAGGATGACCGTCCTTAAAATCTGAATAAAAAACTGTTGGTCCGATTTAGAAAACTTCGGATCGGGTTTTGGACTGAGAATTGTTGTAGTGTCACCCGCCCTTTACCCTACAGGTATGTGTGATCTTGCAGTATGATTTACTGTATTTTTGTCGATATGTTTAATACTTATGATTTACCCAGTGAATGGCTATAAGGCTTGGGCCACTCCAGTGGTCTTGGAGTGGACCACTGTCTGTGGTCTTTAATTATAAGAGTTTCTGCTTGTACAATGACATCATTGCTGAGGCAGCAACATCTGTGCATTTGTAGCCTTCCAATGTAGACATACAGTACAGGCTCCTCAATGGCTGATTTGCCAAACTGCCATTGTTGGAGAGTCTCGGGGGTCAAATTAAGGAAAAACTTGCAGGAAAGAAAGAGACCAAAAAGGCCAGTATTGTAACAGTACTCCATAAATTGACAGAACACAAATGCAAACCCTAAAATATGATTTTTGTGCATTCCATGATGGTTCAAGGAAAATTTCTCAGGAAATCCAAGGAGGGTGGAATCCCATCTCATCCCACAAGTTGGAGGCACTTCCCTGAAGTAGATACGTGTCACCTGCCTAAGCCAAGACTTTTTTATGTTTATCTCTATGTTTGATCCCATGATTGATGGTTCTTGTATGTTTGTTCCTTCATTTGATCCTATACTTAAGTTTGTGTTTGATCCCATGACTGACTACTGTATACTGTATGTTTGATGTTTGACTCTGTGTTTGATCTCATGATTCACTGTGCTGTATGTTTGATCCTTCGTTTGAATCTATACTTAACCTTTGTGTTTGATCCCATGATTCACTGTGCTGTATGTTTGTTCCTTCATTTGATCCTTTATTTAATTTTGTGTTTGATCCCATGACTTACTATACTGAATGTTTGATATGTGACCCTGTGTTTAATCCCATAATTCACTGTACTGCAGGTTTGATACTTCTTTTGATCCTATATTTAGACTGTGTATTTGATCCAATGATTGACTATATACTGTATGTTTGATATTTGACTCTGCTTGATCCCGTGATTCACTGTACTGTATGTTTGATCCTTTATTTCACTTTGTGTTTGATCCCATGACTCATGTACAGTATGTTTGATATTTGACTCTGTGTATCATTCCATGATTCACTGTATGCTTGATCCTTCATTTGATTCTATATTTTACTCTGTTAGATCCCATGAATGACTTAAGTGTATGTTTGGTATTTGCCTCTGTGTTTGACCCCATGATTCACTTTACTGTATGTTTGATCCTTTATTTGATCCTGTATTTGACTGTTTGATCCCATGACTGGCTTTACTATGTATGTGTTTGATATGACTCCTGTGGTTGATCCCATGACTGACTACTGTGTACTGTATGTGGGATCCTTCATTTGATCCTGCATTTGACTCTGTGTTTGACCCATTTATTCACTATATTGTATGTTTGATCCTTCATTTGATCCTGTATTTACTCTGTTTGATCCCATGATTGACTACTCTGTTTTGTATGTGTGATCCTTCATTTGATCCTCTATTTGACTCTGATCCCATGATTGACTGTACTGAATGTTTGATATTTGTGTGTTTGATCCCATGATTCACTGTACTATATGTTCAATCCCTTATTTGATCCTATATTCAACTGTGTGTTTGATCCCATGATTGACCATACTGTATGTTTGGTCCTTTGCTTGTGTTTGATACACCATTCTACCCTTTATTTGATCCATGTTTGACCCTATGTTTGATTCTACCAGTAACTTTTTGTTCAGTTTAATGTCTACCTCCCATCCCTCATGGGCCACATAATTATTCTTCAATTTGTACAAGAAGTGTTACTACTGATATGCTTGCACATGTACAGAAGGGTACCATACTTGAAAAAAAATTATTACAGTTTGTCTTTTTGACAAGTAACAGTAATGCTTATTTCAATGTATTCTTTCAGTTCAGTGGTCTCATAGTTTTATGTCATGGACTCAATAATTTATGAATGGCATGTGTTTTACCTTGAAAGATTTTCTGTATGTGTGACATACCTCATAATTGCAAACTTATAGGAGCTCTTTTTACCATCCAAGCAAGTAAATATACCCTCTATGTGTCCAGAGTTGTTTAAGTACAGCATGTTCAGAGTATCATGGTTTAGTCATTCATGGAAAGGAAAAGTATTAAATGCAAAAGTTTTAGCGTAACTTTAGGTAGTACTGTAATTATGAGAGGTGTTATAAGTACAAATAACCATGACAGCAATGAGAGAATGAGTATAAAAATATTTCGTTTTCATTTGATGCATTAATATGTCAACCCAAGTCCATGTGCATGTAACCCTTATCCCCACCTTAAGTCTAGCCCCCCTATGCCCTCTACTGCCCTCTATATTGTCTACATAGCTCCCTTTGTTCTCCTTCCAATCCCATCTTAATCTTCTCTCTCATCCCCACTGATCCCTAAAGCCCTACACTCCTCCAACACCCCTCATTCAAGTCTAGTGGATCATGTATCTTACCCAGAGACCTGTGGCCTCAACAACGGAGGTTGTGACCGTGTGTGCCAGGACACGCCCACGGGGGTGCAGTGCAGCTGTCCAGAGGGTTTTGTTCTACAAGCAGATGGAAGAACGTGTATGGGTATGTATCTATACATAAGTTTTGCATAGCTTGTACTGTAGGTATTTGAGGGCGCTGCTCATGAATGTAAATGTTAGTGATGACAGATGACCTCTGTGGGAAAGAACTACATTAAGTGGTATAAGAGGTACACCATGAATTTAAAGGCAAAATTCCTTTTCCCAAACAGTTCCAGTTCTCCCACCTAAGTTACTTCTAGCCCTTCCCAAAGCTGTCTTAAGCTAGTCCTTGTTTAGTCACAAAAAGTTTACTGTTCAAGGCCGTTTCCTGGTGAGCATACAAGGTCCTAATGTGTAGTCAGAATACTCTGTTAACATGCTGTTAAATGTAAGCTACTCTGCCACTTTTGAAGTTTGTGACTGTGTTGTCAACCAAAGAGCAGTCATCAATTGAGAATTTTGGTTTCCCCCAACCAAAAATGTATTTGGGGTGATGAGTGTCTGTCTTTAAGTTTTGGCAGGAACAAGATGGTTCTTGGCTGTCAAATTGTGAATTGTCAAGGATTTTCATCAAAAGAGCAGACTATTAGGCTTTTTACAATTTTGAATGCTACTGTACATCATCTAAAATCATTGTCCATAAGACCAAATTAGGGCCTTTGGCAAGGTCAGACTGGGTGCTTGAAGTGGCAGTGGCAGAAGTTAGCTGAGTGGCCAGTGGGAGGAGTCACAGGTACTGCCAAATATCCAAAATAGCCATAAGGAAGAAAACTGCAAATTGTTGTTGCTGATTCTTAAGGGCATCATTGGGAGTGGGTGTGGGTGTAAAGGGAAGTGCTGTCCCAGCTGTCTGTTGATTCCGAGGCTTGATTGTGGAAGTGGTAAAAGTAGCTTAAAGGTTCAAGATCAATTCTACATTACCTTGAAATAAAAATATTGTATTGTGGAGTATTTCAATAAAATAACTCCTGGAAAAGTTTGTATACTTTATGACACCTAGGGGGGATTTTGAAGAATTCTGAAGTCATTTATAGCTATGACATTTTATGGTCTGGTCTTCAGAAAGTCATGACTATGCTTATTTGAAAAACTTGAAAGGACCCTGTTCAAAGCAGGTTACATTCTGTCCAGGTAAGTAGACTTTCAAGAAACACCACATTTTTAGACATTGTCTGAGAACTAATTTGTTACTATAAAATCACCTATCTACTAAAATAACAGTATCATTTCAAGAGATACCACATTTTTAGACAGTCTGAGAGATAAATTTACAAATGTCATTAGTTTGTGTTTTCGTATTTCTTGACAGATACAGACGAGTGTCAGGATAACAATGGAGGGTGTCAATCACTTTGTAAAAACAACATCGGGGGCCATGAATGCAGTTGTGCTAAGGGTTTCAAGCTGCAACCAGACGGTAAAACGTGTGTGGGTGAGTGCCAGCGTAGGCTTTGTCCCAGTGTGATTCTGTTTTTAAAATAAATTGCTTCAAAATAAAAATTACAGAGATGACAAGTTTACTCCTACGCAGTTTTCATCAAACGGATCATAGGATGTTGATTCTGTCAGCAGAGTCTTTTATACACTTGTTCTGTACTTCAAAATAAATATTGTTTTCAACTTTTTGAGTTCAATTTCATTAATCTGAAACACATTGTAGTTCATTTATCAGTATGGATGAATTACATTTTTGTCAGGGGTGGATCTACTCTAGGTGGAGACTCAACCAGCCAGGGTCCCAACCCATATTTTCCTCAGACTTGTCCAAAAAAGTTATTTTTTACCATTCCACACTTTCGCACTTTGTTATTTCTCCAATCCCCTCACGGATCTGATGGACTTAAAATATTCGTGTGAACAAGAAAACTTTTAATGAAGGACATATTCATGACCTAACTGATGGCAAGGTGTGATTAACCTTCAGACAACTCCATAGCACTACATCCAACTGTCAGTCACTGAAAGTCTCTTTATTTTATACTGTATTGCCTGCTATTTTTGCTTTTAAACTGTTTGTGTTCACAGCTGTACACCACCTTTTTTCTGAGAATTATTTTTTTGGTGGTGGACTGATAATCATACAAAAATAACTGTGCGTTGATATTTACATTTGTCCTGTATGAGTATGGGTAAAATTTACTCCATGGCAATGCTCCCAAATCGGCATACCTAATTATTCTTGGCCTACTCTTGATACTGTACAAAGATGGTGTTTTTTCTTTAATCTCGAGATACAGTTGCCAATAGTTCAGCCCATATAATTTAAATGATGTTGTGTTATGCACATTAGCCTGTAAGTTGTGCATACACATACACACAAACTCTAAAATATCAGTGTCTGATCCTTATCAGCCGACATTGAAAATCAAAATATGGGATGCCAGCTAGTAATATATTTGTAGATTCTGATATTTCTTCAACACTGATAAATTGGATGTAGATGGCAATTTTTGAGCAACTTTTGCAATGGGCAAAACTACCTAAATACTCATTTGGCATATGCATGTAACTGCAGGGTTCCCAGGAAACAGGAAAGTTACTGAATCTCATTTTCTCTTGACATGCCTTACAAAATTGTAAAAGTTTGCAACAAAATGAAAAAAAATCCATAGAAATGTGATGGTATTTTGTAAAGACTGTGTAACTTCTTTGAAATTCACGTGTAGAATTTGTATCTTTATCCCGGATGTTTGTACCCATAAATATACAGGCTGTACACATGATTATACTTCTGTTCATAATATTGTCAGGAAATAGAAGAGTCATGGAATTCAATTGTTCCTTGAGTGTAGGAATCCTGTAAGAATTTCATTGAATCTTTCTATTGTGTTTATATTTCACAGATGTAAACGAATGTGCCATGAATGATACGTGTGATCATATCTGTATTAACACAGCTGGGTCTTTCCAGTGTCTCTGTTATACAGGCTATCAGGCATATGGCATCACACATTGTGGAGGTGAGTCTTTTGTCTGTGAAGGCAAAGTTAGTTCAGAGCTCCAAAATGTCTGAGAGGTTAGGAACATACCACCCAAAAAATTGTTAGGGATTATATCACAGCATTAGTGAGCTTTGGCTTGTTGATGGCCAAAATGCTCAAACAGCCTTTTGAAATCAGTATTTCTATGACCCGGAAAAGTTGTGGAAGAATATTTCTCTCTCAAGGCATGTAAAAAACATGGAATTTGGTTGCAAAGCAAAGACAGGATAAGTCATGCAAAAACTGGAATTTTGTTTATACTGTTTTCTAAACTGGGTGTGTGTGTGCAGTCCAAATTTCTTCTCAGATTTTCAACCAAAGGAAATGTACATTACTTTGAAGATTCAAAAGCCCTGTTAGATGAAGGAACAATGCCTTGCAAAATGAGATTTATTCTTTGTTCGAATTCTGGGACTTCTTACAGTGTATGGTTGTCATGTTAAAAAAAACTTTTTATACTTTCAGAAATCTTTTTCTGCATACATAAAATTTTTGCACGTTAAAAAAATCTGTTCAAATGTTGGAAAATCTTTTTGTTTGTTCTAAAAGACATTTTGAATGTCTCCTTTGTTTTTTTGAATGTTCTCCTTTGTAATTTTGCAGATATTGATGAATGCTCTATCAACAACGGAAGTTGTGAACATCAATGTATCAACCAACCGGGAAGTTATCAGTGTGATTGCAACGATGGCTACTTCCTCCATCAGAATAGAAAAGACTGTATAGGTTGGTATTTAGACCCGTGTCACATGATCTCATGTATAGCTTTAGATACCTGGTTAGAGAATGCACTGAGGGCGCTTTTCTGTGATGAGCACACTACTTTAGTCTTGTACCAATATTGCAAGTAGCTGATATTACTGATACCGACATTTTTGATTCCTTGCCGAAGGCAGGCAAGGAATCTATGCGATGGTGATGTCATGTGTGTGTGTGTGTGTGTGTGTGTGTGTGTGTGTATGTGTGTATGTGTGTGTGTATGTGACGCCTAGCTTGTAAACACGATATCTCAAGATAGCAATGACCGACACTTTTCATATTTGGTATATAGATTTATCATGTTAAGAGGAAGAACCCTATTGTTTTTGGTGGCGGTCAAAGGTCATTTGAGGTCACCAGAGGTCAAATAACGAAAACTTTGTAAACACGATATCTCAAGTTAGCAATGACTGACACTTTTCATATTTGGTATACAGATTTGTCATGTCAAGAAGAAGAAGCCTATTGTTTTTGGTAGAGGTCAAAGGTCATCTGAGGTCACCGGAGGTTAATCTGCGAAAACCTTGTAAACGGCTTGTAAACACAATATCTCAAGATAGCAATGACCGACACTTTTCATATTTGGTATATAGACTTGTCATGTTGAGAGGAAGAACCCTATTGTTTTTTGTAGAGGTCAAAGGTCATCTGAGGTCACCAGAGGTTAAACTGCGAAAAACCTCGTAAACACGATATCTCAAGGTAGCAAAGGCCGACACTTTTCATATTTGGTATACAGGTTTGTCATGTCAAGAGGAAGAAGCCTATTGTTTTTGGTAGAGGTCAAAGGTCATCTGAGGTCACCAGAGGTTAATCTGCAAAAACCTTGTAAACGGCTTGTAAACACGATATCTCAAGATAGCAGTGACCGACACTTTTCATATTTGGTATATAGATTTGTCGTGTTGAGAGGAAGAACCCTATTGTTTTTGGTAGAGGTCAAAGGTCATCTTAGGTCACCAGAGGTTCAACGGCAAAAACCTCGTAAACACGATATCTCAAGGTAGCAAAGGCCGACACTTTTCATATTTGGTATACAGATTTTGCATGTCAAGAGGAAGAACCCTATTGTTTTTGGTAGAGGTCAAAGGTTATCTGAGGTCACCAGAGGTTAAACTGCAAAAACCTCGTAAATGGCTTGTAAACACGATATCTCAAGTTAGCAATGACCGACACTTTTTCATATTTTGTATACAGATTTGTCATGTCGAGGGGAAGACCCCTGTTGTTTTTGGTGGAGGTCAAAGGTCATTTGAGGCCACTGCAGGTTAAAAGCCGAAAAGGCTCGTAACCACGCTATCTCAATATAGGAATGGCCAACACTTTTCATATTTGGTATATAGATTCATCAAGTTGAGAGGAAGAACCCTATTATTTTTGGTGAAGGTCAGAGGTCATTCGAGGTCACCATAGGTAAAAGGCCGAAAAGCTTGTAATCACTTTATCTCAAGATAGGAGTGACCAACACTTTTCATATTTGGTATATAGATTTGTCATGTTGAGAGGAAGAATGCTATTGTTTTTGGTAGAGGTCAAAGGTCATCTGAGGTCACCAGAGGTTGAACTACAGAAACCTTGTAAATGGCTTGTAATCACAATATCTCACGATAGCAGTGACAGCCACTTTTCATATTTGGTATATAAATTTGCCATGTTGAGGGGGAAAACCCTATCAATTTTGGTGGAGGTCAAGGTCATCTGGGGTTACCAGAGGTCAAAAAACAAAATTTCCCAAGAATTCCCAAGATTGTCATCTTGGGTCACTGGGATCAAAAGCAACATTTCCCAAGAATTCTCAAGATTGTCGTATGGGTTCACTATAGGTTAAAAAGCAAAGTTTCCCAAGAATTCCTAAGATCATCATATGGGGTCATCAGAGGTGAAAAAGCAAAATTTCCCAAGAATTCCCAAGATCGTAATCTGAGGTCACCAAGGGTCAAAAAGCAAAATTTCCCAAGAATTTCCAAGATTGTTATATATGGGGTCACCAGAGGTGAAAAAGCAAAATTTCCCAAGAATTCCCAAGATAGTCATCAGAGGTCACCAGAGGTCAAAAAAGAAAATTTCCCAAGAATTTTCAAGATCCAAGATCCATTGGAGTTGAATTCCTTTCAAGACACTTTCGTTTTTCTTTTTTGTTATATTTGGTGGGGTTCAAAGTTCATGTGAGGTCAGCAGAGGTGAAATTGTTAAAATATCGTAAAATGATGTAGTCAAGGAAGATAAATCTGAGGAATGAACCTCAGTACAACAAAGCATCCCCATTCGGCAAGGAATCACTAAGCCCTTAGGCTTTCTGGTAATTCTCAATATTGGCAGATACTGATCCTATACCCATATTTGGAAAATAAGTATTCTGCATACTTACCATAGGCTGCCGGGCACCACAACTAAGTGTTTTTTCATTGATGAGGTAAACTATATAGACTTGAATTCAAAATACTCAAATAGGACCATTTTCATGACATATAGAGGGATTTCATGTGACGTCATGCGCAATGGATTCCCAGGCACGGAAGGGCAAAACACACATGCAGTAAGCGAACTTACAGCTCACGCACACGGCATAACCATAGATACTACTGTGACACAATGGATGCGTGCCCGTCAAAACCAAAGAGATACACGATCTTGCCTTTCAAAGCAAAAAGGCGCCTGATCTTACCCTTCAAAATTGCGTCTACTTGGTTAAAGTCACGTGACTGAAATCCCTCTATAGGATGATAAATATTGGTTAGGTACAGTAATAAGGTAATGTTTTTTAATGTGTTGTCATGGTTGTTTAAGCCGAGACTGATATTTCTGAGCAACTCTATACATTTATACAGATGTATATCCATGTGTAGTAAACAGTGAGTTCTGTTTGTGAGCAGTTGGTCAATGATTTGAGATGAGAAGAGCTAGCTGTAAGTTACAGTAGACCACAAGTTTGCAGAGTTTCAGTAACGTGGTGTTAGGGTTAGATGAGTTTTTACGGCTCAGTTTCTAACAAATTAGTTTAAGTCGGGCCGGCCACAGCCTTTTTCCAGTTGTGGCTCACTGGCATTGTTTTTCCTACTCCATGGCTTATGCTAAGCACCACGCACAATGGCAGTAGGTTCCAGTTTTAAAGTCTTTGGTATGAACTGGCCAGGAGTCGAACCCCAGACCTTCTGGCTGTAAGTCAGATGCTCTAACCAATTGACCATGCAGACCATGCAGCAACATGGAAAGTCACAGAGTTTTATTTCACTTTCCATGCTTCGAAAAGTCATGAAAATATGTTGAAGTTATAGAAGTCAAGATAGAGACTGTCGTGGTGTATTGTGTAAACTTCTCGGAGCAAGTTTAAAAGTTTTTGCATGTGCATTGTTGATTGCTTCAGAGATGCTCAAGTGTTTTGAGTTTAGGACCAGTTTACGTTTGTCTGTACCATATAATAATTATTTCAGCCTGAATTTGTACACCTGTAGAAATAATGGGGAAAACAATTTAGGTCCCACATCTTCTTTTTTTGAGCTAAGAGCCAGTTTACTTGTGTCTACACTTGAAAATAATTGTTCAAGTCAGGACCTGTATCGTTGCAATCATTTAATACCAAAATTACAGGTCCTGAACATCTTTCTTGAGCTGAGGGCCTGCCAGTTTTAATACTTAATGATAATTGTTGTAGCCAGAACCAGTCTCGTTGTGGAAATTTACCTTAAAAAAAATTTTGGGCTCCTGAATATTTAGCATGCAATGGTAATGCAAATCCTAGGTTCCAAATCGCCATGGAGCTGCCACATGAGAACCTAGGAAGTAGATAGTAGTTTTTTGGTATAAATGTGGTCATAAAAACAGAATAAAGTAGTTATCATGGAAATGTATTGCCTTTAAGGTGCAGTAACTGTGTGTTTAAGTTGAGGGCTTCTTTTATTATTTGATTGTACCATTTCCATCCGTTTATTTATATCTTCAAACAGCCTCAAGATGTCCTCCATTGCGCGAGCCTTCCAAAGCCATCCTCAGCTGCCAACAGAATGAGAATGAGGAGGTTTGCCGTCTGCAGTGTGAGGAGAATTATCACTTCTCAACGCTAGCAACAAAGCGTGTTACATACACTTGTAGTGCAGCCACACACTTTCAGTGGGACTCAGACCATTATAATAACACCTTGCCTAGCTGTTCAGGTGAATATTTTGTGAATCTTGGGTATAGATTTGGCCTTGTGTTGCTACTCCCCTGCTACCCCTAACCTTGCACCCTCCATTGACCTAAAAGTGTGTTTCTTACACTGACAAAGAAGTCATTCAGTTGGAGAAATCTGTAAGAATAAACTTTCAAACCATTAATTAGCTTGTCTACTTTCAACCATAATATATTCATAATCTGTCCATTTTATAAAGCTCAGTTGCTTTTGTCCATTGTTTTCTCAGAAAAAGTGAATGCTCCTTACTTTCATCGAAAAGCAAGTTTTTCCTTAAGTGCCAACCATTGCCAAATGGACACGAAGAGTCGCATCGAACAGGTTTTATACAATAACAGTAAGGCCATTAATACAAATGTTTAGTTTGAATTTTGTTATTGGTCAGTGGCTTTTTCAGCATAGCATTTATAGACCTTATGCATATAATGTCACAGAAAAGTCAAATGTCACAGAAAGTGCTCCCTCATTTGGAGGAAGATGGCATATCACTGCAAGTTACACAAACAAATGCAGACAGCTGATTTGTCAACCAATCATATATGTGCATAAGTCTTCTACACGTGTGCTAAATACGCTGTTCGTGCATGTGTGCTTGATTGTTTTCCTCCAAAATGAGATCAGTGTGACGTCAATGCATAATCTATAAGTCCATGAAATTGTTATTTGTTATTGGTCAGTGGCTCTTTTCAGCATAGCATTTGTAGCAGTGCTTGTTGTAGAAATAAGATTTTCCCTCATGAATACATTGAGAGAGGATTCTGTCAACATTTCTCGTGTTTACTTTGAAGATGAGCGTGGATTTGCTGCAATAAACATTTTAGGAATTCTAGTGAGGGCACAAAATGTTTCAGGAACGAAAACTTTTCGAGAGTAGAAAATGGAATGGTTAATTCATGGCAAGTTATTGTTTAATTATCACGTGGGTTCTTTTTAGATTTGTAGGGGCTGTCTTTTTGTGTGTGTCTCTTAACTAAGGTGATGGTTTTGCAACTTATCAGCTAAAGAGCTTTTATGTTAATTCATTTGGATGGACAGAAAACAATTTCAGGAATGGTTAGTTATAACCCTTAGTGATATGATCGTGTCCATTTCAGCAGACAAAGGTCATGTAGAGGTCAGACTGTGAAAGACTTGTAAACACAATATCTCAAGAAGGGAAACTCCAGCAAATATCATGTTTGGCATGTGGTTGCCCCCTATCAAGTACAAGAACCCTACAAAGGATGCCGAGGTCAAAGATCATTTGAGTTGACTTAGAGGTCAAGTAGGATAAACCTTGCAAACTACTCGCAAACAAAATATCTTACCCTTAAGGGATCTCATACTTACTTGATACTTGTTACAGAGTAGATAGTCCTTACGCTTTTTGGTGGAGGCCAAGGTTTTTGGGGTGACCAGAGATCAAACTGTTAAATCCTTGTAAACATGATATCGCAAGGAGGGAATTTCCGTGAAATGTCACACTTAGCATGTCGGTGTCCCACATTGAGGGCATTATTCCTTTTTGGCATTTGGTGCTCCATATAAAGTTAGAGAATGCTGTTGAGTTTGGCAGAGTTCAAAGATCATTTTAGGTCATAAGAGGTCAAACTGTAAAGACCGTGTAAATGTGATATCTCAAGAAGAGATGTGAATGAATCTCCTACTTGCAGGTGGACACCCAATACTGAGCATATGATATCTATATTTTTTGGTGCAGGTTATTTGATGTTATTTGAGAGCAAACTGTAAATATATTGTAAAGGCAATGTCTCAAGGAGGGAAACTTCAATAAATTTCACACTTAGGCATGTGGGTGCCCCATATTGAGAGCATAGCAGTTTTCACATTAGGTAACAGGACTGTGTGATTCCCGCACTGTTCTCAACATTCCCGCAAGTTTTAAGATTGCAAGTGGGACAATCCCTCACCTGATGGAAAATTGGTTAGGGAGAAAGTTGACTTTTTGTGTTGCAACTTATAGAGATCCTCCTCTGTGAATCAAAATCCTGCACAACTCTTTTCCAAATCCTGAGACCTTGTGCCAAGACTGAGGCATAGACTCTGTTGTTGTCTTTTGTGGAGATTAAAAGGTCAAAGGTTAAATTGTGAACACTTTGAAAACATAATTTGTCTTTCTTGAAAACTTGTTTGGATTTGGCTTGTAATGCCCAAAATTAAGAGGAAGAAGATGATTTATAACCTCCTTAACAGGACATCAGTCTGCTTTATAGTCTATCATTGTTTTCTATTTCTGTACCTTAATTGAAGCACAGTAACTTCACAATAAACTCTCTTTCTTTTTTGAACAAGTCTCTGGTTTAAAAAACACTACAAAAGTGCTGATTTTTTGTCATCTGAATAATAGGTTATGAACACTGTACTTAAAGATAAGCCTCCTAAAATGAAAGGAAAGAGATTTTAAAGTTTCATTGATTGTGCTGTTTTTAGTTGAATGCATTTCCGATGGAAACTGTCTGCTGCATTACAACTTGACTTGCAATCAAGGCCAACAGATGCGCAAGAGGTCGGCAAGCTCTACTATCACAGCTGACTTTGAAGTAGTTATGCAGCCACAGACCCCCACTGGTAAGATATGAATACTAACTCTGTTGATCTGTGTTATAAAATGAAATGTTATGCCCTATACCCTTATCAATTGGATAAGTCACCCATCCTACCCTAGGTATGTACAGTCAAAGGTGGATCATTGGTAGCAACAGTATGACTCACATATAGGAATATTGTAAGTCATGAAAGTGACTTGGGAGAGTCACTTCACTTCAGATGGCAGTTATTTAGTCGCTAACCCTGGGTGAGTCATTTTGAGTTAGCTGTGAAACAGTGCAGTAAGTGTAGGGAAATTGTGAAATTTCAGTGACTTACATGTCAGTCAAAAAGTCAAACTGCTTCTCACTTCTGTGATTCTGGTGTGTGTCACTTTACAAGAGATGTTAGTCACAGAAGTTACTTAAGGGTGCATCAATGTTTGCAGTTAGACTTTGCAAGGACTGTCTAGCTGAGGTTAGTGAGATGAGTCATTCAGTTGATAAGTGCATCATTCATGTCCCTGTATTTGTGTAGTCATTGCTGTCTCATTAGTAGGGACACCAATGGCCGGCCCCTTTCTGGTGTACTGAAAAATAGACAGAACATTTTATACATAGTAGCAGGCTTTGATGAGTTAACCAATGCTACTTCAGGGTTGCAAATCCTGCCTGAGAGTGGAGACACAACTCCAATTTTTGTGGAATGCAGCTCCTGTGCTATATTCCATACTGTCAAGAATATATATACATTAGACTTAATATAGCGCATGATGTGGACAAGAATATGCACAAGAATGGCAAATTGTAAGGAAGTATTTTTGGTCCATTACAAACTCTCCCGTCAGTTGACAGATACCAATTTCTAGTACTGGCAGATGAGTACCTTGACCATTGAAAATCATGTAGTGTCATTATACTGATGTATTTATACTAATCTGTGGTCTAGTAAGCTGTTGTGGTGAACATGCTCTTTGATCAACAATGAAGTCATTGTAAGCATTGTGGCTTCATTCAGAGTCATCATGCCACAGACTTCCTTTATCCAACTCCAAAAATATTGGAGTCACCCTAGCCTATTATGTAGGTAATAACACAAAGTGAAATGGTTAACATAAGTATAACATAATGCACATCTCATGAGTCCTTCTTTCCTCATCAAAAATTTGCATAGGTAGCTCATGCTTATTCATGATGTAAGTGCAAAAACAGTAATTGCCTTATAAACTAGTCAGTATTTGAAAAATGTTGATGAGAAGTGCGAATCTTTGTAATGTTGTTAATGCTTTTTATATCACATAAGCAGCTACGACATTTATATGTCCACTGGCCTTTAATTGCAACTCTGATTTGTATATTTCTTTTGTCGTGGGTGTCATCAGAATACCAGTGCATATGTTAAAACTTTTACTTAATATCTGAAGTTAATATCCCATAATAATCAATTCTTTCAGGGTTAATATTAATCTTTGGTGACTTTCATATTTTTGGAGTTGGGTATCCACAGCCCTATTAGGAAGGACTCTGAAGGAGCTGTGACTTTTACAATAAACTGACGCAGAAACATGTACAATTTCGCAGCATGTTTGCTTATGTTTAAGTCATTGTTTTACATGATGAATATTTATTGCATTTTCTGAACTTTACCTTTTTATGTATTTTCAATTCTTAATCTTTTTTATTTTATTGTTTCATGTTGCTTAATGCTTTTAAGAGTTTCTTGGGTGAGATCAGTGATTTGCAACCAAGTTTTACCCATGAATGGTTCAATAGAAGTTATTAAGTGTTTATTTATTTTCAGGCAACTGTGATGTGGAGTGTGTTACCAGGAGGTCAAAACGAAAAATTACCAGCACCTTTAAAAAATTCAAAAGAAATTTTAAAGAGACATTCACATTTCATGAAGGTGATGTCCAATACGTAGCAAATAAGCGGTCCCTCAACATTGAAAGAATCATCAGGAGCTGTGAGCGTGGTCATGTGATTATGAGCAACAAGTGCAGTGAGTAGATTGTTCACATTTAGTTAATAAGAAATAGACGTGAGCAGTCAGTCAGTAATCTTCTGGTGATATTTCTAAGTACCAGTATGATATGTCACATAGTGAAAGGTCCGTAAGTATACATTGTGCAGGAAAAGGTTTTTGTAAGGGGGGATGTGTACCTCTGTTCTCTTCCCCCAGTATGCAATATCCAATATGTGTCAAGTGTGAGGTCCCTCTACTTGAAAACAAGTAATTAAGGGTTATGAATGTGGCCATGTGATTTAATCATTCTCACAAACAAGTGTGACTACCATTACTTGACCAATGACACATGTATTGATACCCCTGTTGCATGTCTAAGATTTCTCAAAAGGGGGGAGCCCAACAAGGGATTTGCCCTTGCAGCAACTTTTATCACGCACAGAAAGATGTATGGAAGATATGAAAAGGGAAAAATGCTTTTCATCTCCTAAAGAATTTGCAACAAAAGCAACAAAAATAACCCCTTTAGAGCCCCAAATTGCCCATTAAGTTTTTCAGAGGAAACTTTCCAAAGTAGATGAAAAAGAATCTTCCCCGCGCCAAAAAGTAAAATTCGTATCTTGAGGGTAGTTCCATACCATCATGAAACATCCAGAATATCAAATTAAGAATTAGTTTTGGCAAACTTCCCTTGCATCTGAATGAATATTTATAAGGTGAGAGAGAGGTCACCTATAAAGTTTCATCATTCTGAAAATGAAGACTGAACTAAATTTGATTATTCAACATCCATGGCTGTAAAAGTCATGATGTTTTTAAGTTGTAGGGTATTTCTGTAAAGAAAAGAATTGAATTCTTTAAAAAGAAATGTAAAAACTGTATGTCCCATTTAAGCAAATCCTTGCCCCTCTAAATAAAGTTGGGCAGATTTCAATGCAATGTTTCACTTTGTGATATTATGTCTGTAATAAGCAAAGTTGAATAGTAACCTTATTTCCCTGAGGGTGCTTCAGTCCAGAACAAAACCGATTTTATGTTTAGGGAACTGATTTTGATGGCAACCCTATACCATTTGGGTGGAAAGTTGGAGAACTCAGAGGAAATCCAAGTAGACAGAGCAGGATTTGAACGCATTGCACTTGTATTAAGATACATCTGCAGCGTAAACGCTGGCACCAGTGCCAAGCTTAAGGGGCTATACCACTAGTGGCATGGGATGGATTTTTGATTCCTTGCTGAAGGTAGGCAAGGAATCTATGCGATGGTGATGCCGGTGTATATATCTCAAGGCAGAAAGCTTGGATTAAAAACCTTGTTATCATGATATCTCAGGGTAGGAATCTTGGATAAATTTCATACTTAGTATGTAGGCTACATGCATTATGGTGAAACAAAAAACCTGGTTTTGGTGGGAGTTAAAGGTCATCTGGGGTCGAACTCTGAAAACCTCTTTAACATGATATCTCAAGGTAGGAAGCTTGGATAAATTTTATACGTAGTGTGTAGATGCATTATGGTAAGACAAAGAACCTGATTGTCTTTGGTGGGGTTCAGAGGTCATCTGGGGTCACAGGGGGTCAAACCCTGAAAACTTTTTTACACACTCCAATTTTTGAACAGAATTCATGAGATACTCTTTTTTTGTGTGGTTCAAAGATTGTTTACTCCAAACATACTATATATTTTCTGCCTTTCACTCATCCCTGTGATCTTATTGCTTTTGATATAATCATTTTGAACAGTTCCATTTACAGTTACTTGGGTTATGTTATGATTTCACAGCTAATTTATTTGTACCTCACACTTGGTTTGAGATGTAGAGATGTTGTGATTGATACAACATATTTCACCACAAGAACCAGAGATAATACAGAGATTGATGTGTAATTGCTAAGTACTGTGGACCAAGCATTAGTTATTTTTAATTAACAGGTGCAGAACATCCCTTGTATTGATACTGTACAAAACTTGTATAAGTTATATGATGGTAAAAAGAATTCAGTTGCTTTTAAGAGATGTCAGAGGTCATTTGTTATATCATATATTTTAGTGAAACTTTGGTCATTTTAGTTTTATGTGCATCACAGTGTCTCCTCTAAGTTGCCATGTCACCATTTTGATGTACTGTAATGGCTTGCCAATTTGATGAACTAATGTCCAGAGGAAAAATGGAAAAAAAAGACCTTTGCTGCGCTGCAGTAGGTGCAATGTGAATGACTGCAGAATATACCAAATATCCTCAGGGGGAATATGATTCTAAAAATTTTGCCTCCAGGGGTGTCAAATATTGCTCATATGTCATTAGAAACCATAGCAACTAGAAGGTTATGGCTTTCAGAGCATTAAGAGGGACTGGGACCATGGCCATTAATCCTGGCTTAACATGCTAGTTAATGTGTGCCACAGGCACATGCTTTTGTTAAGTAATGGATCTAATGTCAGGTATTGGGTAATTTTAGGCTTTGGATAATTCATAGAGGAAACACTGTATATGTGTCCTTTGAAAATCATGATCGTGAAAAACATCTGGGAGTATTTGTTTAAGAAATGTTCATGTAGCCTTGTGAAGAGGTTTTTATGTTTTTTTCTTACTTTATTTTACTTTATCAGTTGCCTGCAGTGTCGGGACCTACTACAACTCAGATGTGGACCGTTGCCTTCCATGCCCCCTAAATTACTACCAGGACAGAGAGGGTCAGTTAAGGTGTCTACCATGTCCACAAAGTGAGCACAGCTTAGATATTGTAGGAGCAGTTAGCACTCAGTGTGGAGGTATGCTGTATTACACTGCTGCTTAATTACATGGGCAGCCTGTACTGCCCTATTAACCCTGCTTGGCTGCTGGTAAGAGGGATGTGACAAGAAGGGAGAGGGGGGGGGAGGTGTGTGGGTTGTACTACACTAAATGATTTCTTAGATTTAATAAAAAGTTTATTTTTTTCTACAAATTCTGAACCCATTGGGTGGAGAAAGTTGTGAATTAAGCTGGGAGTCTCCTTCCCAGGAAATTTTGATATTTTGAGGAAAATTTTGGCAGTTAGAGGGAAATTTATCTTTTTTGTACATGAAAATAAGGACAGAATTGTGGAAAATTGACTGCCTTTCCGAGAAATAGAATGTTTCCATCCGTGCCTGAACCTTTATTTAAAGGCGTTTCCATAGATGATTAGTGGCAACATTTTGGGTCGGAGGAAAGAGAATGGAAGAAGCTTCAACTTCCCATGTGAAGACAAAATCAACATAATTTCTTAACTGTCTTATTCTTCCCTTTACAGGAAAATTGCACCCCCAAGCAAAACAAATTGTCGTAAAAAAATACACGTCTTAAATTTTTTAGCTTGTCTTTGTATCTGACTTTAATAGAGCTTTACATTCATTGCATAATTATTTTACCAATTTGTGTTGAAATTTATAGCCTGTTTTCATGGGGACAAGTGAAAACTTTATTACTTTTGGTGGGAGGGTTGCTTACGTTTTGGTCTGGGTGGCTTTGTTTGAAGAGATTTAAAAGTGCAAAAACATGCAAATTTACAGGAACCAAGGCTGACTGGCATTGTTTTTGGCAGATACCATGGTCAATAGTCCAAAATTTGGCATATCACTGTGTACGAATGAGTGGGGTTGGGCGTAATGTAAATGTTTTGATAGTGTCTCTTTTGTCTTGTTGGGAAAGGGGAGGGGGCAATTAAGGCCTTCATATTGAAATAATTGGACTTGATAACCCCATTAACGAACTATATAAAAGCATCTTTGCCAAAATATGGATATGGTAGCAGCTGTATGCCTCCTTTATGTCGCAGCCAATTTAGGCTTGCATGATTAAGTAGTTTTAGTGATACTGATAACTAGCCTAGAAGGTACCTAGTTAGCTTTTAGTTTCACTCAGCACAGCATTATATATTTCTGCACTGACAAATCTTACACTTTGTGTTTTGTTTTTACTTCACATTTTGTATACAGGAGTGTAACCTTTGTGTAGCATGTGCCCCCCCCCCCACCCCCTACTCCAGTAACTTTACTAACTCTGCAGATAGTATTTGTTAACACTTTGAAAATTTCTGAAATTCTCTATGTCTGCTGTTACTTCGAGCAATTTTGTCTGTAGTTCAGATGTAACATACCACTTAAATACTCCTAAATAGATACTTTAAAGGGGATCGATATGGCATCCCCCAAACCAGGCAGTTGCTAGCAACTCCCTGCCCAAACATATTTAGGAATAAGCCTAGCACTCTAAATACAGTTGATGACTGCACTTTGATTGACATTCATTCAAACAATATAGCTTCACTCTAGTTGGTCAACGATGACTTGAACAGTCAGTAGTGTTTGCAATTAAGCTCACACACTGTCACTGTTTGTCATTATATATGGCCACGAGCAAATAAAACTCGGTGTAGGCTAGGTGCTGTGCCTGTGTTCTCGGAGGTGTACAAGACAGGTGTTCTTTCGTGAAATCGGAGGAGGAGCTAAAAGTGAACTTAGCTGGGAGAATTTTACTGTCTAGGGTGAGAGTAAAGAGCCTTTAAACTTTACAAGAGTGGTCCTTTTTTTACATAATTTTCACAAGAATAAAAATCATACCTTTTCATGGAATCCTCTCCCCTCTTCCCTCTCACAATGTACTTTGAAAAATGTGAAAAGACATGATTTTCGGTTGAAATATTGTCTTCACTAACTAGATTTTGAAAAGGGACATGTGGGTCTGTAACCCCTTCAACCCAAACTACATTTCGTTCTCTTGATAAGATGATGCAAAAATAAATGATCCTATTAATGCACTTATTCTGTAATTGTGGACATTTTTTACAGATGGGTTTTTTTTTTTTTTTTCTTTTTTTGGAGGTATGCCCAATCTGAACTCTGACTTACATAAAGATCTTCTGACAGCAAGCTGAATGGAACTTAAGATCAAGCATAACGCTTTGTGCAGTGAGGCCCGGCTTACAATTTATAAGTCTGATGCCTGGGAAAAACATATGGCCCTTGGCTTCTTAAAATGTACTCAGGGTCCCTTGTTTTTACTTTAGGTGTTTACATTGTTTTGGCAAGTCGACAGGGTCCTTCATATCTAAATGGAATCAGTAATGCACATGGACTGAAGATTCTACCTCCTATAACCATCCCTTATTGAGAATCCTGCATTCTGATTCATTAAACACTGACCTGTTTTTCCACAACACACAGTCAGTAAACGTGAAAACTGATAAAAATAAAAAGTTTTTCACACATTTTTGGTGGCAGAATAGGAATAAACCACATTTGTGGGACTATCATTGTCTCAGAAACCATCTCAACTCCAAATTTGGCAAAATTATGGACTCGGCTTCACTTCATCCCTTATTTTGCCAAATGTGGAGTCTCGATGGTTTATTCACCAATAATAGTCTGCCAAATGTGATTTATTCCTGAAATATAAAGACAGATATAATCCTATTACTAAATGATACCTGCTTGTATTATAGATGAATGTTACTCAACCTTTTTGACTTGTGGGACCAATTCCTACATACCAAAACATTTGCAGACACCCCAAATTAGGAATATACATGGTCAAAGCATTTGCTGGACCATTCTTTTTTGGTTGACCAACATATTGTCAGACCATCATTGTATTTTGGCTGACCACTGAATTGGTTGCATAACACTATTTTAGGAAATTGCTCATTTTTAGGTAACTGTATGAATACACAAACTGTCGATATGAATGTCAAGGCTGTTTGCACTGACACTACTTAGGCAAGGGCACCCCCTCCCCCTTTTTACATGTCAGAATCCCTGGCTGTAGACCTTATGCATGGAAGGTCAAATGAAGTACACTGCATACACGACGCAGATTTGGCATGCACACTAGTAGACTTTAATACGTGTATCCGACCGGTACACAAATCAGCTGTCTGCATTTGATGGTGTAAGTTGCAATGATACATGCTTTAATACCTCCTCCAGGGCGCACACTTTCTGTCCTGTGACATCATATGCATAAGGTCTAAGGGCTTGTGTTTGCATTATTTATGACAATGACACTGCATGGGTCACTAATGACTACACAAACTAGGCCCTTGTGTTAATAATGATAGCAATGACAACATGACCTGAAGGTTGCACTTTATCCATTCTCTGTGTATTTTGCACGGATGACTATAGGGAATTGAAATATGACTGCATGAATGAGAATTAACGACTACAAACTATAGAAGGGTATTATGGTAATGATGATAGCAGTGACAACATGACCTGAAGGTTGCACTGTATCCATTCTCTGTGTATTTTGGGTGGATGACTATAGGGAATTGAAATATGACTGCATGAATGAGAATTAACAACTACAAACTAGAAGGGTGATTCTGGTAATGATGATAGCAATGACAACATGACCAGAAGGTTGCACTTTATCCATTCTGTGTGTATTTTGCATGGATGACTATAGGGAATTGAAATATGACTGCATGAATGAGAATTAACGACTACAAACTATAGAAGGGTATTATGGTAATGATGATAGCAGTGACAACATGACCTGAAGGTTGCACTGTATCCATTCTCTGTGTATTTTGGGTGGATGACTATAGGGAATTGAAATATGACTGCATGAATGAGAATTAACGACTACAAACTATAGAAGGGTATTATGGTAATGATGATAGCAGTGACAACATGACCTGAAGGTTGCACTGTATCCATTCTCTGTGTATTTTGGGTGGATGACTATAGGGAATTGAAATATGACTGCATGAATGAGAATTAACAACTACAAACTATAGAAGGGTGATTCTGGTAATGATGATAGCAATGACAACATGACCAGAAGGTTGCACTTTATCCATTCTGTGTGTATTTGGCACAGATAACTATAGGTTATTGAAATATGACTGTATGAATGAGAATTAACGACTACAAACTAGAAGGGTGATTATGGTATGATGATAGCAATGACAACATGACCAGAAGGTTGCACTTAATCCATTCTCTGTGTATTTTGGGTGGATGACTATAGGGAATTGAAATATGACTGCATGAATGAGAATTAACGACTAAAAACTAGAAGGGTGATTCTGGTAATGATGATAGCAACGACATTATCCATTCTCTGTGTATTTTGGGTAGATGACTATAGGGAATTGAAATATGACTGCATGAATGAGAATTAATGACTACAAACTAGAAGGGTGATTCTGGTAATGATGATAGCAATGACAACATGACCAGAAGGTTGCACTTTATCCATTCTGTGTGTATTTTGCATGGATGACTATAGGGAATTGAAATATGACTGCATGAATGAGAATTAACGACTACAAACTAGAAGGGTGATTCTGGTAATGATGATAGCAATGACAACATGACCAGAAGGTTGCACTTTATCCATTCTGTGTGTATTTTGCATGGATGACTATAGGGAATTGGAATATGACTACATGAATGAGAATTAACGACTACAAACTAGAAGGGTGATTATGGTATGATGATAGCAATGACAACATGACCAGATGGTTGCACTTTATTTACATTCATTCTGTATGTATTTTGCACGGATGACTATAGGGAATTGAAGGATGACTACATGGACAATAAGTAATGACTACATGAGTAGGAACTACAATAATTAGAAAAGTGATTATGGTAAAATCAATGACAACATGATTGGAAGGTTGTTCTTCATTTACATCCATTTTTTCATGTATGACTACAGGGAATTTCAGGATAATTGCATGAGTAACTGCATGGTTAAAATGTCAACTGCTTCAATTAATATTGATGACTACAGGGATGGGAAAGTTGACTAAATGAATGACAGTAGTGACTATATTATTATCAAAGGATGAATGCATTCATTATGACAGTGACTACAAACAAAAATCAGAAGGGTGAACTACATCAAGGATATAAACAACTGTTTGAGCAGCTTGATTAAAGAAATGGTTGGCTTTAATCATAACATGAAAAAAATTGATGACTACATGACCTGGAAGTATGACTACATGATTGATAGAAGTGACTACATGATCAGAAAGGCAACTCATATCAGAAAGGCAACTCATACCATATACCTCTCACCATACTTTTCATAGCAGTTTAGAGCCACATTGCTTACAAGTACTCATTTTACTGTAACCTCCATATAGTAAAGTTATTTGTGTCACATCTAAAGGTAAGGTCATCAGTTGTATGTTCTCTATTCCACGTATTTCATTGGACAGAAAGCTTAAGTCTTAAAAGAAAATTTATGAGAATAATTTTCTTGATGTAAGTTGTAAGTGTGTATATGTGTATTGCATATATTTGTTCCTTTTGATGCTCCAGGAAAGCATTTAAGCAACAGGCTAGTTAAAACTCATATACAATGTTAAATGGTTTCCAATGATTATTTGTTATGTTCCCGACAGGACTCTGTACCCGTGGTCACTTCTCCAGCACGGGTTACGAACCCTGTGATCCTTGCCCATCCGGAACCTACCAGCCAGATGAAGGTCACACCCGTTGTTCCAGCTGTGGAGGAGGTCTCACTACAATGTCTGAGGGGTCAATTGCCTTTGCACAGTGCATGACCACAAGTAAACTTGCTTTTTCTTTTGTGTTAAACCAGAGTCTAGTAGGGATGCACAGGGTCCAAGTTTTGGGATCTGGTTGGAACCAGATTTTGCCAGAAAACTGAGGGTAGGGTAACCTTGCAATTGTTTCATTCTCAGCTACACGAATTTTGGACCTGCATGAGGGTTACTCTAAGATTACAAAATGAAAGTTGTGTCACGGCCCCATAGTTGCCAACCGTTCCGTTTTAAGTGGGACTGTTCCATTTTAAAACCCATAAAAATCAGAACGTTCCATTTTTCTGACTTTTAGTATTAAAATGTAAACGATCAGAAAAATTATGAAGCAACAGCTTGGCAAAAATACAGTCAATCTTTGAATACACCTAAGTGATTTCAACATATATTGTGAACATTTAGAGAGGAAAAGAGGAGTTTCACCCCCTGGACTCCACCCATTGAGGTTCGCGCTTGTGTGCTCACCACGCACAGCGGATCATATGCTACATATGTATCGTTTTCTGAGATGACAATGTTGGCAAGTATGCTGCCTGTTCCACAGCCATCTTGTGATGTGGAATGAATAGGGAATACCTAAACTACCCTAACCTAACTTTACCTTAATTGGAGCAAGGAGCTGTTACAGATGGAGTTCAAACACACCTCCCTCCTTGAAACAGTGGTTTGCTTACAGTAAGCTCCAGATTGTCTTGCTCTTGAAAATTCTATATGACTTTAACAGTATTATGAAGTGACGAAAATGGTTCTTGTCGTCTGCTAGATCTCAAAGGGTTCTCGGTATGATTTTACTGAGTGTCATTCTGTTGCCAGTCATCAAGGAAAATGAAAATTATTTCTATACATTTGTTCTCTCTTCTTAAAAGAATTTTGTACAACTTAAAATAATTTTTTGAACTTGATTACATATTGCTCTTTTTTTAGGAACAAATCCAGTTTCATCTCTAGAACTGTTCAAATGATCTTAGTCCTTAAATTGGCTACCAGTCTACTATCATATGTGATTTTAAAGGTGTGTGACATGAAAATAACATAGTAGGATATTTGATGTAAAAAGAATTAGAGATCCAGAAAATAGCCGCAATTCCCATTAAAATCCATCAAATATTGACCATTTTACAGAGTTATTTCTGTTTCACACTTGTATCATGAATAAACATGAGCTAAATATGCAAACATGTGACATGGAAAGATGGACACACCATATATGGCTTATGTTAGCCTTTGTTTTTTCAACCTTAACTTAGAGGACACTGGTAGCATTGTTATACCCTAAGGGGTTTATTATGGAAGTTAAAATTCTTTCCTTTGGAAACATTGATATCACTCAACAAACTGTAATTTATCTGATCAGTAATTAAGAGGTAATTTATATAGGGTTAACCAAAGAAATTTTAACACTGTGCAACACTCCACATCATTATTTTTGCATCTAGGGAGTTTCTTCAGAAACCATCGAAATTTAAAGACGTACATTTTGAGAACGGTAAAAGATATTCCAATAATTCCAACGGATCTTTCATTGGAGAACTTAATTCTTTCACAGAGAAGTGGAACAGCTCTGTTTGGTGGCATGTCACACAACCTTTAAAGATAAATCTGTTACATACTACACAAAATACAACAATACCAAATCCTTCATACAATCATTGATTTTTTTTTTTCCCTAATCTTGTATTTTTGCAGACATGTCCCAGTTGTGTATCTCAAGTGTGTTATGTAAGTGTGTACTACACTACTTATTATGAGTCTAAATTTGACACAGAATACATTACCCTACAGCCATGACTGTGAGCCTTACATGCATGTTACATGGCAAGATTCTGTATACGATATTAGTGTAGGATCATCTGCTTGAATATTCATGTTTGCAATACCCTCTCAATCTTTCTTCCAGTGACATGTGCACCAGGAACTTACTACGATGTTGGGAAGCATAGATGTTTGAGGTGTCCCAGAGGCACCTACCAAGAACAGTCATCTATGAACTACTGTATTCGATGCCCTGGTAACACTTCAACTGATGAAGAAGGGGTTTCAGATTCCAATCAGTGTAAAGGTAGGATAACAGTGGTATTTATGGGGATGAGGATCAAAGGGTGTTGTGTCCTGATGAACACCACACATACCTGGTGGGGACTGCTCTCTGTTCCAACATGTCTTGTTCTGACATCTCTATATTCTGACAAGTCTACATTGAGGTCAGAGTAAGGAGAAGGAGTAGGTTAGACTGAAAGTAAAAGGGTTACGTGTGTCAGAAGATGGAGACTGCAGAACATGGAGACCGTAGAACCTGGAGACCGCAGAACATGGAGAGACCACAGAATGTAGAGACCACAAAACAAAGAGACTTAATGCAGAACATAGAGACTTACTGCAGAACATAGAGACTGCAGAATGTGGAGACTGCAGAATGTGAAGACCGTAGAGCATAGATACTGCAGAATGTAGAGACAGCAAAACATAGAGACTTACTGCAGAACATGGAGACTACAGAACTCAGAGACTGCAGAACGCAGAGACCACAGAACTGCAGAACGTGGGATACCGCAGAATGTGGGAGACTGCAGAACATGGACACAACAAAACATAGGGCAGAGACTGACCACAGAACACAGAGACTGCAGAAGGTGGAGACCACAGAACATGGAAGACTGCAGGCAGAACCTGGAGACTACAGAACGTGGGAGAGCCCAGAATGTAGAGACCACACATTGTAGAGACAGCACAACGTAGGGACCCTACACTGTAGAAACCGCAGGACATAGAGGTGTCAATGACCTGACTCATAGAGATGACATTCCTCTCTACCCTCCTTCCTTTCCTCCTTTCCCCTCTTCTGCTTTTCCCCTTCTCTTTGTTTTCACTTTGCATTTTTTCAGCAAAATAGTTTCAGCTGGGTTTCCAGGTGAAACTGTCAAAGGGTAACCCGTCCCAAATAGATATGCTTCTGTAAGGTACACATGCAGATAAATGGAATAAAACACCTTCTTTCTGAGATTTACATCTGCTAATTCAAGCAATTGTTAGAATCAAGCAATTGTTAGAAACTAAATTATCTGTTAGGTTGCTATGGCTAACTGGACTCTGCAATACTAAGTCTTCATTCAGGCATTGACATATACCCTTACTATCCTCAGATCGAACATGCCGTGGTCAGATTGGAGGCCAAACAGGTTATATCCAGAGTCCCAACTTCCCAGGAGAGTACCCAGCCAATGCCGAATGTATCTGGCACATCCGGGCTGAACCAGGTCGTAAAATTATTATGGTGGTACCAGAGATATTCCTCAGACGACAGGACGACTGTGGGGATCAGCTCGTCATGAGGAAAACAGGTTGGTGTATGCACCCCTTTGATTGGCACTTATGGTTATGAGGAGGAGGGGCTGGTGAGGGGTTGAGCTATTTAGGATCCTTTTTCCTACTAGTCATTTCAGTTTTGTCAATTACCTACAGATTTTTGGTTACAGTCTCATTTATAAGGCGCATCTACAATCCCCGACAAAACAAATGAAACAAAATCGCCAAAACTGTCAGGATGCGTTTCACTCGCCAAAGACTCTCCCCGAACCCCCGCTCCCCCATTCAATGTTGTGCCCAAATTCCAGCTTCAACCATTTTGTACCAACATTGAACGGGGGAACGGGGGTTTGTTTCATTTACTTTTGTCGGGGAGTGTCTGAAGTATATATAGCTATCATAGGAAGTATATGAGGAAAACGGAAATAAGACTTTTTTATTCTAAAATGCAACAAAAATCAGAGATAAGAGAGTGTAACGGCTAATTATTGCACTGGTTCTTTGAGAGGGTGCGTCTATATGAAATAACAAGATTCCTATGAACGGGAAATATTTAAGAATAAATTAAATGTTAATGACGCTGTTAGGAAACTAGTTATATAAAAAGAAAAGGCGAGAAAAGATTGGTGGCGCAACGCACAGCTTTAAAACAGCGCGCGTCAAACAACTAGAAGTATAGAGGTCAGAAAATAAAGTTTTCCATGGGGGGAGAACCACCTGAGAGGAAGAAAAAGATATTAAACAGGAACTGTCGCACGTTGAGAGGATGAGGGAGACTAATTAGTCGTAGACTTCAACATATTTCTGATATTTGAAAAGAACATGCAGTGGTACTATTGTTGAGAGACGCAAACTGCTTGCTTAAGAGTATTTCAGGTGTCACATGCTTACGGTTATTTGTGGCACAGTTGTAGTGTTAGCCTATTTGGATGATATATGTCATGTATAATGTTTACTTTTTTGACAAATATTGTTTCGTTTTACTTGGATTAACTAATTTTCCGTCAGTTTGGTTTCACACGTACCGGAGCCTAAGTTAAGTGTCTGCATCCGATAATACAAGTGGGGGGGGGGGGGGGTAAGAGTAAAAGGCGGAGGTATGGGGTTAAGAAATACACGTTTTAGTTTTTGACAGCTCTTCAATTTTTAGTTACTTTACCTTTTGCTTTACCATTTTTCACTCCTTTTTTCTCGAAAAATTTACAGTTATAGGACTTGTAAATGTACACAATAATTCTTCTTCAAATGTAAAAACTGTTGTTTATGAGCATTTGATAGTCAATGAAAGGATGATTCAACTGTGGGCAGTGGGTAAAGGTAAACTTAAATATGTTGTAAAAGATTTTAAGTAACAAAGACTTCATTCTTTACCTGACGGTAAAGCAAAACCATTCATATAAAGCCCGTGCTATCTGCACGGTAAAGTAAAAGGCAAAGGTAAAGAAACGCACGCGAAGAATTTCCTCTGCAATGCATTCGTCTATAGTTATTGAATGGACGTGATTCAATGCAATGAATTAACTTTGGAATACTATTAAATTTTGCTTTTCATACCTGAATGTTTTGAAAAATGACAATGCAAACTAATGACTGAAAATGTGCATGCACTGTTAAGCTGGCACCGGAATGCACGGCTTTGCGAAATTAATTTTGACCATTTCACAACCATTACTTTAGTTTTCACGTCATGAAAAATAGTTTCCCAGTTTGTAAAACACTTCTTCATATTCCTTTTCACAGAAATGTAAAATTCATTTTTAACACAATCATATGTATTAGCAACGTAACCAAGTTTCCCATTAGGCCTCAGCGCCCAAGTCGTCCAAGCATTCCCCTACCCACCAAAACCGTTTCTACTTGCACGCAAAATGTGTTTCTTTAGCATGCCTATATACGTTCGGGTCTACCTTGTGCAGTATTTGTACGTGGTCAGACAATCCCCGACAAAACAAATGAAACAAAATCGCCAAAACTGTCAGGATGCGTTTCACTCGCCAAAGACTCTCCCCGAACCCCCGCTCCCCCATTCAATGTTGTGCCCAAATTCCAGCTTCAACCATTTTGTACCAACATTGAACGGGGGAACGGGGGTTTGTTTCATTTACTTTTGTCGGGGAGTGTCTGAAGTATATATAGCTATCATAGGAAGTATATGAGGAAAACGGAAATAAGACTTTTTTATTCTAAAATGCAACAAAAATCAGAGATAAGAGAGTGTAACGGCTAATTATTGCACTGGTTCTTTGAGAGGGTGCGTCTATATGAAATAACAAGATTCCTATGAACGGGAAATATTTAAGAATAAATTAAATGTTAATGACGCTGTTAGGAAACTAGTTATATAAAAAGAAAAGGCGAGAAAAGATTGGTGGCGCAACGCACAGCTTTAAAACAGCGCGCGTCAAACAACTAGAAGTATAGAGGTCAGAAAATAAAGTTTTCCATGGGGGGAGAACCACCTGAGAGGAAGAAAAAGATATTAAACAGGAACTGTCGCACGTTGAGAGGATGAGGGAGACTAATTAGTCGTAGACTTCAACATATTTCTGATATTTGAAAAGAACATGCAGTGGTACTATTGTTGAGAGACGCAAACTGCTTGCTTAAGAGTATTTCAGGTGTCACATGCTTACGGTTATTTGTGGCACAGTTGTAGTGTTAGCCTATTTGGATGATATATGTCATGTATAATGTTTACTTTTTTGACAAGTATTGTTTCGTTTTACTTGGATTAACTAATTTTCCGTCAGTTTGGTTTCACACGTACCGGAGCCTAAGTTAAGTGTCTGCATCCGATAATACAAGTGGGGGGGGGGGGGTTAAGAGTAAAAGGCGGAGGTATGGGGTTAAGAAATACACGTTTTAGTTTTTGACAGCTCTTCAATTTTTAGTTACTTTACCTTTTGCTTTACCATTTTTCACTCCTTTTTTCTCGAAAAATTTACAGTTATAGGACTTGTAAATGTACACAATAATTCTTCTTCAAATGTAAAAACTGTTGTTTATGAGCATTTGATAGTCAATGAAAGGATGATTCAACTGTGGGCAGTGGGTAAAGGTAAACTTAAATATGTTGTAAAAGATTTTAAGTAACAAAGACTTCATTCTTTACCTGACGGTAAAGCAAAACCATTCATATAAAGCCCGTGCTATCTGCACGGTAAAGTAAAAGGCAAAGGTAAAGAAACGCACGCGAAGAATTTCCTCTGCAATGCATTCGTCTATAGTTATTGAATGGACGTGATTCAATGCAATGAATTAACTTTGGAATACTATTAAATTTTGCTTTTCATACCTGAATGTTTTGAAAAATGACAATGCAAACTAATGACTGAAAATGTGCATGCACTGTTAAGCTGGCACCGGAATGCACGGCTTTGCGAAATTAATTTTGACCATTTCACAACCATTACTTTAGTTTTCACGTCATGAAAAATAGTTTCCCAGTTTGTAAAACACTTCTTCATATTCCTTTTCACAGAAATGTAAAATTCATTTTTAACACAATCATATGTATTAGCAACGTAACCAAGTTTCCCATTAGGCCTCAGCGCCCAAGTCGTCCAAGCATTCCCCTACCCACCAAAACCGTTTCTACTTGCACGCAAAATGTGTTTCTTTAGCATGCCTATATACGTTCGGGTCTACCTTGTGCAGTATTTGTACGTGGTCAGACAATCCCCGACAAAACAAATGAAACAAAATCGCCAAAACTGTCAGGATGCGTTTCACTCGCCAAAGACTCTCCCCGAACCCCCGCTCCCCCATTCAATGTTGTGCCCAAATTCCAGCTTCAACCATTTTGTACCAACATTGAACGGGGGAACGGGGGTTTGTTTCATTTACTTTTGTCGGGGAGTGTCTGAAGTATATATAGCTATCATAGGAAGTATATGAGGAAAACGGAAATAAGACTTTTTTATTCTAAAATGCAACAAAAATCAGAGATAAGAGAGTGTAACGGCTAATTATTGCACTGGTTCTTTGAGAGGGTGCGTCTATATGAAATAACAAGATTCCTATGAACGGGAAATATTTAAGAATAAATTAAATGTTAATGACGCTGTTAGGAAACTAGTTATATAAAAAGAAAAGGCGAGAAAAGATTGGTGGCGCAACGCACAGCTTTAAAACAGCGCGCGTCAAACAACTAGAAGTATAGAGGTCAGAAAATAAAGTTTTCCGTGGGGGGGGGGGGGGAGAACCACCTCAGAGGAAGAAAAAGATATTAAACAGGAACTGTCGCACGTTGAGAGGATGGGGGAGACTAATTAGTCGTAGACTTCAACATATTTCTGATATTTGAAAAGAACATGCAGTGGTACTATTGTTGAGAGACGCAAACTGCTTGCTTAAGAGTATTTCAGGTGTCACATGCTTACGGTTATTTGTGGCACAGTTGTAGTGTTAGCCTATTTGGATGATATATGTCATGTATAATGTTTACTTTTTTGACAAATATTGTTTCGTTTTACTTGGATTAACTAATTTTCCGTCAGTTTGGTTTCACACGTACCGGAGCCTAAGTTAAGTGTCTGCATCCGATAATACAAGTGGGGGGGGGGGGGTAAGAGTAAAAGGCGGAGGTATGGGGTTAAGAAATACACGTTTTAGTTTTTGACAGCTCTTCAATTTTTAGTTACTTTACCTTTTGCTTTACCATTTTTCACTCCTTTTTTCTCGAAAAATTTACAGTTATAGGACTTGTAAATGTACACAATAATTCTTCTTCAAATGTAAAAACTGTTGTTTATGAGCATTTGATAGTCAATGAAAGGATGATTCAACTGTGGGCAGTGGGTAAAGGTAAACTTAAATATGTTGTAAAAGATTTTAAGTAACAAAGACTTCATTCTTTACCTGACGGTAAAGCAAAACCATTCATATAAAGCCCGTGCTATCTGCACGGTAAAGTAAAAGGCAAAGGTAAAGAAACGCACGCGAAGAATTTCCTCTGCAATGCATTCGTCTATAGTTATTGAATGGACGTGATTCAATGCAATGAATTAACTTTGGAATACTATTAAATTTTGCTTTTCATACCTGAATGTTTTGAAAAATGACAATGCAAACTAATGACTGAAAATGTGCATGCACTGTTAAGCTGGCACCGGAATGCACGGCTTTGCGAAATTAATTTTGACCATTTCACAACCATTACTTTAGTTTTCACGTCATGAAAAATAGTTTCCCAGTTTGTAAAACACTTCTTCATATTCCTTTTCACAGAAATGTAAAATTCATTTTTAACACAATCATATGTATTAGCAACGTAACCAAGTTTCCCATTAGGCCTCAGCGCCCAAGTCGTCCAAGCATTCCCCTACCCACCAAAACCGTTTCTACTTGCACGCAAAATGTGTTTCTTTAGCATGCCTATATACGTTCGGGTCTACCTTGTGCAGTATTTGTACGTGGTCAGACAATCCCCGACAAAACAAATGAAACAAAATCGCCAAAACTGTCAGGATGCGTTTCACTCGCCAAAGACTCTCCCCGAACCCCCGCTCCCCCATTCAATGTTGTGCCCAAATTCCAGCTTCAACCATTTTGTACCAACATTGAACGGGGGAACGGGGGTTTGTTTCATTTACTTTTGTCGGGGAGTGTCTGAAGTATATATAGCTATCATAGGAAGTATATGAGGAAAACGGAAATAAGACTTTTTTATTCTAAAATGCAACAAAAATCAGAGATAAGAGAGTGTAACGGCTAATTATTGCACTGGTTCTTTGAGAGGGTGCGTCTATATGAAATAACAAGATTCCTATGAACGGGAAATATTTAAGAATAAATTAAATGTTAATGACGCTGTTAGGAAACTAGTTATATAAAAAGAAAAGGCGAGAAAAGATTGGTGGCGCAACGCACAGCTTTAAAACAGCGCGCGTCAAACAACTAGAAGTATAGAGGTCAGAAAATAAAGTTTTCCATGGGGGGAGAACCACCTGAGAGGAAGAAAAAGATATTAAACAGGAACTGGCGCACGTTGAGAGGATGAGGGAGACTAATTAGTCGTAGACTTCAACATATTTCTGATATTTGAAAAGAACATGCAGTGGTACTATTGTTGAGAGACGCAAACTGCTTGCTTAAGAGTATTTCAGGTGTCACATGCTTACGGTTATTTGTGGCACAGTTGTAGTGTTAGCCTATTTGGATGATATATGTCATGTATAATGTTTACTTTTTTGACAAATATTGTTTCGTTTTACTTGGATTAACTAATTTTCCGTCAGTTTGGTTTCACACGTACCGGAGCCTAAGTTAAGTGTCTGCATCCGATAATACAAGTGGGGGGGGGGGGGGTAAGAGTAAAAGGCGGAGGTATGGGGTTAAGAAATACACGTTTTAGTTTTTGACAGCTCTTCAATTTTTAGTTACTTTACCTTTTGCTTTACCATTTTTCACTCCTTTTTTCTCGAAAAATTTACAGTTATAGGACTTGTAAATGTACACAATAATTCTTCTTCAAATGTAAAAACTGTTGTTTATGAGCATTTGATAGTCAATGAAAGGATGATTCAACTGTGGGCAGTGGGTAAAGGTAAACTTAAATATGTTGTAAAAGATTTTAAGTAACAAAGACTTCATTCTTTACCTGACGGTAAAGCAAAACCATTCATATAAAGCCCGTGCTATCTGCACGGTAAAGTAAAAGGCAAAGGTAAAGAAACGCACGCGAAGAATTTCCTCTGCAATGCATTCGTCTATAGTTATTGAATGGACGTGATTCAATGCAATGAATTAACTTTGGAATACTATTAAATTTTGCTTTTCATACCTGAATGTTTTGAAAAATGACAATGCAAACTAATGACTGAAAATGTGCATGCACTGTTAAGCTGGCACCGGAATGCACGGCTTTGCGAAATTAATTTTGACCATTTCACAACCATTACTTTAGTTTTCACGTCATGAAAAATAGTTTCCCAGTTTGTAAAACACTTCTTCATATTCCTTTTCACAGAAATGTAAAATTCATTTTTAACACAATCATATGTATTAGCAACGTAACCAAGTTTCCCATTAGGCCTCAGCGCCCAAGTCGTCCAAGCATTCCCCTACCCACCAAAACCGTTTCTACTTGCACGCAAAATGTGTTTCTTTAGCATGCCTATATACGTTCGGGTCTACCTTGTGCAGTATTTGTACGTGGTCAGACAATCCCCGACAAAACAAATGAAACAAAATCGCCAAAACTGTCAGGATGCGTTTCACTCGCCAAAGACTCTCCCCGAACCCCCGCTCCCCCATTCAATGTTGTGCCCAAATTCCAGCTTCAACCATTTTGTACCAACATTGAACGGGGGAACGGGGGTTTGTTTCATTTACTTTTGTCGGGGAGTGATCCCCGACAAAACAAATGAAACAAAATCGCCAAAACTGTCAGGATGCGTTTCACTCGCCAAAGACTCTCCCCGAACCCCCGCTCCCCCATTCAATGTTGTGCCCAAATTCCAGCTTCAACCATTTTGTACCAACATTGAACGGGGGAACGGGGGTTTGTTTCATTTACTTTTGTCGGGGAGTGTAGGATGGTTCAACAAAGGCATGCATTACCACATGTAGAGTGGTGTATGGTGAAGTACAAAAGAATGTATCTTTTTGAGCCTACCATGAATAATCTAGAAACTGAGTGATTGTATCTACTCTAACGGTAGTTGTCATAAACTTCGTTTTCGACAATAAACATAAACATAAACAAAGACCACATTCATTCAGCTTATTGCTCAATATGACAGGCCTTGCAAATTATTATATTTTGAAGGCTATTATTTCTCAGGTTTAAGAGGAATAGAAACTGTTATATGCTGCTGGAGATTGTGCTAGTCAGCTCGGCTGTAAAACCACAACCATAGACAGAATTCATTGGAGCACCATTCTTCCCCACTCTCTTACTGTGTGGGAGGTGCAATTTATGTCCCACCCTTCATTTTCTTTGGATTACAACATTGTAAAGTGGAAGAGGGGTTAAGTGTTGTGTCATACCTACAACAATGGCAAAGTGCTCCAATTTTATTTGCTGCTAGTTACTTAGAAACAAATGAGGGAACACTCTCAATCATCCAGTCGATTTAACTTGAAGCTTGAAATAAATCAGATTTCTGGACTTCCTGTTTGCAACTCTCAACATTGTGTCCGATTCCACCAAACTTCAACAGGGAAACTGTTGAAGTTTTGTGGTGTTACACACAACATTGAGAGTTACAAACAGAGCTGTAAGTCCTGCGTCTGATTTATTTCTAGCTTCATGATATTATGAAATGCGTAATTTCATTTTATTGAGATCTTCTGTGTCATCAACATAAGAAAATGTATGTTCAAGATGTCAATGTATGGTATGTTTGGGAGAAAAGTTTGGTCCTTGAAAATGGCTGAAAAGGCATTTGATGTCCTGTAAGGTATTTTCTTTGCCATATTCTTTCTGTGCCTCTTGTTACTGTTCATCATCTTTTACACTAATTGCTTTGATCTGTTCTGAAAACGTTATTAGGGGTCCAGGTAGGTGACATATTGTTAAGTGGTCATTTCCTATGATTCAGTGTCTGATAAAAGAGGCTAAGATGATGTGCATTATTGTTAACTTACAAACAGATGGCTTAAGGCTTAAACGTCTGTGGACATGTAAATGTCATAGCTGTGCATTTGATGTAAGAACCATTAGAAATGTTAAAAATAGCCACAATTTCCATCAAAATGGCAAGACAATTTCTGGTTTTGCACACCTCATGAATCAAAATGAGTTACATATGCAAATTTGTGATGTGCAAAAAGGGACTCATTAGATATATCTTATGTTATCCTTCGTTTAACCTTCATTCAAAGGACAGCTGTAATGTTGGCATGTCCTGAGGGATAGCTGTTTACTAAGTTGAAAATGTCCACATTAAATACCAGACCTAAATAATTAACAGATAATTTATAAAGGATTAACAGAAGAAATGAAGACACTGTGCAACATTCTTCTTCACAATTGTTACATAGCAAATGAGAAATCACAGAAATGGCCAAACTTTGAAGAGGGATATCTTGAGATTTGTGAAAAAAAGATTCAAATAATTCCATCAGATTTTTCTGGGGATCTTAATCTGTTAATGTTGAGTAAAACAGCTGTTTTGGTTAGATTTTTACAAACCTTTAAAACTCTTGAAGAAATCCAAAAATTATCAGTTTGAGTACTCTTTAATCCACATTAATTTAAACAAAATTGATGGCAACTTGAGGAAATTTCTGTTTTGATAGAAGTCCAGAAAAATGACTTTCCTTTAGGTTGCCTTTGAATTTGATAAAGACAGTTGAGACAATAATGTTGTATTTGTTTCATTTTTCTTGCCGCAGCTGTACAATCATCTACCATGTCCTTTCGTACGTGCGGTAATGTCTCCCGACCAATCGCCTTTACAGCCTTGACACAAAAGCTCTGGATACAATTTAAGTCAGACTCTACCAACTCTGCTGGGGGGTTCAGAATCCACTATGCAACATATTTAGGTGAGTTGACAAGACATTTTGGGCTTTCATTTGTCTTTTTACTACAACAAGCACAATGTTTGTACCCCAATACCAGCCTCTACCCTTTCCATTTTAAATTGAAATACATTTTTAAGGTTTTGAAATAAATAAATCATTAAATTTATGCAACAACTCTTTTTTGTGCTTGCTATGCAAAACTTGTGGGGCCAGTCCTTACATCCCTGGCTACCCCCTCCCCCTTCTAAGGGCCTCCCCCTTCTAAGGGAATCCTTTAAATTAAACTTGGATAAATATGGATACTTTAGATGCGATTTCCGTATTTTTCGTGACGTTAATTTTTGCTCTTTACCTTCACAGAAGATTATGAAGAGTTAATAAAGGACATTGTAGCTGATGGGAGGCTTTATGAATCTGATCTTCATCAAGAAATTTTAAAGGTATCAATATCACTTTATTGTAATGTAACATGAAACCTGTGATTGATCAGTTTACTTAAAGGGCAGTTGGTTCCCCCATTTCAAAGTGACCCACCTTGATATGCCAAAATGTGTGGTGCTCCTCAGTATTGTGACTGACACTTTATTTCTTAATGAATTGTTAGAAAAAATTTCAAGAAATTGTTTGGATAATTTGTCAAATGGGAGATACATGATGTGAAAAATCCTGAAGATAATCATGAGGTGAATAAGGGCATAGGAAGTCTTCAGTTTATGAACACTGATCATTTCATGACTGCATAGAAACTATGGCTGTACGATGAGAGTATTAGTCTTTGACTCGTTTAATTTTACAACTGTCGCCAAAGTTTGGGAAACCAACATCATAGACAAACAGTTACAGTTATGCCAGGAAGTTATTTCCATGTAAAAACATTTGATCATTATTTCCATTTTCCACAGGACAAAGAGACACTTACAGCTCTATTGGAAGTCATAGCTGACCCCGAGTTATACTTTGAAAGATATAGCCAAAATGAACATAGTACCTTAATCCCGCAGTCCTTCTACAAACTTTTACACAATAAAGTTACACGCTTCTTCAACTTGGCAGAGTAGAGACGCCAACGGCAGCAGTAGGACTACCCATCCCCAGATAAAACCAAAGTTAATTTTAAGAAACAGTATTCATTGAGTGCAGTCAAACTGCTTACAACTATTTCATTTAATATGTTTTGTTATATTTTTCTTTTAATTTTATGGCTTTTCAGTTTAAATTGCAGCTTTCTCTAATAAAATTTGGAGAGGACTTTTTTCTTTTTTTGATTCGTTTTTTCTTTTTGGCCTTTTGATAAGGTAGAGAAAAGTTGTAATTTTTTGTTTGTGGTTTTGTGACATGTTGGTAAGTCCAGTGTTTATTTAATTTTTTTCAGTTGTTATGATGATATGATGGGCGCAAATTATGAATTTTATATATTTTATTGGAATTTGCAAAAGAGTACAAGATTGCGTGAAAAATTGTAAAGGGATAGTAGCTGGCATTGTGATGGATGTTCCTGTAACCCTTTGTCTCATCCCTCTGGGATGACAGTATGAATGCTGCAAATGTTACAACAGACTTGGAAATATTCTGATACAAATGCAGAATACAAAATTTTAAGTACTTAAGTTTCAGTTTTGAAGAAATTTAAAATGTAGATTTAACATTCTACATTTCTACAGAAAAAGTTAATTAAATTGAATGTAACGGTTTTGGTCCAGAATGCATTTGAAGGTGATCAAGGCATCCTAACGTAATGCAGAATACATTTGAATGAAGTGTCCACAAAGTAGAGTGACAGTATTTAGAGCTACTTCGTCCAGTGACTTGTAAATGTTTAATCTTATGTGTCATGCAGATAATGGTTGTATCTGCTGACTGTTTCTGGGGAGTGGAGCCAGTGCAGGGGTGGGGGTTGGGTGTGGGGGGTAGGGTGGAGGTAAGCATGTGAGTATGTGTATGTGTAGCTATTCCTTATTATGACCAAACAATATATAAACCATTCCTTGTAAGTTGGCATGCAAGTATATGAACAAACTAATAATTTACTGTTTTTGTGGCCAGTAGAGGATATTCTTCAAGAATGTAGTGCATTATGGGAGTTTCACATCTTCTGCAAGTTGCACAAAGTTCTAAGCTTCGACTATGTGCAAAAGCAGACTTTGTTACTGTAATTTTTGGCTATCTCAAACAAGTTTTATTTATGCTGAGCTAGAGAATATCCTTTATTTAAGTAATAATGAAATGTGTTCATGTGCGGAGCTCCTTTCGTAGACAGTTTAGGGAAATGTAGACGAAGATAACCTCGGAATGGTATTAGACAGGGTTTTGTGTATCAGGTATCATGTAATCCTGAAATCATAGTATTCATATTTCACCTTTTGTTAACCCCTAAACTGTAACTGTTTCTAGGCAACGACACATTCTAAAATTTGATGTTCTTGCGTGTGTGATTAATTTCCTTTGGTTTTTAGTTTTATTTTTTATTTTTTGTGTTTTCATTTTTTTCATTTTGCCCGATTACTGCCTTTAGCAAACATCTTTGAATTGTATAGTTTATACCCAAAGGTATTGTCTGTATTATTTCAATATTTTTTTTTCTTTTTCTTTGAAAAAGTCAGTATTAGCTTTGATGATCCAGACAGAATAAGGATTTTAGTTTTTTGTGAAATATAGATATTTGGGGGATACATGAATTTGCATTACCATAGTAAAGAGCATAGGAGTGTTCCAGTGAGGGAGAGGAAAAGGGCATGGGTGGGGGTGGGGGTGGGGGTAGGGGAAGTTGATGAGTTGGGGGACGTTTGAATTTGTTCTCTTTTCATATTGATCAAAGTAATCCGACCAGTCATAAAGTTCAGGGGCATAAATACTAATGTATTTTGGGGTAATTAAAATATTCCTTTTATAAACATCCATCTAGTTAATACGTCGAGTCTTATCACCATCAGTTTGCCTTGTTTGTTATTCTTTTCTGTTGTTTGTCCTTAGAAAGTTAAAGTATGGGAGATCCTACAGTTCAAGACCTTGATTTTTAAAGAACTTTCTATGTGTTGGAAAAGGTTCAAATTAAAGTCATTTGTGTAATTTTTGTGGAAGTAATGGAACATTATCTCTACTCACCTGCTGCCATTCTTTTTACTAAAAAAAGTGTTGAAAGTGTCTAAGAGAGACTTTTGTATGTTCTCTTCCCCCAAATCAAGACTTGAAAAAAATGTCCAATCCTGTGGAATAGAATGGTTTCAAGAATATTAAGATAGATTTGTGAATTAGGTCACAATAGATATATTAAGGCTGATTTGTGTACTTTTATTGCTTTTTAGCTTTCCAAGCTTTTTCATATGTTAATAGGAACATATTTTAACCTTGCTACAAAGGTACTGTAGATTATTAGAGTTTAAAGTTTAAGGGGTAGTAATTTTATTTCCTGGAATATTACTGAAGATTGCTAGATTATGAAAAATAACTAATGCATAGAAAGGCTAAACAAATTTAAAAAGGAAAGAAGTGTTGAAACCCATTTCTGTGGTATATTTTTGTATGATATTGGACTGTGTGCTAGCTTGCCTTTTATATTATCTGTATGTGTGTGCTAGTCTACCAGACCAAAAGACCTTGAGTAAATATTATTTTAAGTTATTGTAAATGGTATGTGCTGTCAGGTTGGGGTTTTCCACTACAACAGAATGCAGGCTTTCCAAACTGGAAGGAGAATCTGGGAAAAGTCCAGAACTTTGTTTTGAGCTTGAAGTCCCAGAATTTTGAATTATTGGTATGGAAAGAGGCTGTATGGTCTGGGAAACCTTAATGAACTTAAGATGGTATTGCTAGGTGTTATGAAGTGTGTGAATCCACATAGCCATACAGGATAAAAATTAAAAATGGTGGGAATGGACAGAACACTTGTACTGTATGTGCAAACGGTTGAAGTTAGAAGAGTTAAAACTTGGGATTGTGTTCCAGTTCTGTATGGTAGGATGTAAGACTATGCTTATTTATTATTCATGGAGCTTCAATATGGCAGCTATCGTAGTTATAAAAACTATTGAATGTCATTATCCTTAAAGTCAATTGACAAAAGGCAATTGCTGTGGTTGGGAATTGTGCCGGTGACAATTGTTAGTGGTGGAAATTGTCAGGGGGAGGGGGTGGGGGTCATCACAGGGGAAGTTGTCTAAGGGAAAGTCATGTCCGTAGGAATTGTCCAATCATGGCAAAGCTTTACACTACTAACTTAAATCTGCTTTTAAGGGGTCAGATGTTTAAACGTGTCTGCAAGTAAGCATGACAGAGACAGTTCTTGCTTGTTGCATGTAAAATTCGTTATAAGTCATAACACACAATTATGTGATGAGCCACATAGTACAGTTGCCATTGCACTTTAGAGGGTAGTTGCATTTTTCAGGGCAAATGCATTTTGCTGCATTTTAGTGGTCAGTTGTTGTGCACTTTATAACGCAGTTGCATTTTATAGGGCAGATGCATTTGCACTTTATGGGGCAAAAAAGTATTAAGCAAAGTCGTAAAAAAGTAAACAAAGTCAAGTGGTCTTCCTGAGGGCACTTCAGTCTTGCCTGCAACTTGGCTCATCAGATGGCATCGATTTTGATGGAAAACCCTTGCCAATTTGGAAAAAGCCATAGTACATGGAGAAAAACCCACATAGCTCAGGTGGGATTGAAACCACACACTTGTGGTGCACAGCAGCTAGAAGAAATCACTCTACCACTCGAGGACCCTCCTTATGGGGCAGTTGCTGATGCACTTTATAGGGAAGTTGCATTTTATTGGGTATAAAATGCATTTACCACATTTTATAGTGCAGTTGCAGTACACTTATAGGGCAGTTGCATTCTATTGGGCAGATACATTTGCGCTTTATAGGGCATTTGCTTTGGCCTTTTTGCCGGGCCAGCACAGTCGCCTGAAGGTGAATATTAGCCTACCAGAGTATGGTAAATCATGTATAACTCCTTTAAACATGTGAAAATGAATTTTGTAGCCAATTGTATGATTTGCAAAAGGTAACTCCTCATATCTTTATACGTGTCAGCAAAAGACAAGTCAGTTCATTAACTGGTTTGCTTGAGGGTGCTTTGTTCCAGTACACAACCAACTTTGTTGGCTGGGTAACCGATTTTGATTTCAAGCCTATGCCAAAGTCGAAGGAAAGGCAGGGTAACCATAGAAAAACCCACCTACCTGGAGTAGGATTCAAACTGAAGCACTTGTAAGATGCATAATACACCACAGCCAGGGTTAATCACGCTGCTGCTTGGGAACCCTCTCTTTTACATGCAATATTTATGCCCGCATATATAAGATTCGAGATTGGAGGTAGTACCCTTAGAGGAGATTTAAAACATTGTGCTGATATCCTAAAATAAAATTGTAGTGACTGCATGTGCATTTTAATCATAGCCTTATGGTGTACTTGCATCAATGATTCATTTGCATTTTGGCAATTTCCATTGCAAGAATTTGTTACCTTAAGGACAGATACTCATCATCCCAGACAGTTCCAATTCTCCCAACTAGGTTACTTCTAGCCCCACCCACAACTGTCTTTAGCTTCTCCTTGTGCAGACACAAATCTAGTTTATTGCATAAGGCGATATCCTGTTGGGCATACAAGGCTCTCATGTGTAATCAGAACACTCTCTATGCATGCTGTGTAATATGAGCTACTCTGCATCTTTTGAATTTTGTAACTCTGATGTCAATCAAAGAGCAGTCACCAATTGAAACTTTTGCTTACCCCAAAGTAAAAGTCATACTTGGGGTGATGAGTATCTGTCTTTTATTGTTTTTTATAAAAAAAAAAAAAAGTAAAAGAGCTTATTGTTTTTTTTTTTTATGAAAATAAGTTTGGAGCTTAAATGAATTTCTTTTTGAAGGGAAGAAGACAATGAAAAAATGAACTAATATTTATTTGTGTAAAATATATGTTTGTGGTTTTTTTTTATCTGGAAGCATTAATTGCTGCCATCACATGTATGGTTGTAGACTGTGTTTGCAGGTGTCACTGCATCATACAACTCTCTGTGTCTTGAACATTTGAATACCTTCAAACAGTTATTCAATTACAATTGTATGCATTTTCAAGCTGTGCACACATACCGGTATATGGGTGTGAGCTGTGTTCTGCAGCTTGGATACCCGCAGACGTCACGGGACAAAGTGCATAGGTAGATGTGTACTGTGATAACATGATCATACATAGTAGTACACAAACAGTAGTATATGTGCATTATCTGAAGCTGTTAGGCACAAGTTTCCACGAGTTAGAGTATAAATTTTTCAAACAAATTTTTCGACACACTTTAAAGGGAAAATGCAGTCACCCCAATCAGAGTGAGTGTGCCCGGTCACTCTAGTGAATGGTGGGCCTATTTTGATCATGTGACAATATTTTTGTTAGTGACTTGTGAAATTCAAGGAGAATTTCTCCTTGCTCTACCTATTGTTTGTAATAGTTATGTTCAAAATGTCTTCAGAGTTGCTTATAATGCAATAAGAGGAGATTTGCAAGAGTTCGCTGATTTTTCAAAGAAAATTTTGGGGTTACTGCCTATTGCCTTTAAAGGAAAATAAAAAAAAAAAAATTCAAACACCACCAATATTTAATTAAGTCTGACAGTCGGTAAGTAAATGCACAAATCCATTTGTTGAGTATGAGTGGTAGTAGCAGTAAAGAGTAGTCAAGGAGATTTGTGCGGAATTAAAGGTGGGGGTTGAGGGGTGGATTGGGGCATGTGACGGTTCCTTGATGCAAAACTTACTGTGAAAAAAGGTGAAAGTCAATGAGGGCATCACCAAAAAGTGGGGGGAATATATCCCCCCCCCCTTCCTGGGATTCCGCTTAAGAGGACTGGTTGGTGTGCCATAGTGTGAAGCTGAGTACATCACTCACTTCAAGTCGGATCATGGAGAAGTTCGTTTGTAGCAGCTTCTGTGCAGTTTCGACAGTGGCAAATACCTTACTCCATTTCAAAAAGTTGGTTACTAAAATCCTTTTTTTTTTTTTGGGAGGGGAGCAAGTAAGATGGTACAATATAGATACAGTACACTGGCTTGAGTTGGTACAGGACACTAGGTTGGAAAATTAAAAGTTGAAAGGGGGCCTTAAAAGTTTAAAGGGGAACTTACCATGTTAGAATATCTATGAACGATGTATGTGTCTTACATTGGGAGGTCTGTCAGTGTTCTTGGCAGAGCAGCTATGTTTTACGGATTTCTTCTAAAGTGTTTAATGGACACGTAGATTGCTTTTGATGTAAACCATTATCGGTACCTGAATATGAAAATAACTGTCGCTTTAACTGGTGAACAAAAATCAAAATATACATGATAGGAAGTAGCAACTTCAAGTCGTAAATTTTCTTGTGGCAGAAGAAAACAAGAGTTTTTTTCAAATGCGTAGGACAGACCGATGTGACAGAGGAAATCGTTCGTGATGGAAAATCGTCCCTGTAGTCTGATAGACTGTTCTTCGAAGGAAAATCAGCTGGGATACAGAAAATCCTGGGCGTAAGTGCTGGTGTGCCCGGGCACGTTTTTTTTTTTTTTTTTTTTTTTTTTTTCAGGGCTAATGGCAAATTTAAACACAGTTCGTAGTAATGTGGGAAGCAAAAATTCATAGGTAGAAGTGTCTGCTCGGACGCGTCAATATTTTTCTTCTGAACAGATAGACAGTGACAACCCTTCTAATATACACTTCTCAATTATTCGCTCCTTTTTCCAAAAAAGGGAGGTTTTAAATCGGTTTTCTTGTTGACAGCCCCTGACTCTGAAAGACCATCTTTCATTCTTCGTGGCCACGTAACCTTGACCTTCATTTTTAATCCTAACCTCGGATTTAATTAAAATTTGTAAATTCCTAGAGGAAAGAGTTTCTTATCTTTTCTGCAAGTGCGGCCAGTGAAAAGTTTCTCCAGCGTGGGTACGATTTCCGCTGTCATATCGGTTTGAGACTACGAGCATATATGCTAGACATAAAATAAGATAATTTAAACTATAAAATGAAACGAAAAAATGACGCTGTTTTTCAACAAAGTTTGAGCATTTTGCTGTAGTTGTCAGAATGAGAATATTGTACTTCAAATGGTATTTATTAAAACGTACTTACGCACTTTAGTATTACCCGTCGCACAACGCTACAGTATTACTTGAGGTAGACTAACATATATAGTTCGCAGAAGTCACAAAAGTTTTACATACTACATAGGCTTTCATGTATAGACCTTATGCATATGACGTCACAGAGCAGAAAGTGCTCCCTCGTTTGGAGGAAAAGTCGCGTATCATTGCAAGTTACACCAACAAATACAGACAGCTGATTTGTCGACCAATCGTATACGCGCATAAGCCTACCACACGTGCATGCAAATCTACTCCGTAAGTGCACGTGTGCTTCATTTCTTTCCTCCAGAATGACGTCAGGGTGATGTCAGTGCATAAGGTCTATTATTAGTTCGCATGAGGTAGGAAGAGAAATAGCGTTAGTCGTATATTGATGTCTTTATGTTACTTCTACAACAAGTTTCGGTCATTCCTTTTATGTGCTACCACGAAACAGGCACAAAAATGTCCCCGTAACGAGCACTTCCTTGAAAAGTCAAACTTCTTTTCTATCCCCCCAAAAGTGCATCATATAAAATTCTAACTAAAGGCCAGTTATTTGTGGTAGATATATAAATATATATATTTTCATTGTAAGGGCTTTTTCCGTCAACAAGCTTTTAAAATTTAACTGTTGCCGAGCCATGCTCAGTAAAGTTGTAAATAAATATTTAAGGCATTGTCAAAATAGTATGGAGTTTGTCATTTGTTTTCATTTATTCGACCATCGCTTTCTTCACGTTTTTAATCCGGTTTCTGTCTACTTCGCCCCCCCCCCCCACACACACACCACCCCATATTTTATACGTTGTCACCATACTTTGGCCATGTTTCGTAACTTACGATTGGTCTGAAGTTTGATATCAGGCCAATCGTAAATCTTTATGAAACAGACCCCTTCCTGTATGAGGAAGGCAGTTTGGTACCGACAAAATGTCATCCCTCTTTTTGAACATGTACATGATTTTAGTATAAACCCAGTCCCGTGGACACCGGGGCATTCCCAATCCCTTCCCCAGAACTTTTTGATTATGCCCTCAATATTTTCAAAGCTCTTATTTCAGTTCAAGACGTCAATGATAGTACAGTTTACTCCTCCCAGTCGTAGCAGCTGGTTTGGAACCAGAACGTGCCTCTTCTTTTTCTCCGTATTTTTATCACATAATTTTCGGTATATCAGTAGGAGACTATGAATAACATTAACAACATGATCAAGAAGTGTATGTTTTGACTTGCCAAGCAGCAACTGTACGCCGTCAGCAGTTTGCCGCGAAATACTGTAGTGAAATAAATGACAAGTCGAAGGTTCAGTAAATAGATAATCCCATATCCTTTGTTTATTGAACATTCGTTATGCGTGTATCTTCGTGTCATTTCTAGGAAGAAAATCCCGGATAATTGGTCGATAATCGTGGATTATCAATGAAAACCGAGATTTACCATGAGAATTTTCCAAGTTATCCCTTTTCAACTGAGATTTTGAAATGAATTTCGTTTATCACTAGTAACCTTGGATTATCGCAAGATGCATCCGGTTTATCAAAAATATTTTGCAGGCGCGGATCCAGACATTTCGAAAAGGGGGGGGGTGGGGGCTGAAAGCCCCCTCAAATATTCTCCTAGAATAACATTATGCTAATTTTCGCGTATTTGTTATTGTTGATGTGGCGAAAAGGGGGGGGGGCTGAGCCCAAGAAAACCCCCCCTTTGGATCCGCGCCTGTTTTGATACCTGGAATTATCGACTGGTAAAGTCTATCAAAAGTATTTGGATAATCTTTGTAAATCGTTTGTTTGATTTTGATCGTTTCGATTATCGTTTGTTAATTCTGTATTTTCGACCGATGATGCAATACTTCCGAGCAGACGATTAGCCTACTAATTTAATGTTTGTCAGACACGGACCATATCAGCGGCCACGACGTTGACTTCAACGGGGACAGCTTTCTATTCCGAAGTCTCTTTGATCTGACGTCTCTAAGTTCCGAATAGTCCGCATTGAGGATAGTTTTAGAGAAAAGTTTAGGTTAGAGGAAGCCCTCATCCTATACCACTGTCCTTCATGCACACATTCGGAATACAGAGACGTCGGAGCAACGAGACGTCGGAACATAGAGGTGTAACCGACTTCAACTGGAGGGTTCAACTCACTGCTTAAATGAAATATTCTCGGTTTTTTGCAGCGATGACTATGGTGTGGTTAGAAAGAAAAGACAAAACTACCACTACGCTGAGAGACTGATCCATACATACCCACGTTTGATTTGATATGTTATGGAGAATCTAAATCTCAGTACGAATTATGGTGAAACTGTCACTGAATTACTCTTTATGGTTCTCGAGGTGATGAACAGTTTTAATTTCTGTGAAATCTCTGTTACACATTGTCTGAGGTATAAGGGTCATAAAACAATTACAGATTACAAACAAACTTTTAAAAAGACAGACAAAGAAAGAGGCAAAGCACAAAACAAGATATTCATGGCGGGCACCAGCTTTTCAGAAACAAACAGTTTCATGAACGAATTCATTACATAACTCGAAATTATGAGTTTCAGAAGAATGTTTCTTATTCTTTTTCGTGTGAAGGAGTTGTATCATTTTAATTGTATTAGACAAGAGCGTCAATAGCTTCTCAAAAATGAAGAGACATGGCCCTGACCAGGGAGCTGCCTTCCAGCTCCCTGGACCCGATCTTATCCAAGCGTGGATCGCGAAACCCTAGCAGCGTGAGATCCAGGGTCCGCTTTAGGGCCCTGGAAAACTTTGGATTTCAGATGACTTGTGGCGTGATCTGAGACATTTCCCACGATTTTAATCTAATGAATGGTTGTTTCCGCCATTTTCAAACTTGATTTCATTGAATCAGCTGTATTACAAGCTATGAAATCAAACGTGTACCTACTATTTTCGTCAGGACTCCTGGCAATAAGTGGGGGAAACAAATGATATAATATCCTCCTCTTCTTCAAAAGTGGGTGACCTGTCCCCAGCCCATTGACGCCCATGGTATTAGGTTTTACCCTAAAGTAACTTTTGTATAACCCGTTTCCTACGAAACATTTCATTTGAATGTGTAATTATGACATTTTTTCGACAACAGAGGTAAATTATTTCATTAAAATCGATGCCATGGATTTGTCCATACACAAATGGAAGTTAGTAAGTTCACAGCAAATTTACATAAATTTATTTCAAGTGCGGTTCTTAATACTTAAGCAAATGAAAGTATTCTTCAAGTTTTTAATTTGGTCTTCAGATTCGAAAATTTTTACACTGTCGGTAGCTACACATTCCGACAGAACTTTTAGCCATTAATTTCGAAGAAAGTTCCACTGTTCGTAGTGGAATTCCAAACAAAAGACATGCCATTAAGAATAATCAAGAATAGATAATCATAATGATGCAACTTGCACGAGCTATATACCAGGGATGTAGTACTCGAGACCGGCCTCGGTCTCCAGACCAGTCTCGAGACCGATTTTTCCCGGTCTCGGTCTCGGTCTCGACACCCTGTGGTCTCGGCCTTGGTCTCCGTCTCGGACTCTTGCGGTCTCGGAATTTTTCCCGGTCTAGCTTCGAGACGGGCAAAAAACTTGTCGTCTTTTTGCATTTTTTTTAAATAAACTCATTTATTTCAAACTATTTTTAAGTTCATTTACTTTCATTGCAAAAATAATTCATTGAGAAAAAAAATCATTCGTCCAACGAGTCCATACACTGTATCTAATATGGGTTGAACTTCTGTGAGCTAGTGAGTGGGTCTTTAACCTAACTTGGTCAATGGGGATAAAAGTGCATTGGACTAGCCCACAGGTCAGGTTACTCAGTATAATCAGACCACTGGCAGTCTGGTACTGCACTGCATTGCGTGTCAACTGTGTGTGTATATGTTGAAACCCCCTTCTCAGTGTTTGTTCAGTGCTATCCATTTGTAGCTCTTCGGAATTGCCTGTTGGCCTTTTCATGACCATATTTAACCAAATCTGGCTACTAATGATCATTTGGCTATTCAAAAATAGAATGAACTAATATACCAGTTCCGTATATAAACATCTTAAGTTATCGACCAGAATTCTTTCTTAGATGGGAAAAAAGTGCAACTGCAAAACATTTGATCATCATGATTAGACATGATTCTACAGCTATCTGGCGACTCTGAAGGCTGTGAGTCTAGGTTAGTTAGATGGGGTTTAACGACACACCATCACGAATCTGTTATGTAGTGTCAGCAAGTTAAAAAGGCAAACGATGGGGTGAAAAGTCTAGGCCTAAATATTACACGGTGTTAACTGTATATTATGTGCTAGGCCAGGGGTGGTGAACCTTTTTCCCTTGACGGGCCGTTTTAATAGTCATAATCCACTCGCGGGCGGCAGATAGTGAGGGCACAAAAAGCTTTCCCCAAAGGGCGCAGGCCAAGGAGCCCCAAACAGGCCCTGGTGGGGTTAGGGAAAAAGCCCAGGTAAGGTGCTAGTGCGATGCCCCCAGAAGCTATTGAGTTTGTGCAAATTTGTAGGCAATAGAATGCTCATCCACTATCTTTTAATGGCATTGACTGTGCAAGGCTACTCAGACCGGGAGTATCACAATATGATCATTTGTCTTCTTATTTATGCATGAAGCAACAGTAAACGAAAAGTGCGCATGAAGCGCGCCGAAAAAAGCGAGCATTTTAGAACCAACTTTATTCTTCTTCACTTTAAATTGCAAAATTATCTACTTTTTAACGTTTAACTCACTCTTCGGAGGGACACTTCTAGCCCCCCCCCCCAAATCTACCAGAATAAATACAATGCCCTCTGAGTTACGTACTGTAATAGATAGACCTGTATATGTGGTACTGCAGTTCTCTTCAATGCTATGTAGCCTACCACTAGAAGTATTAGGATTCTGCAACAGGTTTGTCTAACGAAACAGTGGACATGTTATGTTGTGCATACTAGGGTTTTAGTAGCAGTATTACGTGAAATATCCAGAAAGTGGTACATGCACATGGGCGTCCGCAGGTATGGTCAAGGGGGGCACTTGCCCCCCCCCCCCGGAAAATCAAAAATTTGAAAAAACGTATAAAAATAAAGAAAAAAAACGAACAAAACGGGTTTTCCCTGTTTATATGTGGTAAAAAGGCTTTAAAAATGTCATTTCCAGCGATCTGGGAGGCATTTTGGACGAAATTTTCTTGCGCTCCGCGCAAACTCATGGTGTCGAGGACCTTTTGCCCACCCCTAGAAATTTTTGCCCCCCTCTGAATTTTTTTCTGCGGACGCCCATGTACATGCATGATAACTGGTGGACACCTTGGGCTAAAGCAGGATAAACGATGGGAACCATAGGCTTAAAGATTATTATCAATTACTTTTTAAATGGTTCTGAATTTGCATTTATGACTTGCCATGCGGGCCGGGCAAAATTGTCTCGAGGGCCGCATGCGGCCGGAGGTTCCCCACATAGTTATCTGCAATCCTATCCTAGGCTCGAAAACAAAATGTCTGGTAATTGAACTTCGAGTACTCCATGGTCATGTTTGGTTCGAAGGAAAGGTTGATACCAACTAGACTTCTGTGACTCATTTTTCTGTGGGTTGGACAAACTCACCATGATGCATTAATTGACACCAAGTTCATCAACACTGAACACTTGTAGCACTGACTGACTCCGATTTAAAGAAAATGGCCGCATTAGAAAAATATATGATTATGTTAAATTATTAATTATGTTAGCTATGTTTGGCATATTATAACAGAAAATAGGTGTACATATCAATGAGCGACGCACTCTTGGTACTATATATAGGTCGCCTGTGGAGCATAAGGTAACAAAGTCAAGTCAGATAAAAACATATTCAGAAAGTTGGACAGTTTGTTTCATTTTCCTATACAATATGTACAGTGGGTCTCCGTCTTGGTCTCGGTCTCGGACCTTGTTGGTCTCGGTCTCGGTCTCGAATTTCTGTCCTGGTCTCGGTTTCGGTCTCGACACCTTCTGGTCTCGGTCTCGGATATCCTGGTCTCGACTACAACACTGCTATGTACACCTTTGTAATGTAAGGCTCCTAATACCGGTATAAGATAAGTTTATGCTTTCTTCCATTTATAATTCTTACCCAAAGAGAAGACCATCCTTACCTACAGCAGGTTGCCTTAACTAACTTATGATTTCCTAATTCACCATAAACCATGCCGTCTTCAGTGCTTTTATTAACCTTAACAATTCGTTTGCAAAATCTAAGGTGAAACGCCTTTTTCATATGATATGTCTAGCAGACTAACAGTTGACAGACTTTAAAGAGCACATTTAAGTTTCCTAGTTAACTTCCTTTCTACAGAACAAGGCCGGATTTACGAATGTGGGGGCCCTGGGCACGAACCTATGTGGGCTGGGCGTTATATACAGACCATAAATGTTCAACTATTTTAGGCTAAAAGCCAGATGTATCAACGCAGTGGAGAATCCAGGATTTGCCTGAGGAGAAAGAGGGGGATGATTTTAGATTGTCAAGAGCTACTGATGTAGGGTAGTAGCCTGAGGGTGAACTTTTTATTTTTTTTTTTCAGAAAAAAGTAACAAAGTGCAATTTGGTGCATTTTAGCTGTTGGAATTAATTACTTTGTATTACAGAACCGTAAAGAAAGTAACAAAAATAACTGAAACTAAGCTGTACCTAGCCATAAGGCGTTTTGGACAATTTCACTTAATTCAGAAAAAATGCTCGAATTTTCAGACCTTGCTCAGATGTCATGTTTACTAAAGGGATGTAAAAAGTGTGATGGCGAAGGGACTAAGATTCGTCGAAAAGGAATAGGGTGGGGTAAACTCTCGGACCAATTGGCATAAGAATTCAGGCGTAAATCTGGCGTTTGGGCAAAGAGGGACACCTTTGTGACTTTGTGACTAAGTGGAGTGCCACCGTTGATTGGCGTGAAGCGCTTAAGAAAAAGTAAGATGAAAACACCTCCTAGATTACCAGAATTGGCACTTACCAGGCAGAATTTGCCTGAGTATCGAACGACATCACGGGCATATGACTGATTTTTTTTTTCATTTTTTCTCGGTAAGGGGTAAGGTCAATAAGGGGTTTGTGTGTCCCCCATGGTTGCGCGTCTAGCACTATTAACCCGTTCAGCTATACTGCCGAGGAGCGTGCAAAAATTTTCTGTCTTATTGTTTGTTTATAAAAGACATTTGAGCTTCGTCGGGGAAGTTTATGCCGATTAGGACTACAATTTTACGATTAGGATAATTCATAAAGAATACAAATATTGATTTTTTTTTCTTCATTTTACAAACAACGCGTCTGAAAACTGAGACCACGGCATTCTGAATATAATTAAGGTTTTAGCCATTTTCAACGATGTCCAGTAGCCACAGTCATTCGCTACCAATTGAATCTCATGGTTGGAATTGCCTGTGTTTTGTGAACACAATATCCTTGATTTCTCAGGCTATTCCGCTACACCAAGTTCAACCTTTTACTCGACGAAGGGCTGGGTGACTTGACAGGGTGTCTCACCCGGGCGGGGCGGCATGAAATTCCAACTACCAAATTACTGATAGGCTACCTGGCTGGAGTGAAAATGGGAATTCGGCCAAATTCATTCATTAGTGTGAAAATATCAATATTTTGAGCTCTTCAATAATGTTCGTCTGTTTTTCTTTCGGTTGCATTCGATTAATTTTCTGCCAGTGTATTTAGTGCCCGAAAATTTTAGCCATCTAGTTTTCCCAACTTCCTTGATGAAACTAAAAGTTAACTAATTTATGAGCAATCTGAGAACAATTTCCACCCCTTCAAATTCGTCTCTCTAAGTTCACACTCTCCCAACAATGCACAACACATGGGGGGCTCATGTGTGAGGATATTTAAATTTCAGCTGGGACGGCGTCTCCCGATGACCCTACAAAATATGATAATCCAGTTGTAGGGGCCCCTGAGCACGTGCCCGCTGGCTCATGCTCAAATCCTGCCCTGCTACAGAAAGCTTACTTGCAGCAATTGACAGATGGGATGCATCATGCGTCAACGGATCGGGGTCGGGAGATATATCCTCTCACTTGTGAAAGTGGGTGATACTAAATCTGCCCCCCCCCACACACACACACTTTTTCAGAACCCTTATAAAAGTATATCAGGCATGTGCTCGATTCTACAGCTTACTAATGAATTCAGACTAAAAAATTGTGAAAACATCCATTACATTCATAAAAATCTGAATTGAAGGCGATTGAATCTCTGCCATGTACGGAATGCGTACCGAGAAGGGAAATAGAAAATAACCCCGGATCATTCCATAGAGGATCTAGGATCCAAATCCCTACCCCACCCCACGCCTTCGGGGGTTCGCGTTCGAAGTACAAGTCCGCTCAAGGTTGAGTCATGCCCCCTACCTTTGAAAAGCTATCGATGCGCACGTGTGATGTCGTAATGCTTTCCTGCTTCACACTGATAACAATTGCTTTTGTGTTTGCTTATTTGTCAACCCACTGATTTTTAATTAGCGTTGTATTCTAGTTTGTCTAAAGATTATGTAAGGTTTACAAAATCCAACTCTCGGGATGTATTCATAGCATGCATGCATCAGCTTTTTGTAGTATATATATATGTGATTTAAATTTTATAGCAAAACAAATTAACATTGATCATTGCTGGGGCCATGACGTCACACCTTTTTGCCTCAATGTTCAACCTTATCTGCTAATAGCTCAGTAGAGAACTAGACATACGGGTTGAGTGAAAGTTATTTCGAGAATGCTGACTGTTTTTCTTCAGCATATCAAACTTATGTATACGCTCTAGCCTATTCTTTTAATTTTACCTAAACTCTGTTAGCAGCAGATCGTACGACTGTAGTTTTCTGTGAAGACTGCCAAAGAAATCATGTATTATAAATATGACCAGACGCTACTCTGTTTTTTTGTTTGTTTGTTTTTGTTTTTTTGTTTTTTGTTGTTTTTTTGTTGTTGTTTTTTTTTTTTTTTTTTTTTTTTGTGCATCAGATAGTTACCGTAGGTACCTTACAAAAGTTCACTATCAGTAGTACAAAGACTCAAGTATATTAAGCGACAGAGCGCCATCTTTTTCGCCGTTTGTAGACCATGCAAATAAACTTGCAAAAATTGATAAGAGGTGAAGGCGTAGGAAGCTGTTCTCGACTAGGGGCTGAACGTTGTTTCGGTCATCCGTCCTGGGGGAGGGGTCTAAGGGGAGGGTCCGTAGATGCAATTTGGTGCAAGATATTGGCAAATTTTGAGGAAAATTACTGCAAAATTTTGACGTTTTTACAGAGAGAACAAATAAGGTGTTTTCGTCCTTGAATTGAGGGGGTGGAAGCATACTTCCACCCCACAACATTTTTGACTGGATGGGCTTCAGTCCCCCAGGCCCCCCCCCGGGCTTCCTACGCCTATGATAAGAGGTTTTTACCACGGGCCACTTAAGCTTCAGTGAAGACGAATATCGATGATGACTGATATCAAGGAACACTAAGGGTCAAATTTGCTTGAGTTCATTCAACATGATACCGATAGCATGCACTTTTTATATTTTATGAAACCATACAAACTGTTTGACTATTGGACTGAGTATTTTAGGGCTGAATCCTCCCCACCGCCCCCCTTTCAGTCACTTTCACTTAGACCACTACCCCGCATCAAAGACGTGAAATATGGTAGAATGGGATTATTTGGAACACTGTTAACTATATGTTTTTTTTTTATAATTTTATACACACCCAGCAGCGTGTATCAAAAACTGGCTCTTCAACTGGGATTTCTTTTTTGGGGGGTTTGCGAGAAAATCTTTCATTACTCTAAAAACTTGTATAATTTCTATCATGTTTAAGGATACTGTGATTATTTGGGGGGGGGTGGGGGTGGGGTGGGATATAGTCACTGTCGTTTTGCCCAGCTACAAAATGAAACAATTGAAAGTTATTCTGGTCTTTAAGTTTCATACAACCATAGAGCTATTACGGAACATAACCAAATATGCGAATGTGGCACTGGCCAGTAGTCACTTGAGTTATATGAAACAATAGTGGTTCGGGATAAGTTGGAATATGTTTCAACCAAGGACCTATTAGGGAGCTCCCTGTCCAACTAACCCTGGCACACAAAGATGTGGATATATAGTGCCGCATTTTGGGTAAGCTTAATATTGTAGTATTGTAATTTCCTACTTTTGGGTAGTATTGTAATTTCCTACTTTTTGCACTTTTCATGCAGCATGATACTAGACCTAAGTTAAAAGGTACTTGTTGTGCTACTATCACTTTACATCTGCACCTCAATGATAGGCTTAATATTACACATTTTCATCACTTCCACATGCCAATGAGCCCAGGCTGGAGACTGTAGCCCTTCCTCCCCCCCCCCCATCCCTGGAGTCAGGACAAAATCTTCTCCGGCAGATTTTTGGACAAAATCAGGCAATAGTCTTGGTGCACGACAAGACAACTCTGACCCCTAGAAAAATACCCCGCGAGTATGAGCGTTAACAGGCTGAACACTGACAGCTGGAGACAGGGACATGCTCCACCCGTTATGACATTGGGGGATATATCATATCACCCCCTTTTATGTAGAATCCTAATGAAAAATCATTAAAATCGTGGAAAAGTGCCTCAGAAGTTATATCACATTCATCTGGAATCCAACGTTTTCCATAGCCTTTAAGTGGACTCCCGATCCTACGCTACTAGATCTTCGCGATTCACTCTTGAGATCGTTCTGGCCAAATTCATGCCCCCACCCACTTTTAAGAAGCTGTGACTTCCTTGTCCGCATGCCAGTGAGTACCTACAATGTGTGTTCCAACTAATACTCCGTTCAGTAGGAAAAAGTGGGCCGGGGGTAGGCCTATATCCCCTATCCTTCCCGGGATTTCCGCGAATGACTCCCGCGGTGGGGCAAGTTGGAATATATACAAAGAAGTAATGTTCAAATACCATCAATAAGTCTAAAACTTTTATGTACTCGTTCGGTATAACATGGATATCATGTATACAGTAGTTGCTGTTTCATGACTTCAGTCTATCTGGTAATTTTGTAAAAAAGTTTATCTGATAATTTTGTAAAAATAATCCCAACTAACCTAGCTAGCTACGTACGATATATCGATTGAGTAATCTCCCCTACGGTGAATCCTACAAGCGACAAAACCGTTCCCGAAGTGAAGCAACGGGACTTTATCGTATGGAGGTGAATCTTGCTAATAAACTTTGAGCTTCCAAAAGTAGGGTAAAATCTTTCCCCTACTCTTAACTTAACGTACCTCGAATCGTATCCAAGGAGGCCTAGAATTCAGGTTTAGAGTGAGCGTCAAATCCCCGATTCTCCGTTCAACTCTAAGATTGTAATCATTGCCTCGTAGCAGCCATATGAACATTTGAACAATGAACCTCGCAGTGGCCCGCAGGATAACATCGTATGTCGGCATTTTCGTAGCGGGTTATGTAGTATTTTACGTAGCTCTCTATATATACTGCATCTCTAGCCCTGTATGGTCTGTATAGTTATTAAAAAAATCTACAGGCAACACAATTGAGAAAATGTGATATGTAGTTCTTTTGAAACGTTTTTACAATACGAAATTTTGATCTTTTTTGTATCACTCCAATGTTCGCAGAAAGTACCTGAAATAAAATAAAACAATTTTTGTGGAAAATTCGGAGTCATAAGGCAGTCACATATATCACTGGCCAATGACGTCGACTGTATACTTACCATAATAATAGAAAGACAAATATAAAAGCAGTCATACATAACCTTATTTTGACACCCTTCTGTCAATACTTTTCTCTCCATACTGCAGGAATGTACACATCAATATATCGACCACCATATTCACAACAGCATCGTATTTCGTCGAGCACATTTTTTAATGAGTTTGAGATTTACCTAGAATCAGTTGCACTGTGTGATGAGATTCTACTGATATGTGGGGACTTTAATTTTCATCTTGACTGCCCTGATGATCGGGATGCCAAGTATCTTCAGAACATTTTCTCCTCTTTTGGTCTCACACAACACGTAAATACTGCAACTCATCAATCTGGTCACACGCTTGACCTCATACTATCCAGAAGTACAGAGAACATTCTCGTGGAATTACCAATACCTACTCTTTACGTATCTGACCATTGTTTCTTGGAATGCGGGCTATCTATCCAACGCCCAGCACCCACCAAAGAAGAGTTTTCCTATCGAAAGTACAAATCCATTGATATTGATCAGTTCAAGCTGGATATTTTATCCTCTAATCTGTATGCAGAGGAATGGCTCGATGTAAACATAGCTGCAAATTGTTTCAGTACTACTTTACAACGTATTCTTGATCGGCATGCACCTCTCAAAAATGTCAGAAAGGTAACTCGCACAACGTTTCCTTGGTACTCGGATCATCTAAAACAATTGAAACGGAAGCGAAGGAAAGCCGAAAAGATCTGGCGCCGTGAACTCTCTGAAATCAGTGAACTTAACTTTCGTCGAGTGCGTAACCAATATACGTATGCTCTTTATGAATGCCGGACAAATTATTACAATGGACTTATCACTGAAAACTCTAATAATCCAAGAAAACTTTTCAAGGTATTTAATGAAGTCATTGGTAATGACCATTCATCTACTTTACCGGACACTACTGATAGCTATCAACTTGCCTGTGATTTTGGTGAATTTTTTGTCCGTAAGCTTGATTTGATACGTAATGAAATTGATAAAACTGATGTTACAACAAATTCCCTAGCTGGCTTAGACACAGCCGACCAAAATATTCCATCTTTTTCAAAATTCGAGCCTTTAACCGTGAATGATGTCGATAGACTTATAATATCTAGTTCAAATTCTTGCTGTCCTCTTGACCCCATCCCCACTTTTCTCTTGAAGAAATGTTCAGATGTCCTGACTCCAATCATCACAAAGATAATTAATCTTTCTCTCCTTACCCATGAGTTCCCTGACCCTTGGAAATGTGCCATTATTCGCCCCGTTCTGAAGAAACCAGGCCTTGATACATCTTTTGCTAATTATAGACCTATAAGTAACCTGTCATTTATCTCTAAGATTACAGAGAAAGCAGTTGTAGAGCAAATAATGATTCATACTAGCATCAATGGTTTACTTCCTATGTGCCAGTCTGCATATCGACCATTTCATAGTACTGAGACTGCACTTGTTAAGGTTTCATCTGACATTTTGCAGAATATGGATAAGAAACAGGTCACTCTCTTGGTCATGCTTGACTTAAGTGCTGCCTTTGACACTGCTGATTATTCAATACTCCTTGATATTTTAGCAAGTGACTTTGGCATTAGTGGAGAAGCGGCTACCTGGCTTCGTTCTTACCTCCTAAACCGCTCACAACGTATTAATGTTAATGATTCATTTTCTAAAGATTTCAACTTGAAATGTGGAGTCCCACAAGGTTCCTGTCTCGGACCAGTCTTGTTTGTTCTCTATGCCAGTAAGCTCTTTAACATCCTGTCCTCCCACCTCCCTAAGGCCCACACTTATGCGGATGACACACAGTTGTACCTATCTTTTAAACCTGGTGATAAGCTCTCGGAAACTGAAGCTATAAATGCCATGCAATTTTGTATTTCTGATGTTCGAAATTGGTTAATTAAGAGTAAGCTTAAGATAAATGATGGTAAGACAGAGTTCTTAATAATTGGGTCCCAAAGAATGCTGTCCAAGATTTCTATTGACTCCATTGTGGTTGGCAATTCATCTATTAAAGCTGTAACTGAAGTCCGTAATCTTGGTATATGGTTTGATAAGAACTTTCAATTTGATTTTCATATTAGTAAAATTTGCAGTAAGTCTTTTGCCCAGCTATTTAGGATTAGACAAGTTAGGAAGATGCTCTCCGACGATGCATGTAAGACTTTAGTACATGCTTTTGTGACCTGCAATCTTGACTATTGCAACGCTTTATTGTATGGGCTTCCTGACAATCTTATTAACAAATTACAAAGGGTTCAAAACGCTGCAGCCAGACTTGTAACTCTTACCCCAAAGTTTTGTCATGTTTCATCGAACCTGCATGACCTCCACTGGCTACCGGTTTCGTACAGAATTCGTTTTAAGATAATCCTATTAGTGTTTAAAGCGCTTAATGGTATGGCACCTGATTATTTGTCAGTTTACTATCAAAAAGGGAGGGTTTGAAATACCAGCTGCGCTCTGATTCCTCCATCCATTTGGTTGTCCCTCGGTTTTCAACCTCTTTCGGTGAACGAGCTTTTGCTGTGGCTGGTCCTCGACTTTGGAACTCGCTTCCAGATTTTCTTAGACTGTGTTCTAGTATCAGCATTTTTAAATCTAATCTTAAGACATACCTTTTTAGACAAGCTTTTAACGTTTAAGTTTTTTACTTTTTTACTTTTGTTTGTTTCTCTTTCTTTTTCTCTTAAAAGTTCTTTTACTGTACAGCGCAACAGATTATGTTCTTATAGTTGTGGCGCTTTATAAATTTTTTAATAATAAAAATAATAATAATAATCTGTTTCACCTGGTATGTTTGCCATACACTACAATTGCGGCCGTTGTTGCACAAGGAAGTTTGTGCTAACGCCTAGCAAGACCGTGACGGGAAAAATCGTTTTTGAGTAACTTTTATTTTGTAAGGTCGAAAAATGAAAGAATTAAAAATTAACCAGTCTCGTTAATAGTGATATTTCGAGGAATTTCATTCATTTGATTTTTTGGAAAACATTTTGGGAGAGAATGGGGCGGGTAGAGTATTAACCTTTACTTCTTGGTGTACTACAGGCAGGACAAAAGTTCCCAGAGATTTAAAACATGCCCAAGTTGGATATATTTAAATGGAAGTTTTCTTTCCTACATTATGTACATTAATCACGGAGGAAAAATGTGACCGTTTTTTAAACAAAATGTTAGACGAAAACTTGTTCATTTGAAGAAAGTCTGACGGAACACTCGAGAGAAACGAACATGCAGCTTATTAACAATTTTATAATAGGTCTATGTCTTAAATTGGTCGGACGCATCCTTGAACCAGTGTCGTACGGTAAAAGTGTAACCGCACACATTAAGAAGGAGCCCTAATATGGCAGCTTAACCAAGTTCTTGATCTCAGAATCATAATACTTCTAGTCTAATGTACGGAAGGTTAGTTAAAGGGGGCCACACGTAATAAGAGGTTCCCCCTTCACTCATACTCTAACTTAATAAGGAACATTCAATTCACACAAGCCTTATCCCACGGTGACGTCACCAGTGGAGGCACCAGGATTTTAAAAGTGGGGGGCAAATGGAGGGCGAAAGAAAATGTTGGGGCAAAAAAACTTTCTCCCGTATCGCGAAAACGAACCCGAAGCGTGAGCTTTAGCGGGTGGGGTCCAGGGACCCGCCTTAGAGTCCAGGGGCAAAGCCCCCGGAAGCTCTGAGGTTTTACCGTATCACTGGGTAAAAAATTATGTCTCAGGAAGAATATTTTTTTTTTTCGTTATGCATCATCAAATGCAAAGATTCCAAATACTTTTAATATATTAGGCTAATCCTCCCGCCAGACCACTATACCTTTAAGCGGTTGGGGTTCAGGGGCTCACCTGAGAGCCCCTGGTGAGCGTCCAGGGGGCGAAGCCCCCGGAAGTTCTGAGGTTTTAGCATATCTCTTGGCAAAAAAATTAAGCCTAGGGATAGGTATATTTTGGTTTATAATACATCATCCAATGAAAAGATTCCAAATAATTTCAATGTATTAGGCTATTCCTCCCGTCTGGTCACTTTACTTCAGGAGACGAGTGGGGGCAGAGCTTGTGGCTGGGGAGAAAATTCTCCCATGCCCCTCCCCCCCCCCTTTGTGCCGCCACTGGACGTCACGACCATGGGCGTACGTGCCGTCCTCATATGCACATGCTGCGCTCGTCACGGTGGAGATCATTTTAAAAATTGAGCTTATTGAAATACACTCCGCGGAGTCTGTAAAAAACCTAGTTATACATGCAGATAAGTACCTTACAGTTACTAAATCCTGCAACTATCATAATTTTGTAGAATTGATATAATTAGAAAACTTTATTTCAGGTGACATATGCAGTCCTGTAGCCAGACAAGGTACTTAAGGGGCGAAACAGCTCCCGAGACATGGCAAAATGCATGAAGGCCATGGTAATTTTGAATTTTCTAGGGGCCGAAAATTTTTCAAGCCCCCCCCCCCTGGCAACGGATTTGGATGTATGTAAAATTTTAGTTAATTCTCTGGTTACATCACAATTAGACGGATTATGGTAGTGCGTTACTCTTTGGCCTCCTCAAGCTCTCAGTGGTCGTCTTCAACAGGTACGTTATTATGCTGCACGACTTGTGACACGTACTCTACAGAACAAACATATCACTAGTACCAATTCTGTAAAATCTGTATTAGCTTCGAGTAGGCTACATTGCAGGTCACCATTTAAGATTCTCCTGTACACGTACACAATTTCTTTAACGATTCGTCTCCGGTTTACATTCGGAATCAGCTTCAAGAACATCATCGTTCTATCTCCCTTCTTCGCTCACAATCCAAATCTCTCCTGGTTGTCTACACCGACTGCAGTGGTCAAGTGGTTAGAGCATCCGACTTGCAGGAGGAAGGTCTAGGGTTCAAATCCTGGCCGGGACATACCAAAGACTTTAAAAACGGAACCTACTGCCTTTGTGCTTGGTGCTCAGCATAAACAATGGAGTAGGGAAAACAGCCAGTGAGCCACAACTGGAAAAAAGGCCGTGGTCGTCTCGACTTGAACCAATTGGTTGGAAACTGGGACGTTAAACCTCATCTAACCTAATCTAACCAAAAGAAGAATTTCCAAGGTTCGATAGATGCGCTGTAACACTTGGAACAATTTGCCCGAGGGTGGTAAGCATGTCAGAAGACTCACGAAATTAAGAAACTTTAAAAAAATTCCTTTTTCTTAAGCTGCTTTTAGTTAACTTGGCACATATTTTAGTCTATTTTATTCTGCGTTTATTATTTATCGCCTGTTGTTCTTAGTTTTACTCAATGGTAATTTTGACTTCTTGTCTTTTGTACAGTTTTAGTTAACTTTTCATTGCCTTTGTTGTTTCTCACTGTCTGATGATTTTAAAGTTTGTAACGTTTGTAATTTTAACTTATGTTTTTACTTTTATTGAGTTTAATCTCTGCTTTGTTAACTGTTCTGTTCGTTTGCACTTAAACATTTTATATTTGGACAGCGCCTTAGAGCTTTTATCTTTTAATTGGATAATTCCCTTTTTCAGTTTGATTATTAGTATTTTTTATACTGGCAGTTTGCAAATTTGCCAGATGGTTAGTAAGCCTATTATTCACGCCCTGATAGCCTGAAGGCAGGCAAATTCAGCTCTAAATATTTGATAATAGACGTGTTGGGAAATTCAGTACTTCCGGTCGGGTCACTAGTTCAAGTGTACCATGACAACGGGCAACGTGTTTGGCCCTGCATGCTCAGCATGCAGCACCCTCGCTGGGACAATGTAAGGGTGGTACACTTCACCTTTGACCCATTCGCATAATGTGTCGCGTAGAAACATTTCCCAACTCGTCTATCACCTTACCCTTTGACCTTTTATCATTAAACCTCATCCAGACGAAGATGACCCTAAATGGAGAGGGTCACGTGGTACTTTATGGTGAATTTACAATGAATGAGTACAGAGCAGCGGCAACACTCACTCCAAATTGGCAAAAAATTTAAGTACTCCAGCAGAATCATTCTGGGAACCTTGTCCGAAATGACAAGTGGAATAACTTATGTCCTCTCACTGAGTGTCATCATGCCCCTCCGAATTTTAGAATTCCCCATTTTAGAAGTTAAGGGTCTAGTGCTAGGGGTCTCCGCATCTTCCTGCACTTTTATACCCCTGCATAATGGGAGAAAAACGGTGATTGCCAATTTTATCCCCATGTGTCTCGGATTTACTGAAGATATAACAGCCAAAAGTACAGATCCAAATTTAAAAACCATTATCCCAGACATGCTACTGAACTACTTTTTCCGAACTGAACTGAATATATCTTCATTACTTTTTACTTTGCCTTTTCGCAGAACTCTCATACCAATGTTGTCTCGTCTTTTTAGTTTACCCAGAGGCAGTTTCAGTGTGCGAAGTGGGGAATACCCAAGGACAACACGCAACTGCGTGGGAGGGAAACGAGAGCGCAAAGCGCTTCTTTGAAGTTGTGGGGTCCATGGGTCCCCTGCAAGGGTCTTTGGGGACCATGGGTAAAGCCCCCAAAGCCTTTAAGATATTTTATACAGAATCAGGGCAGTAGCTAGGGTCATATGTTGGGGGGGGGGGGGTGAAGGTACCAAATTCCGACTGGATGGATATTTTCTCCAACTGAATGGTGGCGCGTAAATTGCACCATTTTTTTATGCGCCCTGCGTTAACATACAGCAGTGGGGATCCTTCCTTTGTCACTTCATAATGATGCTGTCGCGGGGGAGGGGTCTAAGGGGAGGGGTTGAGAAATTTTTGTTAAGGTAAGGTTGCTTAGATGCAAAATGGTGCTATCTTGGGATGCTTTTGGAACCAATCATATATGGCTGGAAAATGTCCATAATTTAGTGAATACAAAGATTTGGTTAGGTGAAAGTAGAAAGTATGTTGTTTAAGAGAAGAATACGTTGTCAACAAACCTCCTGAAGCTTCCCCCGCCCCTTTTGACTACTTTAATGCCTTCTGTTCTGGCATCTAATGCTAGCATATACCTGTATTGGCCTCCTGGAAGCTCTGGATCAATTATATAAAATGGGGCAATGACATAATGCTTATTACCTAGCATCTAAATAATAATATAGAGCATGACGCCAAGCACTTTACATCTATCGTATTTTTACTAATTTTGAACGAAAATCCAGACGAACGGCTTCCAGCAATGGGCGGGATGGAGAGTATAGGTGCAGAAAAGTGTTACTAGACCTCACAGACAGGTATAGCAAAAGGGGTTAAGGAGCGCGTTTTCAATATGTACACCTAGTTTATGCTATAAAAGTTCACTGGTACGCTGTGCTTATAATGTTCATAAGTAATACAACTTGGATTGTGAGGATTGCGCGCGAAGCGCGCCCAAATTTGGGCGTATACCCCAATGCCAAAATGAAAAACCTGCACGCAGGCTCAGCCAGGGGTTGTGCTTTGATTTGCCGACATGGGGGGGGGGCGGGAAGCACCCTGACTGGGCGCCAGCTACTCTAAGTCCCGACAGATGCAATGGGTTGCCCAACTCAAAATATAAGGCGCTCGAAGCGCGCCGAAAAATTTGGGGTTAGATTGAATTTTTATTAAGGAAAGTTGAAAAAGTTTGGGCTTTTGTTGAAGAATCTGGACAAAACCAAGAAATTTGTTCGGGTGACTGCATGGTCGTCGTCGGGGATTACATTCTTCATCTAACCCATTAAGGATCTCCTACGAATAGAAAAAGCCTTTTCTTACAAAATATGTTTGCCACGATGGCGAGGCTGAAGAAAGAATCTTCCGAAGGTTAGGAAAAAGAGAAAAGAACTTCTCAACGATACATTTTCGTGTTTCTCTAGAATCACGCCTACACGGAAGAACAAAATTTGTGGAAACGTTGAAATCCAATATGGTGAAACGGGGGCGTTACCACTAGATAGAATTATAGATGAAAGTGCGCGTAGCGCGCGAAAATTTTTTGAAGTTATAGAAAGAATCGTTACAGAACTTACTGGCTACGGGCCTGATAAATATACATTTGGAATATTTTCTGAGTATATCTATGTCTTCACCAATATTAGTCTATATAAAATTTTGCGCAATTTTGTGGGGCTCGAAAAAATTGGGGGGGGGGGGGCTAAAGCGCCCTAGCTTTCATAGAACTGTGTCTGGTATAATTACCTTAATAATGTTCATGAGATTGATTGTAAATCGTGACGCATGCGAGGGAAGCGCGCCCAAATTTTCATTCAATAAGATTTCCATAATAAAACCTGCATGCAGAATCTGCATCGAGATACTTTCAATTACCCAACAAACCAACATGCCACTCAAAAAGCTAGTCTTTTACCTGGTAATTTATAAACAGCTTTCAACTTCTGCTGTTGTGCTTCTCCGAAAGTTGCTATCGGAAGATATTGATAATAAGAACAACACTGAGGTAAGTTTTGAAGCGCGCGGAGCGCTTGAAAATTTTGAGAGTTTGAGAAGAATTTGTGATTTGATTTTACGTGAGGAAAGTAACGTTTGGTATTATTCTCGCTTGGTCTAGTTGGAAAATATATACAAAGTTGACATAGGCTCAGTCGGAAAAATGTGCTAGACTGAGATATCAGAAATTCCAACTGGCATTTCAGCTTTTCCGACTATCGTCGCTCTGACGAACTTTTTTTTTGGAGGGGGGATTAGACACCCCCACACCCCCCGGTCGCGACGGCCCTGTACAGAATTAAAAGCATTAGAACGTAGCATAATGCTGTCTACATATGTCACTGGATGCGCACTTTGTATAGACAACAAAACGTCACAATAATAATGTTAGGGTTGGCACTGGTCTGTGGAACTATACCAACTCAAGTTGTTCTACGGGTAATATGAGAGGCGCGAGCTAAGCGAGACGAAAAACAGCACCGTTTAAGACACTTTATAATTTATATTGTATTACTTCATTTTATTTTTTTATCTTGCATTATGCCAATTTCCTCTAATTTCTCCAGCCACCTATTCTTCCGTTTATTTTTCATTATGTTTTTGATGGTCTGGGAAAATTACCTCCAATGTCCCGAGTCAAAATGTAACGCAGTTTCGACAACAAAGTTTACATTATTATTTCCAAACGATAATTAAGTTTGAAGGTTAGGTATACTTTCAGAAATTAATAAAACTTTTTTGTGAGTAGTTCATACACGAGGGAGGTGGTAGGACCTCCCTATCCGCAGGAGAAAGATGCAAGACAACTAACAACGGAGGCTACATCCAATGAAGGCGCAACCTAGCCAGCGAATCATTTCACCACAGGCGCCGAGAGTTTGAAACCAGAGGAAGGGGTCCGAGGGTCCTCCTCGAGATTTCTCTCTAAGTCTGATGAAATTTTTTCCATTCGGAATCATTTCTAGGGAAACTGCTATGCCCTTCAGGTGTGATTCGAAATGGTGATGAAATATTTGGCTGACGATGGTTGCAAATTTCCAGGAAAATAATAACGCAGTCTAACCATCGGTCGAATTAATGAGGATGTTAGTTAATGTGTGGGTAAAGTGAATGGTGGGAGGGGTTAATTAGTTGCAAAGGTTTTGGAAACTATAGTTCAACTCAGGCTATCCTACAGAAAGAGGAAATGACGCAATTTCACTCATGTTGCTGTACGGGAAGCGCATTTTTTCTCACGAGGTTATGGGCAAATGATGTCAATGGACCAATCAATTTCTTGGAAACTGGCCACGCCCCTTACTCCCGAAATGAAAGTTTCTCTACATTTTTTTGGTAATTCTAGATTATGAAAGAACATGCCAAATATCCTCGAGGATGTTACCCTAACCTTTAGTTTAACCCAAATCACTATTTTGAAACAATGCTCAAAATTCATAACAATTCGGATTTGCCCATAACCTCGTGGGAAAAAAATTAAGTGTACGGGAAGTTGCAGGCCTTCTAATGAGACAATTGTTTGTATAGGACACGGAAAAGGTGCGCTAAAAACATACTGAACATACCGGTGTGGATTCTCATAGACTGTGACGTTTCTGAATTGTGAATGAAGGGACCATGGTGTTCGCCATAACGTAGTATTGTTATATGTTCCTTATTTCAGGATTTAAGTAAAAGGTAGTGTGCGTTCAGGGTTTCAAGTAAAAATGGTGTGCGGCAGAGCAGACATCCATGTATTGAAACAAATTAAAATAGGGTAACAAACATTTCCGACAGCAGTCGGCCCCTTGCCTCAAGCTACCCAAATGGAATAAAGACAGTTTTGATAGGTGTGGGCGAAGTGCCCCAGAAAATCATTTTAGATACTTAAAACATTTTCTAACGATGTTTTACTTCATTCTGCTTTGCAAGCGATATTTTTTATTTTAAAATACTGAAATAACTTGTCTGGTCTCATTTTTTTTCCTCCAAATTTGGGTATTTTTATTAACTTTTCGAAGATCGGGAAAAAGTGGGAGCAAGTACCCACCTGGGCCATCCTGCAATCCGTCCTGCGCGTGTACCCATTCAACAAGGAGTGGCAATTCCCTGCATTCACCTGGGAGTTGTTAGAGACAACTCCCTGCATTCACGTAGCCCGCTTTACCTATAGTTCTCACTTAATTGCCATAAATCGGCGTCTTGAAATTGCCATAAACTTTCGCTTATACCTTGTTACCGACTCTTTCTTCCGAATCATCGGGGTTTTTTTCAGTGATCTTCTGCTAAAAAATGGTAAGGTTACTTTTTTCGTCATTTCATTTTTTTTTTGTTCGTGATAAACAATGATGACAATACACAAATAATGTGACATTGATACTTAAAGGTTACACTTACGTCGTGAAAGAAGGTGTGCTCTGAAAAGCCTTTGTAGGCTTGGGAGGCAGAATGCTCCTTGTAAACAATGCCAGTACATTACCCTTTGTTTTGTAATAAATACCATTTACACGGAAAAACAAAGAAAGAAAAAAGTATGTGTCAGTATGCCTATGTATTATCAGGGAAATAACAACTCCCTGGTATTATGGTGTGGTTTCACTTTTAAAAATCCTTCAGTTAAAATTTAACTGGGATCGTCGTCACAAATAAGCCAACCACATCCTGCTTTGAAAACAAATACAATGAATGCGGGCCAAAATTAACACTCATGGTTAAATTTATGAATGATATGAAATCCTGGTTAAATATTAAAATTGTTCTGGTAAACTTTAGCCAGATATCTTTGATTAATTTAAATAGGAAATGGTTGACTAATCTGTGACCACGATCCTAGTTAAATTTGACCATCCTAGCGAGTTTTTCGATCGTGAAAGGTTCCCTTGTGAAAACTTCGTAGGAGAAATGTTTACTAAAGGAACCTCAGTGAGAATAAATATACCCTAGTATATTCTATTCATGAGTGACACTCAGTTTTTAATCATGAAACAAAATTTTTGTAACTGAATTGTTGAACTGACGCACTCTCTTAGATTAATTACCTTTATGCAATGTTTAACTTCGGAAACATAATGAAAGATATCCCGTAAAGGATATAATACGGGGTTGTAAGATATCGTTGTTCGATGGTTCAGTTACATTTAGGAGAATGCATATTTTCTTTAATGGATCCGGCATAGGAATGTTGGCATAAATTCAAAACTGCTTTCTTAACCTTTTTTGTTTGAAATGGCAAAAAGGACTCACCTTAATTTGAATTAATATACCTTGGCATCAAAATTCATGCATGGCTCATTTTTATTACGCGTTACTGAATTTTTATGACTAAATTGTTAAATTAATTCAGCATTATAACTGCTAAGTTCACTATGGCCTACTGTACATATTCAACATTTACGTTCTGAAACGTCATAAAAAATGTTCGCGAGGGAAACAAGAGAGGATCTGTGCAGGGACGTATATACAGAATTCCGCAG